>UESW01003829.1:2089744-2137648 GCA_900491605.1 Calamus simplicifolius
GTGTGTTATCACATCTTATAGGTGTTTATCAAGTGTGATACCATAGTCTTCAAGTTGTCGCTTAATCCATAGGATTTGCGCACAGCAACTTCCAGCGCAACATATTCAGCTTCAGTAGTTGATAATGCAACTGAATTTTGCTTTTTGCTAAACCATGAGATTAAGTTACTTCCTAAGAATTGGCATGCACCACTTGTGCTTTTTCTATCTAACTTACATCCAGCATAATCAGAATCAGTGTATGCAATCAGATTTAATGTGGAGTCTCTAGAATACCATAAACCTACATTTTTTGTTCCACTTACATATCTTAGTATTCTTTTAACAGCAATTAAATGTGATTCTTTAGGTTCTGATTGAAATCTAGCACATAAACATACAGAAAACATAATATCTGGTCTACTTGCAGTTAAATAAAGAAGGGATCCGATATACCTCGATAATATTTTGATCAACCTTTTTACCTTCTTCATCTTTGTCCAGCTTGCATGAAGGACTCATTGGTGTTCCGAGGGGTTTCATTGATTCCATACCAAACTTTTAGGATTTCTCTTGTGTATTTTGTTTGGTTGATGAAGATTCCCTCTTTGCTTTGTTTGATTTGGAGTCCAAGGAAGAAGTTGAGTTCTCCCATCATGCTCATCTCGAATTCTCCCTGCATCAACTTAGCAAATTCTTGACATAGAGAATCGTTAGTAGCACCAAAAATAATGTCATCAACGTATATTTGTACTACAAGTAAATCTTTACTTTTTCTTTTCAAAAATAATGTTTTATCAACATTTCCTCTTGTGAAATCATTTTCAATTAAAAATTTACTTAGCCTATCATACCAAGCTCTAGGTGCTTGTTTCAAACCATATAAAGCTTTGTGCAATTTAAAAACGTGATTTGAAAATTCATGATCTTCAAAACCTGGTGGTTGTTCAACATAAACTTCTTCATTTATAAAACCATTTAAAAATGCGCTTTTAACATCCATTTGAAATAAGTTAAAATTCATATGACATGCAAATGCAAGTAAAAGTCTAATGGCTTCTAATCTAGCTACTGGCGCAAAGGTTTCATCAAAATCAATACCTTCTTCTTGATTATATCCTTTTGCAACTAATCTAGCTTGTTTCTAATTACTATGCCATTTTCATCTAGTTTATTTCTAAAAACCCATTTTGATCCTATTACTGAATGATTTTTAGGTCTTTCAACTAAAGTCCATACATTATTTCTTGTAAATTGATTTAATTCTTCTTGCATTGCTAACATCCAATTATTATCTTTTTCAGCTTCTTCAATAGTTTTAGGTTCAATTTGTGATACAAATGCAAGATGATTACTAATATTTCTCATATATGATCTAGTTCTTATTCCTTGAGATGGATCACCTATAATCAATTCCTTGGGATGACTATGAGCATATCTCCAGTCTCTTGGAAGATCTATATCATTATGATCAATATTGACATCATCGTCCTTATGTGAATCATCATCTTTAGCTTCTTGCTCATGATCTGAAGATACTTCAATATTAAGTTTTTCAAGATCTTTTTCAATTATGTTTGTATCTTCCTCATCATCAAGCTTTTCAGAACTAGATGCTAAAGACTCATCGAAAACTATATGAATGGATTCTTCAACTACTAAGGTTTTCTTGTTAAATACTCTATAAGCTTTACTAGTTGTTGAATATCCTAAAAAGATTCCTTCATCAGATTTAGCATCAAATTTTCCTAAATTGTTTTTACCATTATTATGAATAAAACATTTACATCCAAATGCATGAAAGTATTTTATATTGGGTTTTCTTTCATTCCATAATTCATAAGGTGTTTTCTTTAAGATTGGTCTTATTAGGGCTCGATTTAAGATGTAGCATGCTGTGTTAATAGCTTCCGCCCAAAAGTACTTTGGTAGGTTACTTTCGCATAGCATGGTACGGGCCATGTCTTCTAGAGTCCTATTTTTCCTTTCAACTACACCATTTTGCTGTGGAGTCCTAGGGGCTGAAAAATTATGATTAATACCATTTTCAGTGCAGAAACTTTCAAATAAGTGATTTTCAAATTCAGTTCCATGATCACTTCTTAGAGATACTATGGTAGTGTTTTTCTCATTTGTGACTTTCTTGAAGAATTTCAGGAATATCGAGAAAGTCTCATCTTTGTGAGCTAAAAACATTACCCAAGTATATCTAGAATAATCATCTACAATCACTAGACCATATTTCTTTCCTCCTAGACTTGTGGTTCTAGTTGGTCCAAAAAGGTCCATGTGAAGTAGCTCTAATGGCCTAGAAGTTGAAACAACATTTTTAGATTTGAAAGAACTTCTAGTTTGTTTTCCAAATTGACATGCATCACATATTTTGTTGTTTTCAAAATCTAGTTTAGGTAAGCCTTTAACTAAATCCATTTTAATTAATTTTGAAATAAGGTGTGTGCTTGCATGACCTAATCTACGATGCCACAACCAACTAATTTCATTTATATTAGCATTGTCAGCAATCAAGCAATGATCACTCAAAGATAATTTTTCTAGATCAACCAAGTAAACATTGCCATGTCTATAACCAGTAAATACAATGCTATTATCAATAGAATTAGTTACAGTGCATATAGAAGATTTAAATGAAACATTAAAGTTTTTATCACATAATTGGCTTATACTAATTAGATTATGCTTCAAACCATCAACATAAAGTACATTATCAATAAATGTAGATGGAGTTATACGAACTTTACCAAGGCCCATAATTTGACCTTTACCGTTATCGCCAAACGTAACAACTCCACCTTTCTTTTCTTCCAGGGTGATGAATTCATCTTTGTCACCCGTCATATGTCTTGAGCAGCCACTATCAAGGTACCACTTTTTCTTTGATCTTTTGGCTACAAGACATTCCTGCAACATAATTTAAACTTTATGTTTAGGTACCCAAGCTTTCTTGGGTCCTTCATGGTTAGTAGCAATAAAAATTGTTCCTTTCGGAACCCAAATTTTCTTTCCTTTAGTGTTTAATTTTTCATTATTACTTATTGTTTTGCACTCAAAAGATTTATGTCCTTTTTGATTACATTTAAAACAAGTAATATTACTTTGGTTAGCTTTTACAAAAATATTTTTCAATGATTTTTGTTTTCTAATGTGTTATACCCTAAACCTGCTTTGTCAAAAACTGCTTTTTGACTATCTAAAATCATATTTAGTTTAGTTGAGCTTAGAGTAAATTTCTCAACAATGTCTTTATACTTTTTAACATCTTTCTTTAGAAAATCATTTTCATTAGAGATTGATTCTTTTTCTTTAATTAGATTTTCATTTTCAGATTTATCAAATCAATCTTATGAAAAATCATTCTTTTCATTAAAAAGTGTTTCCTTTTATCTTTTAAATCTTTAACTACAAGATTTAATTCATTTTTCTCTTTAATTAAATTTAAGTTTTCAGTTTTCAAAGATTGTGTTTCTTTTTCAAAGCCTTGAAATCAATCATCAATTCATTAAATGCTTCAAACATTTCATCAAAAGTAAATTCATCATCGGGGGTTTCGGTACTTACCTCTTCGTTGTCGTCCGCCATGAAGCAAACATTTGCAACTTCTTTTTGTTCTTCTTCTTCGGAAGAAGACTCTTCACTGTCAGTCCAAGTTGCCATGTAGGCCTTTTTCTTTTTCTTATAGGCCTTCTTAAGTAAAGGACAGTCATATCTAAAATGCCCTGGCTTTTTACATTCATAACATACTAAGGGCTCTTTCTCTTTGTCCTTGTCCTTTTTCTTATCCTTTTCTTTTTCTCCTTCCATTTTTGATCCAAATCTCTTCTTGTGGAAGGGCCTCCTTTTTGCATAAACTTCTTGAATTTCCTTGCAAGGAGGGCTGTCTCATCATCATCATCCTCTTCATCATCGCTGCTGCTACTTCCTTTTCCGCAGCTTTGAGGGCGATGGTTTCTTCTTTCTTGACTCATCCTCATTGACATGTTGTTTAACTTGAAGCTCATGAGTCATTAGCGAACCAAGAAGCTCTTCCAATGGTAGGATGTTCAGATCTTTGGCTTCTTGTATGGCTGTCACCTTGGCTTCCCAAGTCCTTGGAAGTGACCTAAGAATTTTGCGAACAAGCTCAGAGTTAGTATATACTTTTCCAAGACTTTTCAAACCATTCACAATATCAGTGAATCTAGTGAACATGCATGTGATGGTTTCATTTTGTTCCATGGTAAATAATTCATATTTATGAACCAAAATATTTATCTTTGATTCTTTTACTTGGTTTGTTCCTTCATGTGTTATTTCCAACCTATCCCAAATTTCTTTTGCGGAATTACATGTTGAGATTCGGTTGAATTCATTAGAGTCTAAGGAACAATACAAAATGTTAATGGCTTTAGCATTTAATTGTGCCATTCTCCTATCATTATCATTCCAATCCCTTTCGGGCTTAGGAACAATAGTGCCATCTACTACGTGTGTGGGTGTACTAGGTCCATTTATTATTACTCCCCACAATTCATAGTCAGAAGCTTGAATGAATATTCTCATTCTAGCTTTCCAATATGAATAGTTGGTTCCATTAAATAAAGGAGGTCTATTCGTAGAATGACCTTCAGCAAAACATGAACCACTTTGTGTTGCCATAAGGATCTTTAGCCCTTGATCGTGAGATCAAATTCTAAATGAGCACTTGCTCTGATACCAATTGTTGGCCCAGATGGCAACCCAAGAGGGGGGGGTGAATTGGGTTCTTAAAAATTTAAGACTTTTTAAAATGTTTTTAGATTAACTCAAGATGTGCGAGAGTAACTTATAAAATGCAGAAATATAGAGATAGAGTGAGAGACAAATGAGCACGGCAAACACAAAAGATTTTATAGTGGTTCGGTGCAACCAGCACCTACGTCCACTCCCAAGATTCACTTGGGTCCACACTATAATCTCCCTAGATTACAGCCGAGTTGTTTTACAAGCTCACAACTCAAACTTGTTGTTTTCCCGGGCGCACAACGAACCCAGCCGGTTTTCAAGGGCTCACCAGCACAAAAACCCTAACCCAAGCTTAACCAAGCTTGAACCGAGGTAAAACTACCTCCTCTAGTTCAATCCCCCAGATTGAACTAGGCACAAACAAAATAAGTTTTTTTGAAATACAAAGCTCCTCAATGAGCAAATATAAATTAAGAATAACAAGGTTTAGAAAAGCCTGATTTGTAGATTGGTTGGCTTTTGAGCTTTTCTTCTTTTCTTCTTTTTTCTTCTCCTTGCTGGATTGAATCAAGCCTCAGCTCCGATTCTTCACAGTTGAAGCAGTTGAGAAGAGTTGAAAAGCAAGAAACGAATCTCCTTTCTCCAAGTTGGGAAATCCACCAAGACTTTGATTTGAACGCTTTGGATTCCTCTTGAGCTTTTTGGAGTGGAGTGGATTTGAGCTAGAAGGTTTTTCCTCTTAAGATTCAAGCTCTCGGATTTTTGAAATGGGATTTGTCTATCTCAGATTTTCTCTCTTTTTCTTTCTATTTTTCGTTCTCTTTTTGAATAATAGACTTTCCTTTTTATAGATTTCTTTCACACCATTTTTGAAGAAAACTATCCGTTGGAGTGTACCTTGTATCAAAATATATCCGTTAGAAATAAGGTAAAATAGAAATATTACCGTTAGAGCTGATCTGGCAACTTGATTTTTCGTTCCAGGTGGGTTGGAGTCGGCTCTAGCTCGAGGCATTTCAGAACGGTATTTCTGGAGTCGTCTCTGGCTTTTCTGGGGTCGACAAGAAACTTTTCCGGAGTCGACTCTAACTTACCCGGAGTCGACTCTAGGTCGGGGCCAGAAAAATCAACTTTCTGCTTCTTATGTGAGAGTCGACTCTAACAGTCTCGGAGTCGACTCTAACGTCGTGCCAGTTCCGGAGTCGGCTCTGTGATTCTCGGAGTCGACTCTAATGTCTGCAATTCTTACCTAGACATTAGATTCGATCCAGAATACTATGTAACTCCTGATTTTGATCATTCAATAGTCTTATAATCTGAAATACTAAATCAAAATCATCAGAGCCTTCAAAAGTTATACTCAATTAGTTTTGTTAATCATCAAAATCATCAATTGGGTCAACACTACGAATTTAATTTAATTTAAATTCTAAAATCAAAGGATGTGAGGGTTAAGGGCTTATCACCCTTGATATTCCCTTTAGACATCATGATCTTCAGATCAGGCGATCGGATAAGCCTTTTCATGGCTGTGATCTGAAGATCAGCCGATCAGATAAGCCTATCAATATCCTGATAAGCCTTTTTATCATCGTGATCTGATGATCATATTATCAGATAGGCGGTTGCATGTCTTTGATATGCCTTTTTATGATTGGACCGTTGACTTATCTCCAACCGACGATCGAACGGGTGCCTTATCACCAACCAACGATCGGACGGATGCCTTATCACCAACCGTCCTGTTGACTGGTCAACCAACCATCCTATTGACTGATCAACCAACAGTCCTTTTGACTGGTCAACCAACAGGTGTCAGCCGTTGGATCGCGATCTTGATCATGATTTGATCACCACATCTCGACCCTTCATTCGATCGATCAACGATCAATTGATCTCAGCCCCTTATCTTGATCCGATCAGTCTCCACCATCGGATCATCATGATCTAAAAAAAATTTAAAGCCCCTCAAGCTCCTCGCGATGATGCGCTGTGAAGTGCAAAGTGCAAAGTGCAAAGTGCACCTACAAAGCACCCATTGCCCTTCGCACACGCGCGTGCGCATCACCCTCAAGCTCTCCACTTATGGTGAGCCTAAGAAACTTAAGCTTCAAGGAAGTGGTTTCCATATAAGTGAATCTTTCTTTCTTGTTCTTTCCGATATGGGACTAAATGTCCCGCAATTTCTCATTCACACACTAAAGGACGGTGATGGGCTTTCAAGGCCCATTAGGGTATTTAGGCGTATTTTGGCCCATTACCCAACAGTGGGTTTTAACCACAAAGTTGGAGGTTCAAGTACTTCATATAATATTTATTATTTTAAAATAACCATGTTCTATTTTACCTATAACATATTATTGGCTAAACTATAGTATTGACTTTTGACTTAAGGGGCTGTGTCACTTTAGTTCCTGAACTTCAAAAAGTTACAAAAGTAATTCTGAACTTTTTTTATTTCAATTTAATTCCTACTGTTAAATAAAAAGACACAGTTTGATTTTGTCCCATATAGCAACATACGTGGCAGCACACATGGCATCCGAATAATAAAATCAAATTTTAAACCCATTAACCCAATATTCAATAATCCTTAAAAAAACTAACCTCCTCCCCTCTCTATATGGCATCTAGGTGGCTCCCTCCCATGGCCCCCTCCATCTCCACACCACCTCCCCCTGGCCTTGGCCTCCTCCATCACTCACGGCCTCCCGGCCTCCCTATCCCCTTCTCCTTTGTTTCTCTGTGCTGTGTCCGGCATGATGCAAGGACCCTACTCCCCACCTCAGTGTGGATGCTATGCTATAGGGGCAGCGGCTATCGCCCTAGTTTCGTCGCACCTCGATCGAAAGCCACACGACAGTCCTAACGGGGGCGAAACTAGAGAGAGAGAGAGAAGGGAGGGAGGGACAGAGAGAGAGAGAGAGAGAGATGGAGCCGTCGAAGGATGGGGTTTCGATCCCGCTCCGATGTCCTTATTTTGTCGATTGGTGGCACCTAAATGAGAGAGAGAGCTCGGTTCTTCTCTAACACGAGCAACCAAGTGGGGGGGGGGGGGATGAGAAGAGCAATCGATAGTGTGGTCATGGCTGACTGACACAAGTGAGACGGCAATGAAGGCCGATTGGTGGCTAGGAGAAGTCATAGCGAGCGTGAGAGAGGGAGGGAGGCAAAGGGCTAGGCTCCGTTTCAAGGCAAAGGGGCATGCAGTTAGCGAAGCTACTCCGTCTACTCGACCATGGCTGCAATGACGAAGGGGAGGACGGGAAGGGAGAGAGAGCAAAGCAATCTCAAGGCATGAGGGGAGAATAGAGACGAAGGGAGAAAACGATGGCTCGATGGGGGAGTGGTGATGGGGCACGGAGAAGGCCGCGGGTGAGGAACGATGGAAGCCGCGACAATGGGGGAAAGGGTTTGAGGGATGGGGGGAGCCACGTGGATGCCACATCGAGAGGGGTGATGTTTTTTTTAAGGATTATTAGATGGTTATTGAGTTAACAGGTTAATGAGTTTTAAATTTTTATTATCTAGATGCCACATGTGCTGTCTCGTATACTGTCACATGGGACAAAATTAAACGATGCCTCTCTTGTTTAACGGTAGGAATCAAAGTGAAACAAAAAAAAAGAGTTTATGATCACTTTTACAACTTTTTAAAGTTCATAGATCAAACGTGACTTAGCTCACTAAGTTTAAGAGTCAATACTGTATTTTAGCCTATATTATTTTATTTTATCAACAAGAAATACATGTCTTGGATATGCTATATTCTAGTATAATGATATATAAATGAAGTCTAATCATCTTAACACCTAGCTTGCCTTTTTTGGTGCCATTTTATATGCATGTTACCCAATGATATTTGCATTCATTTATTTTTTTCAATTTATTGATAATAAAATTTATGAATGGAAATTTGGAAAATTCTCTTTTGGAAATAAACATTACAATGGCGTTTTTTTCCCCTTAATGAAAGTTTGCTGGATCTAGTCTTTTGTCTGAGTATCTTGGGGGTTTAGTTGGGCTTTTCCCTATAAATTTATTATCAATGTTGATGGGACTCGAAGACACCAAACTCTTAAAGCGTAGATCAAGTACTTTGTTTTGTTTAATACACTCACTTTTGTTTATATATATATAAAAGGAGAGTAAAAAGATGATGAGAGAGAGTGTATAAGTTGCATCTCAAGCAAGTTGCCATATCATACTACCGCTTTTAGTTAAATTTGTAATGCTCTTAATAGTTACCATAATTTAAAATATATCAGCCATCCTAGATCTTGCTAGGGCCATGAGCTACATACCACTAAATGCCAAGTGAAGCAGCCACTGACCACACGTTAGAGGTTTGCATAAACCAATCTCATGAAAGGAAGTGCGTCAACAAAAGATATATATTCTTTTCATTTATAGGTGAGGTGTAGTTTAAATGTGGCTTAGATTGTAGCTCTGTTTCACACCATTAATTTAATTGAACTATGTAATGTGACTCCATGATTCTAAGTCGTCATGGAGTAAACAAATAGGTTTTTAAACAAAAGAATAATTCAAAAAATGAAATTTTGGAAATCAAATGCAGAAAATTCATCAAAAGTTCAAAGAGAGTTTATTTCCAGAAACTTAAGAAAGAGTCACAATTATTAAAACTATATCAAACTTGTCGATCGAGCTAAATATTAGTGAACTAGCTATCCAATACCATAATCAGGTAGACATTTCAACCACTTAGATGACATTTATTATAATGTTACTATGATAGTTTATTATTTATAAGTCATAATTTTTTTATTTTTGTAAGTTGTAAAATTATTATTTTCTATTATTATGTATATGATATAGAAAATATCATGTATATAACATTATTATATATAGCTTGTAACATTTTAATAATAAATTCTTTTCATTACTAATAATATTCCCTCAGTAGAAAATTAAAAATTCTTTATTTTATTTATAGACATGTTTCTAGCTTTACTACTTGTAACAATAGAAAATATCTTGTAATAATAACAAAATATGATATTTTTTATTTTTTAATATCTATTTTATAAACTAAATAAACTATTACAATTTGTTGCTGCTGAAATCTGTCCTCCGACTCGGGCGCGATCGAGCTTCAGTGTGGGCTCCCTCCTGGGCGGACCTGCAAAATAGTCCTCACGCGAGAGGCGTTGGGGTGGCCCTCCATGGAAGACCCTCCGATGCTCAAGTCAGCGGAGATCAGCGATCAACAAATATGAGGAGAAGGCACTCGCTGAAGAGTCTCTCCAGGGTGGCCTTTCGAGAGCTCCGAGCGAAGCGTTAATGGCGAGAAAGGGTGAGCAGAGGTAGATGAAGAGTGAGCTAGTAAACAAGTGCGCATACTTGGAAAGTCGGAAGACGGTCCTATTTATAGAGGATCACCTGATTTCTTGGAGGCATCATGGGTCCGAAAGTCGTTAGGATTCAAATCAGTTTGTTATGATGTCAGTAAGATTCGTATCTTGTTGGTTAGAGGATCGACGGCTGGGAGAGCTGGTTGATGTCTTGAGATTCGACGATTGTGTAGGCTCCAGGGCTCTAGGCTACTCTCGGGTGTGATTTTTTTGGAATCTTATGGATTTAAACTCTCCACGCTGGATTTCGCAGAGGCGCTTGAGTGCCCGGGTCTGGCTGGGGCATAAGAATAATTTGGACTAGGACCGAGGTATAAGGATAACTTGGCTGGCGAGGCATGGTGAATAGCTCGGCTGGCGAGGCACGGTGAATAGCTCGGCTGGGACCGAGGTATGGTGGATAGCTCGGCTGGCAAGACACGAAGAATAGCTCGGCTAGCGAGGCACTGTGAATAGCTCGGATAGGACCGAGGTATAATGGTTGGTCCACTTCTTGCGGGCGCCGCGCAGCGAGTGGGAGTTAGGACTAATCCTAACCCCTTGCACAGTTATCAATGAAATGGCGATTTTACCCCTCAACACATGCCCCCACTCCCTAGTCCGAAGTGTAAATTTGGATGTAGGGAGTAGAATTCTGGAATAATTTTATCCGGAGGATGCGTAAAAGCGGGTAATGATAATCTCATGAATGACAGGCCGCTGTTTTGTCATCATTTTTTTGCCATACCTTGAGGAGGAAATGCCTCATTTCTAGTAAGCTGCGATTTGGGGAGCTCCACGTGGCGGGACTCCTTTATTTCAGGCACCCATGTCGTAGGTTTTAGCGCTTTAGGATTAACCAGTGGTCCCCACGGGACATGTCTGGTTTTCCTCAATTTCTGGGGTCGGATGTGAAGACCTCGTTATCGACCGGAGCTGCTCAGCCGAGCTTTCAACTTCTGGGGTCAGATGTGAAGACATCGTTATCGACCGAAACTGCTCAGCCGAGCTTTTATCTTATTCGTATTTATTTTTATCTCTCATGCTATGATGCACTTATAATGTCTCTTGGGAGAAAGTTCTACTCTTTCTCTTCTTCAATGTCTGTGCTCTTTTTCTGATGTGATTGTATTGAGAGTTGCTACTCTATTTTTGTGTTTTTCAGACCGTAATACAGTCTACGGACCCAGTGGTGTTTTGCTGCTTTATTTTTGTTAGCATGTCGTTCAGTCCTCTGTGGAGGAAATGTAGATCTCTATTTAGGTCAGAGGGAGGCCTAGGCGGCCCTCTTGCTGAAGTAAAACAAGGCGCTTTAGTTGCGCTAGAGTGTCCGAGAAATTATCCGGCTGGGACAAAGCTTTAGTGCTGTATCGCTCGGATTGGCCGAGGCTTTTGAAATGTATCACTCGGTCTCAGCCGAGGCTTCGTAGATTATCTAGAGACAGATCACTCGGTCGCTTCAGAAACATACCACTCGGTCTTGGTCGAGGCTTTGGAAATATCACTCGGTCTTTGGCCAAGGCTACAGAAATATATCACTCGATCTTTGGCCGAGGCTTTAGAAATATATCACTCGGCTGTAGCCGAGGCTCTGAAAATTTATTACTCGATTGTTGTCAAGGCTCTGGAAATTTATTACTTGATTGTTGCCGAGCCTTCAGAAATATATTACTCGGTTGTTGCCGAGTCTTCAAGAAATTATTACTCGGTTGTTGCCGAGGCTCTGGAAATTTATTACTCAGTTGTTGCCGAGCCTTCAGAAATATATTACTCGGTTGTTGCCGAGTCTTTAGGAAATTTATTACTCGGTTGTTGCCGAGGTTTGTCAAATATATTTTACTTGGCGCGGCCAAGGTACGGAGACCGCCACTCGGCTTGGCCAAGGCTTCAAGAGATTATATTTTACTTGGCGCTGCCAAGGTACGGAGATTGTTCGGCCCGGTCGAAGATTTAAAAGATTATATTTTACTTGGCGCTGCCAAGGTACGGAGATCGCTCGGCCCGACTGAGGATTTAAAAGATTATATTTTACTTGGCGCTACTAAGGTATGGAGATCGTTACTCAGTTGTAGCCGAGCCTTCAAGATTATATTTTACTTGGCGCTGCCAAGGTACGAAGATCGTTACTCGGTTGTAGCCGAGCCTTCAAGATTATATTTTACTTGGCGCTGCCAAGGTACGAAGATCGTACTCGGTTGTAGCTGAGCCTTCAAGAGATTATATTTTACTTGGCGCTGCCAAGGTACAGAGATCGTTACTCGGTTGTAGCTGAGCCTTCAAGAGATTATATTTTACTTGGCGCTGCCAAGGTACGGAGATCGCTCAGCCCGACAGAGGATTTAAAAGATTATATTTTACTTGGTGCTGCCAAGGTACGAAGATCGTTACTTGGTTGTAGCCGAGCCTTCAAGATTATATTTTACTTGTGCTGCCAAGGTACGGAGATCGTTACTCGGTTGTAGCCGAGCCTTCAAGATTATATTTTATTTGGTGCTGCCAAGGTACAGAGATCATTACTCGGTTGTTGCTGAGCCTGCAAGAAATTTATTACTCGGTTGTTGCCGAGCCTTCAAGAAATTTATTACTCGGTTGTTGCCGAGCCTTCAGAAAATATTACTCGGTTGTTGTCGAGCCTTTAGAAATATATTACAGTTGTTGCCAAGCCTTCAAGAAATTTATTACTCGGTTGTTGCCGAGCCTTTAGAAATATATTACTCGGTTGTTGCCGAGCCTTCAGAAATATATTACTCGGTTGTTTCTGAGCCTTCAAGAAATTATTACTCGGTTATTGCCGAGCCTTCGAAATATATTACTCGGTTGTTGCCGAGCCTTTAAGAAATTTATTACTCAGTTGTTGCTGAGCCTTTAGAAATATTACTCGGTTGTTGCCGAGCCTTTAAGAAATTTATTACTCAGTTGTTGCCGAGCCTTTAGAAATATATTACTCGGTTGTTGCCGAGCCTTCAAGAAATTTATTACTCGGTTGTTGCCGAGCCTTTAAGAAATTTCAAAATATATTACTCGGTTGTTGTCGAGCCTTCAAAAATATATTACTCAGTTGTTGCCGAGCCTTCAAGAAATTTATTACTCGGTTGTTGTTGAGCCTTCAGAAATATATTACTCGGTTGTTGTTGAGCCTTCAGAAATATATTACTCGGCTATTGCTGAGCCTTCAAGAAATTTATTACTTGGTTATTGCTGAGCCTTCAAGAAATTTATTACTTGGTTGTTGCTGAGCCTTCAAGAAATTTATTACTCGGTTATTGCCGAGCCTTTGAAATTTATTACTCGGTTGTTGCCGAGCCTTTAAGAAATTATTACTCCATTGTTGCCGAGCCTTTAGAAATATTACTCGGTTGTTGCCGAGCTTCAAGAAATTTATTACTCTGTTGTTGCCGAGCCTTCAAAAAATTTATACTCGGTTATTGCCGAGACTTCAAGAAATTTATTACTCGGCGAGCCTTCAGAATATATTACTCGGTTGTTGCCGAGCCTTCAGAAATATATTACTCGATTGTTGCCGAGCCTTTAAGAAATATATTACTTGGTTGTTACCGAGCCTTCAGAAATATATTACTCGGTTGTTGCCGAGCCTTCAAGAAATTTGTTACTCGGTTGTTGCCGAGCCTTCAAAAAATTTATTATTCGATTGTTGCCAAGCCTTCAAGAAATTTATTACTCGGTTGTTGCCGAGCCTTCAATATTATATCTTACTTGGCTCGGCCCGGCCGAGGATTTATATGACCTGCTTCTCATTGTAGCTTTCAAGGAGAGTTATAAGAATTTTGCAGGCCTTCAAAAGCTAAATTTAATTCAACAAACAAGAATGAGTTTAGTAAGGGCGTACTTTTACTGATGATATGTACGGAGGTTATCCGAGTTCCACGTCCGAGGAATGGACTTTCCATTCAATTCTTGGAGTTTATAGGTGTCGGGTCTGACCATTTTCGTCACTTGATAGGGGCCTTCCCAGCTCGGAGACAGCTTTCCTTGTTCCAGTGGTTTGGAGATGGATGCTTTCCGAAGGACAAGATCACTGGACGAGAAAGATTTCCCTTTGACTCTGGAGGTGTGATAGCACCCATGGAGAGGGGAGTCCTATCTCCACAGGGATGACAGCTTCTGTACCGAAGGCCATCCGAAATGGGGTCTCGCCTGTGGGAACTCTCTAGGTGGTGCGGTAGGCCCATAGGATGTGGTGAAGTTCGTCCACTCATATGTTCCGGGTATCCCGATCGAACCTTCTAGGCAGGCTCCGGGTGCGGTTCCTCGGCAGCGGCAAAGGAACCCTTTGGCAGCGAGGTGGGCTCAACTGACGGATAGATCGGTATTTGTCCGAGCCCTTGGACTCCTTCTTCCTTGCTAGCTCGGCGCGGGCAGTCCTCCGCGATTCCTTGATTCTGGCATACTTGTCCACCAGGGCCATCATATCGGAGAGGTTCAGAGGTAATTGACCTCCAACGCTAGGTAAAAGTCACTCTCCTTTAACACTCCGCCCACCAGGGGTCATGGCCACCTCATGATTAAGGTGGTCCACCTCCAGCATGGCCGTATTGAAACGGCCGAGATATTTCTTCAAGGACTCTCTCTCTCTCTGCTTAACCTCAGAGGGAGTCAGACCTCTACCGATGGCGACGGCTGCTGACGAACTAGCTGATGAAGTGGCGGCTCAGCTCATCAAATGAACTGATGGAACCTGGTTTTAAGGCATTAAACCAAGTTGAGCGGACCCTCGAGGGTGGAAGGGAAGGCGCGGTAGAGGATCGCATCTGATGCCCCATGGAACATCATGATCGATCGGAAGCTACTGAGGTGGTCGTCGGGATCGAGGATCCATGATAAGGCTCGATGGTGGGCAGCTTGATATGGAAGGGAATCACTTTCTCCATGATCTCCTTGAAAAAGGGGATGCCCTGCTCCACCTTATGCTGAAGCGGATGGGCCTGCTTGGCACCATCCAACTCCTGACGCATCTTCCGGAGTTGTCGGCGGATCTCCTCCTCAGCCATAGCAGGAGGGGCTATGCGAGGGGAATACTGAGACGGTGTCGAGTCGTGATGAGAGAACACCAGAGAGAGGGATCGGACCCACCGAGATCTAGGAAGATCCTTGCCGTAGACCCCTTGGGGGACTGGCTCAGCTCCCTTAGGGCGACGAAAGGGGTCTGCAACCCCATGCGGGCCGAAAGAAGAGATCGCTGGATGAACAGGGCCGTGTTCCCCTCAGGAAGGTGCGGAGTAGGTGCAGTTGGACGGGGAGCTTCAAAGCACCCCTGGATCAGATGGGGTAGAGCTTGGACTTGCTGGACTAGTGAGGCAAACTGGTCCTGGGTCACTGGGGCCGCCGGTGGTGATGGAGTTTCAACTGGTGGTGGTGGTGGCGCTACACTGCTCACCGGATAAGGTCTTTGGGAGGCGACCTGGTTCTGGGCTTCAAAAGTAGCCTTTCTTCGATTGGCTATGTGAGAGGTTCTCTTCAAGATCGAGACCCTTATCTCCTGGATCATAAGTTTATGGACTTGAGGACCCTTCCTCTAGCGCCAATTTGTTGCTGCTGGAATCTGTCCTCCAACTCGGGTGCGATCGAGCTTCAGAGTGGGCTCCCTCCTGGGCGGACCTGCAAAACAGTCCTCACGCGAGAGGCGTTGGGGGTGGCCCTCCGCGAAAGACCCTCCGATACTCAAGTCAGCAGAGATCAGCGATCAACAAATATGAGGAGAAGGCACTCGCTGAAGAGTCTCTCCAGGATGGCCTTTCGAGAGCTCCGAGCGGAGCGTTAATGGCGAGAAGGGGTGAGCAGAGGTAGATGAAGAGTGAGCTAGTAAACAAGTGCGCATACCTGGGAAGTCAGAAGACAGTCCTATTTATAGAGGATCACCTGATTCCTTGGAGGCGTTGTGGGTCCGAAAGTCGTTAGGATTCGAATCCAGTTTGTTATGATATCAGTAAGATTCGTATCTTGTTAGTTAGAGGATCGACGGCTGGGAGAACTGGTTGATGTCTTGAGATTCGGCGATTGTGTAGGCTCCAGGGCTCTAGGCTACTCTCGGGTGTGATTTTTGTTTGGAATCTTACGGATTTAAACTCTCCCGCGCTGGATTCCGCAAAGGAGCTTAAGTACCCGAGTCTGACCGGAGCATAAGAATAATTTGGATTAGGACCGAGGTATAAGGATAACTCGGCTGGCGAGGCATGGCGAATAACTCAGCTGGCGAGGCACGGTGAATAGCTCAGCTGGACCGAGGTATGGTGGATAGCTCGGCTGGCAAAACACGGCGAATAGCTCGGCTGACGAGGCACGGTGAATAGCTCGGCTAGGACCGAGGTATAGTAGTTGGTCCACTTCTTGCGGGCGCCGCGCAGCGAGTGGGAGTCAGGACTAATCCTAACCCCTTGCACGGTTATCAATAATGACGATTTTACCCCTCAACACAATTGAAAAGTAGAATCTAAAGAATTATTTAAAGAGATGCTTATTTTTCTTAAGTTATTATAATATTTTTTGTATTTTTGATTTTAATATATTTTAGTATAAAGCTAATCTAATCTATTGATTTAGTGATCAAATCAATAATCCAATGATCTAGACCCAAGACTAAATTTAATAATTAGGGCATTTGTAAAAATGATCAATATATATTTATCATTTGCATAGTTGGCCTATGTTTTTTATTTGTAAGAATGATCATTTTCATTTTTTTTTGGATTAAAATGCCCCTCTTCATATTAGCTCACTTTACACTTGGAATAGAGAGGAAATTGGATTCAAAGCTATAACATATACAAATTAAAATATAAAGAAAAAAATAGCTTAAAAGAGAAGAAAGGGTATCATAAAGGGAGCCTTCCTCACTCGCCATCACCATCCCTCCACCTCTTGTTATCCTACTGTCTCATAATTTTATTGGCAATCTCTTCACTAGCATCAATACTCCCTATCTCAGTCTACCATCACCATTAGTGTCCGTCATTACTCACAACCTTTAAACTTCATCACCATCTACTATTACCATAGATTTCTATTAATACCCACTACTACTAGCAATCTCCACTATTAAGCACCACCACTAGTGATTTCCACATACCATCCATCATCAATTATCTTTACCACTACTCACTATTCTTGATGCGCTCCATCATGCCTACCATGTTGAGCAAATGTTTTCTAATGTCATCCTTCATCAATGATGATTTGTATTATCGCCCACTAATAATGATTACCATCATTGCTTATAACTAGAATAGTCTTTGCTACTCTCCATCCCTTGCTAAAGATATCTACCACTGCCTATTACTAATGAGAGCCACTACTATTTACAGCTACAATTATCTTCACCATGATCGATAGGTAGTGAATGATTACTATTAAAAATAATGAATGCATTTTAACAATTTGATGTATGTCATATAAATAGTTGTTGCACAAATATTATAAATTGAAAATCTTTTCTAAAGATATTGATCTCTATTATTTATAATCTCCACCATTACCAATCATTGCTAATAATTTCTACCATTGTCTGCCCCTATTAATGATCTTCATATGATCTCTATTACTATCTGCAATCATTGATAATAATGCTAGGGATTGTTGCATTTTCAAAGTTGATGCACATATTAGATGGTAGTTGATGCATATGTTTCAAATTTCTCATGGATACATCTTAAATAATTAATGTAAGGGAATATGATATATATATTTTTTAAAAAGATGACGTAGATATTATAAACTTCTACAACACATATTTGAAATGAACATTACACACAAGCTAAGCATGAGCATATAGATTTTAAATTGATGATAACTATATTTTAAATAGATGATGCACTTATTAGATGATGACAGTTGATATATATATATATATATATATATATATATATATATATATATATATATATATATATATATATATATATATATATATATATATATATATATAATATTAAAAATTTGTGACTATATATTTTAAATAACAGATGACATGTTCTAAAAAGGTGTTACACATATTTGAAATGAAAGATCCACAAATACTTAATTATTGGTGCATGCATTTTAAACAAGTGATAAATCTATTTAAACAAACAAATGATGTACTCATTAGGATAAAAATTGACCATATTATAAGATATTAAAGATTTACAAGTGCATATTATAAATAATTGATCCATAGATTTAAAAATACGGTGCACGCACTATAAATTTTGGATGCATATTTGGTGCACACATATTTTAAATAAGTGATAGAAACATTTGATGTATACATTTAACAAGGCAGCCAGTAAATTAGATTTGAGTAATTGTGACTAGTAGTGGAAGTTGTCAATATTAGTGAATATTTGCGAATATCATGAGTATTAAATGGTGGGCATTCTAGAAATTATTGATGATGATTTGAGTAATAGGTGGGGTTGATCATCATGGATGCAAAGTAATGTTGAAGATTGTTGTCGATGATGGGTTGTATGGAGATCGTAATAATAGATAGTGATGAAGTGGAGGTTGTTAGTTGTAACAGAGATTATGAGCAAAGATTCTTAATGATAATGGATGGTATGAAGATTGAAACTAGTGATGAGCAATGGTAGACATCCATGGTTATGTTAGAGTAGGAAGCACTAGTGGTGATAGATGAAAGTGGAGATGCTGATGGTGATAGTTTTTTTTTTTTTTTTTGGTACAAACGGACGATCACACAAGTCTAGTATGAATCAACCCAGAAACATCATAATACAAAATCTGCTGCAAAATAAGAGGACAGGGATCGCCCGACTTCCAACTCCATGATCCGACATACTGAGCCACAAAAGAAGCTACCCAGTCCGCCACCGCATTGGCTTCACGGTAAATATGACAGATCTGGACAGTGCCAATCTCCTGCAGAATATACCAAATATCCCTAAGGATCAGATTAGAGGAATTATCAAAACAATTCTCCTTTACAGCTAAGAAATAACCATCATAGAATCCCCCTCAATCATGATCCTGTGAGTATGGAGGATCCGAACACACAAGAAATACCCGCCCAAGCCGCATAGAGCTCAGCCAGCGGGACAGAGGAGTCAAGAGTAGCAAAACCACCCGCCACCATCAAATCTCAGACGCCCCCGAATGATGAAAGCAGAACCACAGCTCTTCCACGGACTCCCGTCGAAGTTGATTTTGACAACCCCTGGAGGGGGGCTCCCAAGAAAAGAAAACCATATACCGGTTCACTGCCAAAGTAGCAGGAACCCCTAGTGGCCAGAAGAGTCAGAACCAATAGCATGACTGGCGCAGCAAAGTCCACCATCAGCGCTCTAATCTTCCTCAGTCATATGAGGAGAAATAGTATCATCCGAGAAGATGAGCTGGTTCCTCAACAACCAAATATGATAAGCCGTGGCAGCCCAGAGACCATGCTTATGCTGAGAGCCCCTCCGGATATCATGGAAGAAAGAGGAGCGTGGGGAGTCCATACCATCCAATCTGTTAGAATAACACATCAAATACCATATCCGTCTAGCTCTGGGAATATAGAAAGATAGCGTGATCAGAAGTCTCCTCCTCCTGCCTACAAAGGGGACAAATCGGCTGAATGGAGAGACCCTCCGAGATAGAAGGACACAAGTTGGAAGCAGTCTCATAGGAGCTTTCAAATAAAAAGCTGAACCCTGGGGATGATGGGAAGCTTCAAATCCATGCAGCATCCTCCGACCGCTGAGACTGTGGCTGAAAATCTTCATAAGATCCCTAGAGGGGGCCCTAGAGAGGCAAGATCTCTGCCAAATCCTAGAATCAATAGAGCGACCAGGCATAATAGGCAGCGAGAGAATCCGCCGAGTCAGCTCCTCCCCAAATAACCAGGACATCACAGAAATATCCCATGAGGGATGATCTAAGGAAATCAAATCCTTAACCCTTAAATTGGGAGGGGCTTCCATATTAATAAAAGAGGGCCATCGCGACAGAGGGAGCTCAGAAATCCAAGTATCTGAATAACGTCAATCAAATCACCATCTTCGATACTCCATGTGATGTTATCCAGATAAATTGACCATATCTGCAGACCTCCTTCCAAAAGGAGGAAGATTCTCGGGACGGTAGAATGAGCGAGCCGGACGTCCACTCACCATATCTAGCTCGCATCAGAAAGCTCCAAAAACACTGCGGCTCCAGAATGAATCGCGATGCATGTCTGGCAAGAAGAGATTCTCTTCTAACAATCAGAGATTGAATTCCTAGACCACCTTCTTGGATTGGCATACAAACCCTGGCCCAGATAATAAATGAATGCCATGACCATCTTGCATAGAAGCCCATAAGAAATCTCTAAAGCATCTCTCAATCCTCCTCAGGCAAGTAATCGAAATAGCAGCATTCGACAGAAGATACAGAGGAAGAGAAGAGAAAACTGACCGAATAATGATGACCCTAGCCATCATAGATAAATTGGTGACCTGCCACCCCTCAATACGCTGACGAACCCGCCTCTCTAGCTCAGCAAAGTCAGAATAGGGGACGTCTACCAGTAATGAGGATCCCAAATATATAAATCGGTCAGTCTGAGTAGTGATTCCAGACAAACTGATAATGGCTTCCCTGGTAGATCTGGTGGTCTTCGGACTAAAATATATGGAAGACTTAAGAAAGTTAACCCTCTGACCCGAAGCCTGACAATAGCGCTGGAGAATAGAGTGAAGGGATGCCACATTATCAATGGAGGCCTGACCAGAAGAATACAATCATCAGCAAAAAGAAGATAGGAGACCGAAATATCCTGACACCCTGCCATAAAGGACAATCGCCGATCAAGCTGAGCCTGATGAAGAGCCCGGAAAAGATCATCCGCAGCCAAAATAAACAACAAAGGGGATAATTGGCAGCCCTGCCTCAGCCCCACAGAAGAAGAGAAAAACTCAGTCGGGCACCCATTGATGATCAGAGAAAAGGAAGGCCTCTGAATACATGCCATGATCCACTCAATAAAACGATCATCAAACCCAAACTCCTAAAGTGAGCAGTGAAGAAAGACCCAACTCAACCTATCATACGCTCTCTCCATATCAAGCTTGACCGCCATAAGACATGTACTAGCCGGTGCTCTATGAAGATCATGCATAAACTCCTGAGCAATGAGACGTTATCTAAAATAGAGCGCCCTCTAATAAATGCCCCCTGTTAACAGAGATGAGGCGAGGAAGCACAAACGAAGACGGCCAGCTAAGAGGCAAGCACATACCTTATACAAAGTAGTGCATAGACTGATAGGCCGGAAAGCTGCGGTAGAGAAGCCTCCGAACGCTTAGGCACTAAAGTAATAAAAGTGGTTCCAATCCAAAGGAATACTCTTAGACTGGAATACAATCTGAATAGCCTGGATCACCTCGTGCCCAACAATATCCCAGTAATGGCGATAAAAAAAAGGCGGAAACCCATCAGGTCTAGGGGCCTTATCCGGACCAAGCTCCCAAAGAGCCATCCGAATTTCCTCCTCAGTGATTAGCATGACAAGCATATCATTATCCCGGGAAGAAACCTTCCTAGAATCAGGAACCGAAACAATCGGAGCCCATCACCAGTGGGCTCAGCCCATCTAGACTGAAAGAAATGGATAAGCAAATCACAAATAGAGTGGATGTCCTCCAGATTGTGCCCCTCCCATCAACTAACCTCCGAATCCTGTTAGCGGCACGCCGCTTTAAAGTGGCATGATGAAAGAATATTACGATCCCCCTCACATATCCACTAAGCCCTGGACCTCTGCCTTCCTACATCTTCTGCTGCCAAAGAGAGAGTGATGACGAGCCAGATTATCCCGAAGAGAAGAGAGGTCAGAATCCAACAGAAACCCATCCTGGTCCTCCTTTGTCTGCAAAGTAGTAATGTCGGCTTCGACCTGATCAATCTGTCTAGTCAGATCCCCCACCTCCATCCTATTCCATCTAAAAAGACGGTGTCTAGCCATTATAAGACGCCGGGAAAGATGATAGATAGCATTGCCCCTGATAGAAGATGCCAAATCTGAGTAATAATAGACCGAGCAGCAGAATGAACCATCCAAAACTGCTCAAATCTAAACTGTCTTCGTTGATACAGATCAACCTCCGTAGAAATTAAAATGGGGCAATGATCAGAGCCAATCCTCGGAAGGTATGAGACAGTAACCGCAGGAAACATATGAAGCCACTGAGGTGAATCCATGGCTCTATCAAGTCTCTCCCAAAACGAGCAGAGCCCTGACGGTTATTACACCAAGTAAACTGGTTCCCCGTATACCCTAAGTCCAATAGCCCCGAAGACCCAATAAAGGTTCTAAATTCACTTATGTCAGCTGAGGCCAAAACCCGTCTACCCCCACTCTTTTCATTAGCCTCAGTGATACAATTAAAGTCTCTAGCAATGATGGATGTGAGACCTTGATCAAGGAGGGAGAGCAACTCACCCAAAGAACCCGTCTCTCCCGATAATCCGTGCTGGCATAAACAACCGATAAAAACTAGGGATCAAAAGACCCCTCAGAGACAAGAATACCAATCTGCTAGTTGCACTGGTGAAAAGCATCAATCGTAACAGTCGAGGCATGCCAAATGGCCAGTATACCCCCTGACATACCAACAGCTTCCACAGCATACAAGACCAAGACCGGGATATCTGTCTCCTAAACTGCGCCAGATTATCACCCGACATCCTAGTTTCCAAAAGAACACATATATCAAAGTTATATAACTGCAACAACCTGCCAAAGGAGGGTCGAAATGAAGGCTTTCGAGCTCCTCTAACATTCCAAATTAAGATCTTCATTTATATGCTGGACGAAGCTGGGACCCCATTCAGGTCCTCCCCCATGGTAGTATCAGGAAAGCACTCATTGGATGAGATGCCACCCTCAATTATCATTGATGAACCGGCCTTCAAACCATCCAAGTCAACAGAAGCCCGGGGAGACTGAGCCGATGACAAGGGACCTGAGCTCAATCCGTATTATCTATATCTGTAACCTCCGCTGAAAACCTGACTGCCCTATCCATGCGGGGCATCACCGCCTCCTGACCTCCTTCCTGCCTGTAGGAGGTAAAGTCAAACTGTCTATAGAGAAGATATTTCCCCCAGTACTTTTAGGCTTCAGTACCTTACCTTTCCCTTTCGTGTCTCAATTTTGAAGTTGATCTCGGAGCCTGACAATCAACCGGTCTGGCCCGCTTAAGGGGACCTGGGCAAGCATCCCTATTATTCTGATAACCATCATCACCCATCATCAATCCCAAAGAGGCAAAAGGATTCTTCTTCAGCAAAGGCTGATTCAAACTCAGCTCAAGGGGCCCCTCCTTAACAATTGGCACCAAGGCAGACTCAGAAGAGGGAAAACCGGCACGCTCACCCTTGCCCGGCACAACCCCCGTGGTAGAGCTCCCTTGGTTCACGACCTCCTCAGGATGTCCCGAGCATTGCATGGAACCATCACCACCTTTGAAGAAGAAGGCACCCTCCGACGAGCCACTTTCACTGGCAAGCTCCAGCCCTCAGTAGCTCCTTCAACAGAGCCGATAACATATTTCAGCTTTTGTGGATCCGATCTACTGCCAGAGGCACCCTGCGGAGGAACCGACTGAGACGATCTCCCCACCTCCTTCTGAGATCCAGGCCGCTGTTGACAAATAGCGGCAATCCACGGACCAAAAGCAGGACACGACGCAGCTCCTTCAGCAACTGAACTAGCCGGCTAAGAACAAGGGCCTTCAAGGTGCAGTGAACCACAAATTGAGCAAATCCCTTCCATTCTCAATAGCAAACTGCTGCCAAAACGGGAGATTAATCCCCTAAACTCGTGTCCCCAGACGAAGAGGACGACGAAGATCCACCCTCAGGCACGCCTTGGCAAAGCCACCTCTGCTTTTGCCAGAGTAGTAGCGTCCGCACAGATGAACTGCCCCGCTGGATCAAGGATCATCCTGAGAAAATCTTCCTTCCAAAATTTCATTGGAAGATTCGGAAACCACACCCACATCAAAGCAGAGGAAATGGCAACCTGAGACGGGATGAACTCCGGCCGCCATGGTTCTGTCCCAATGACCTGGCCATTCACCACCCATAGCCGATTCAGCACCAACTCACAGACGCTCAGATCTTCAAAACAAAGAATATGACACCAAAATGCCAAACTAACAGGGATGATCTCGCCTAGATTCGGCATGCCTGAGCTCCCTGATCAGCGCTGCTGTCAGAACCCACTTATGGTACGAACGGGCAAGAATGGCCCTCGACTTCCATCCATCCATTTTCTCCTCCAGCTCCGACACTGGAACACGAACAACGTCGGGTCACGATGCCTCCAGCCTCGCCACCTCCAATGGCGAGGGAGACGGCGAGACCCATTGGAAGCTGGAATCCACCCCCTTCCTTCCAGACATCCGACCAGCGGACACCTCCATCCGATGCCATAGGAGACGAGGGAACAGTGGAGAGAGAAACCCACTAGAGACACAACCGGAGATGACAACAATCGCCGGAGATCAGAGAAGACAATGTCCGCTACACGAATCTTAAAGACCAGTCTTCAAACAGAACCAGAGCCCTGGCGCGCACGATCCTTAAAGCATCTACACCAGCTATTCTACCATCATATAGAATTATTGGTGATAGTTAATGATGGGATGTGGATGATAACATATGATGGTATTGGTTAAAAAAAAGAGAGGATTTTTTTTTTATTTTTAACAATGGGATGATGGATGATAACATATGATGATTTATGATGATAATGGCAAAAAAAGAAGAGGGTTATCTTTTTATCTCTTTTCCTTTTTATTAAGCTATCATTTTCTTTGCATCTTATTTATACGTGCCATATATTTTCCACCCATTACCAAATGGAATCAATTCTTTAATAGAACTCATTTGAATCCAATCGAATTCTTTCAATAGAATTGAAATTAAATGGATTTATGATGGAATTCATGCGTTTGGAATAAATCTTAACATGTTAGAATTCAACTAAATTCTATTGTTTGGAATGAATTGAATCTAATATAAGTTCCAATATTACACCTCTGTATTGTTAACTCATTTTAATATTCAAGATCTAGTTTAAATCCTTCCTTCCCATCATTGATTAAGTATTTAGTCTAGGGTTAGATTTCAAGGGTTGAAAAAATATAAATATAGAAGCGAAAGAGAAGTAAACATATGGAAGGAGTATTTTAGTCTTTTAAAAATAGATTCCACTAATGAATCCTAGCATTCTCATATCACACTAACTTGGTGTGAATTCTAATTATATGAAAATCTACTTTTTGGACTTTGATTCAATTGATTTTTTTTTTGGGTACAAACAGGCGATCACACTAGTCTAGCGCGAATCAGCCCAGATAGATCGGAGTATAAATTTACTGCAAAAGAGAAGGGCAGGGGTCGCCCGGCCTCCAAATCCATGATCCAGCATGCTGGGCCACAGAAGTAGCCACCCAGTCTGCCGCCGAGTTGGCTTCATGGTAAATATGACGAATCTGGACACAATCCACCTCCCGCAGCATAGTCCAACTATCCCAGAGAATCGGATTAGTAAAAACCAGGAGGGCTATTCCCTTCTTCAGCCAAGAAATGACCGACATGGAGTCACCCTCAATAAAGAGTCCTAGTGGCGTAAGAAATACCAGCCCAGGCCGCATAAAGCTCGGTCATGGGGACTGAGGAGTCGAGAGAACCAAAACCTTCCATAGCCAATAAGTCACCATGAGGACCACGGATAATAAAAGCAGAACCAGCAGCTCTACCAGAACACTCCCATCAAAGTTGATTTTGACAAACCCTGGAGGGGGGTTCCCAGGAGATGAAAACCGTATGCCGATTCGCTGCCAAAGCAGTAGGGGAACCCCAGAGGCCAGAGTCGTCAGAACCAACATGGGCACAGTCCGCCACCAACAATCTAATCTCCTTACAATCTTGTGAGGAAAAATAGCATCATTAGAGAAAATGAGCTGGTTCCTGGACATCCAGATCTGATATGCCGTGGCAACCCAAAGAGCTTTCTTCTGCTGGGATCCCCTCCGGAGATCAAGAAGGAAAGAGGAGCGTAAGGAGCCCGAGCCATCATGTCTGATAGAACAGCCAATCATATGCCAGACCCATCTAGCTCTGGGGCAGGGAAAATAACATGATCAGACAATTCCTCCTCCAGACTACATGAAGGACAGATCGGCTGAATAGGTAAACCTCTCTGCGAGAGAAGAACGCAGGTTGGAAGGTAGTCCAACAGAAGCTTCCAGATAAATAGCTGAACCCTGGGAATAATAGGAAGCTTCCAAATTCCACGCAGCATTCTCCGATCGCTGGGGCTGAGGCTTGAACAACTTCATCAGATCCCTAGAGGGGGCCCTATAGAGACAGGATCTTTGCCAGAGCCTGGAATCAGATAAACGGCTAGGAGTAAGAGGCATCGAGAGAATCCACCAAGATAGTTCGACACCAAAGAAACTCATCACCGAGGGGACATGCTAGGCAGGGGGATCAGAGGAAATCAAATCCTTAACTTTTAAACAGGCAGGGGCATCAATACTAATAAAGGAGGGCCACCGAGAGAGAGGAAGCTCAGAAAGCCAGGTATCTTGAATAATATCAATCGATGAACCATCTCCAATCATCCACGAGATATTCTCCGAGATAGCCTGACCATAATGACAAACCTCCCTTCAAAAGGAAAAGCATCCCCGAGGTGGAGAAATGTGCGAGACGACGACCAGTCACCATACCTCGCACGCATCAGCGAGCTCTACAGGCAATGCGGCTCCAGAAGGAATCTCGAGGCATGTTTGGCAAGAAGGGCATTACGTCTAACAATCAGAGACTGAATCCCGAGACCACCTTCAAGGATAGGCATACAGACCATGTCCCAGGATAGGAGATGAATACCATGACCTTCTTGCATAGAAGCCCATAAAAAATCTCGAAAGCATCGCTCGATCCTCCTCAAACAAGTAATAGGAATGACAACATTAGATAGGAGTAGAGGGGAAGGGATGAAAGAACCGAATGAATAATGATAACCCTCGCCATCATCGAAAGGCCAGTGACCTGCCATCCCTCAATGCACTGGTGAACCCGCCTCTCAATTCATAGTAATCAGAACAACGGGGGCGTCTCCCCGTTATAGGGATCCCCAAATACATGAGCCTGTCAGTTTGAGAAGTAATACCCGACAGATTGATAATGGCTTCCCTGGTTCTTCTAGAAACCTTCGGGCTAAAACATATGAAAGACTTTAGAAGATTAATCTTTTGCCTGAAGGCTAACAATAATGTTGTATAATAGAATGAAAAGAAGCCATATTATCAATAGAAGCCTGGCCCAAAATGATACAATCATCAGCAAAGAGGAGATGAGAGACGGAGGGACCCCCAGAGCCAGTCATAAAAGGGACAATCCACCTATCTGACTGGGCATGCCATAAAGCTTGAGAAACATCATTTGCAGCCAGGATAAACAGCAAAGGAGATAAAGGACATCCCTGCCGGAGACCCACAAAAGAGCGAAAGAACTCGGTCGGGCTCCAATTGACAATCAAAGAAAAGGAAGGCCTTTGAATGCAAGCCATAATCCACTCTATGAATCGCCCATCAAACCCAAACTCCAGAAGAGAGCACTGCAAAAAGGCCCAACTCATTCTATCATAAGCTCGCTCCATATCGAGCTTCACAGCTATAAGACATTGACTGACCGGGGCTCTCTGGAGATCATGCATAAACTCATGAGCTATGAGGACATTATCCGAAATGGAACGCCCTCTAATAAAAGCGCCCTGTTCAGCTGATATGAGACGAGGAATCACCAAACAAAGGCAGCGGGCTAAAAGACGAGCACATACCTTATACAAGGTAGTGCAAAGACTGATAGGCCGAAAGTGCTACGGAAGAGAAGCATACATACGCTTGGGCACCAAAGTAATAAAGGTCTGATTCCAGTCCGAAGGAATGCGTCTAGCTTGGAATACATCCTGAATGGCTTAACCACCTCCTGCCCAATAATATCCCAGTAGTGACGATAAAAGAAGGGCAAAATCCATCAGGATCAGGAGCCTTGTCTGGACCAAGCTCCCAAAGGGCCAACCTAATCTCATCAACTGAAATCGACCTGACAAGCAAATCATTTTCCGAGGGAGAAACCTTCCTGGAATCCGGAACCTGAACAACTGGGCCCCCATCACCAGTAGACTCAGCCCATCTAGACTGAAAAAAGTGGAGAAGCAGATCCCTGATAGAATAGGTGTCCTCCTGAATGTGACCATCATCATCAATTAACCTCCGAATCCTATTAGCCGCATGCCGCTTCAGAGTAGCCTGATGAAAGAATCTAGTATTACGATCCCCATCACAAATCCACTGAAACATGGACCTCTGCCACCAATAAACCTCCTGCTGCCGAAGAAGGGAGTGATGACGAGCAAGCAACTCCCTAAGAGAGGAGAGATCCGACTCCAACAAAAAACCCTCCTGATCCTCCTTAGCCTGCAAGATACTAATATCATCTTCGACCTTTTTAACTTGTCTGACCAGATCACCCACCTCCAACCAATTCCATCTAGACAGCCTGTGTCTCGCCATCTTAAGACGGTGCAATAACCGATAAATAGCATTACCCCTGACTGGAGTATGCTAGATCTGAGAAATGATAGAACGAGCAACAGAATGGCCAGGCCAAAACTTCTCAAATCTAAACTGTTTTCGAAGCTGCTGATTAACCTTTATGGAAATCATAATGGGGCAGTGATCAGATGCAATCCTAGGGAGGTGAGTGATTGTAACCGCAGGGTAGCTCTGAAGCCACTGAGGTGTAGCCAAAGCTCTGTCAAGTCTCTTCCAGACACGAGCTAACCCCTGACGGTTGTTACACCAAGTGAATTGGGGACCATAAAACCCCAAATCCAACAGCCCGGAAGAACCGATGAAGGTTCTAAATTCAGTGTATTAGCTGAGCCAGTAACCCGTCTTCCCCTATGTTTTTTACTAGCCTCGTGATACAGTTAAAATCTCCAGCTATGATAGACGGAATACCTTGAGCAAGGAGGGAAAGCAATTCAGACCAAAGAACCCTTCTCTCCCGGTAATCCGTACTGGCATAAACAGCCGATAGAAGCCTTGGGTCTGAAGTCTCCTCAGAGATCCTAAGGCCAATCTGCTGGTTACACTGATGGAAAGCATCGATCATAGCAGTAGAGGCACGCCAGATAGCCAACATTCCTCCCGACAACCCGTCAGCCTCCACTGCATAGGAGGACCAAGAACGAAAAATCTGCCTACGAAACCGGGCTAGACTATCACCCGATAGCCTGGTTTCCAAGAGGACACATATATCAAAATTATATAACTACAATAATCTAGTAAAAGATGATCAAAATGAAGGCTTTCGAGCCCCTCTGACGTTCTAAAGTAAGATCTTCATTTACAGACTGGAGGAGGCTGGGACCCACCCTGGTCCTCCATCATAATACTATCGGCAAGTCCCCCTTTCAACAAGGAGCCTGCATCAGACATAATTAATGGACAAGCCTGCTGACCTTCCGAAGCATAGCCTGCCTCAACTGAACGGGAAGGCTGCACCGAAGATAAGGACCCTTGACTCAGGCCCTCAATAACTCCAACAGCATTCTCCGAAGAAAATCCGACACTCCTAGCTGATTGGGTCCCCCCTAATTCCTGGGCACCTTCCTGGCAACATGGGGCCAGAACCAACTGGGAAGGAGAGAAGCTAGACACCCCACCAAATTTGCAAGAAGGAACCTTCCCTTTACCCTTACGCTTATCCATTTTGAAAATAGACCATGGAGCCTGAGAAACTTCCAGTTTGGCTCGCTTTAAAGGACCTGGACAAGCATCCCTACTGTCTAGGTGACCTTCCACACCCACCTCCAATACAAGAGAGGCAAAGGGATTCTTGGTCACAACAGGCTGATTCAGACAATTCCCCTGGGAGCCTCCCTTCTCAGAACTCAGCAAATTGGGAACCTGAGCCTCAGAACCGGCACGCCCCTGCAAAACCGGCACGGCCTCCTTCCCTTTTGAACTCAGCTCCAAATCACCCCCAAAGTGGCTCAACTCTGCAGCCGGATCAATCACCACCTTCATGGCCGATGAAGACCTCCGGCGAGCCAGCTTCACCGGAGACTCCCAACCATCAGCCTGAACTCCATTACCCGAACAAGCCCAGGCTTCTTTTTCAGGGCAGCAGCACAAGGAACAGAAGTTGTCGTAGAGGACTTCGACTGCGCCACCCCCTTGTCAGCCACCTGAGAACCAGAGGTGACTTTCCTTTGTCAAACAGCAACAAGCCAAGGTCCAAAAGCATGGTTGGACATTGAGCCAGCCCCTTTAGTCTTCTCCGGCGTCGAACATGGGCCTCCCAGATGCAGAGTACCGCAAGTCATACAAATGCCCTCCAGACTCTCATACACAAATTGCTGCCAAAAAGGTTGATTCAACCCTTGTACACTGACGCCTAGCCGGAGGAGGGCAACTGAGATTGACCCTGATGCATGCCCTTGCAAATCCCCCTCTATTTTTTGCCAAAGTAGCAGCATCAACAGAGACAAAACCGCCGGCAGACTCCAGAATAGCTCTGAGGAAACTCTCCTTCCAGAACTCCAATGGTAAGTTCGGTAGCCTCACCCACACCAGAGCTGATGGGATTGAGTCCTCTGCCGGAATGAACTTCGGCCTCCACGCTTCGGTCCCTATCACCTGGCCATTAACAACCGAAGGCCGCTGCAGCACCAGGTTGCTAGCTTCCAGAATCAAAACAAAAGATATGGCATCGGAATGCCAAATTAAATGGAACAATTTCTCTAGAAACTCCGGCACGCCTGAATTCTCTAATCAAAGCGTCCGCCGGGACCCATTTGTGGAAAGAGCGGGTAATGACGGCCCTCTTCTGCCATGCCGCCACCTTTGCTTCGAGCTCCTCCACCGGCAAGCTAATGACCTCCGGGAAAGACTCTTCCAGCCTCGCCACCACAGCCGACGGAGGTAAGGATGAAACCCATTGATACCCAGCATCCGTGGCCCTCTTTCCAGGAATCCGGCCATCAGCAGCCGAATCAGACGCCATCAGAGAAGAGGGGAAAGCGGGGGGAGAAACCAAAGAACAGGGGAAGCAGAGGTATCAAGGATCACCGGAAGATCAAGGAAGAAAAGCTCAGAGAACGAATCTTAAAGCACCATCCAACAACAGAACCAGAGAGTTCGAAAGCACGATTCTCTGAAAACGATTCTCTAATATTTTTTTTTCAATTGAATTCGTTTAAGAGCATTCTAAATAAAGAAATTATTAAAAAAATAGCATAATTTAATTTAATTTAATTCCTTATTTTAAGTGATTTCAAAGAGTGAATTGACATAGAATGATTGTTTGTACAAAAAAAAAAGAGAAAAAATTGTAATCAATGCTATCAAGAATAGAAAAAAGCTCATTTTTTGCAAAACACCCGTAACAATGGAGAATCCTCATTTTTTTTAAAACAATATAAATTTATTACTAACTTAAAAATTTTTAATAAAATTATATTTAAAAAATGATAATTTGAGCAGCAACAACATTACCAATTACTAGTAGCATCATTATACCTACTAAGCACTCCTGCTGAGAACTCTATCTTATTTCCTTTACACCATGTCCATTAGGGGTACAACTCGGGCTCATAAAACTTGGATTTTCCTCAACCCTAACCCTAATTCTATTTTAAAATGTCAACCTTAATCTTAATCCTAACCCTATTTGTAAAAACTTTAACCCTAACCCTATTTTTAAAAATATGGTTCGGGTCGAGTTTCGGGTTAAAATTTGGGTTGATGGGAAAAAAAATAAAATGCTTTTAAAAAATAAATAAACATCAAATTATGGATCCCAGAGATGGAAAAACAAAATCCCTTGCTAAACTCATAAGCTGGACTTGGGGCTTTAACATTGTATTAAAAAAAAGTCTTACTTGAAACAAAGAAGAGGAGGAGGTGCCGTAAACAAAGAAAAGGAGGAGGCGGAAAGTGAAACGAAATGTGTGGGTGGTCTGCCTTTATGTTTGTCCTTTTTCTCACCTGCAACCGACAGCCTTGTCCTCCTCGCTCTCAAGTTGGCCATCTCATCCGATCCTACTGGCGCCCTCACTGCCCCCAAAAATTTGGTGCCGATAAGCTACCTTCAATTGGGTAACCCTTGGGTTTGGGTTATCTCGGGTTCGAATTACAGTCGATCTAAATCAGGGTCAATTGCAAATTGAGCCGAGTTAAACCTTGGTCTTTCGGATTCAGGTTGGGCAAACATGAGTCTAAACACTGCTAAATTGAGTTCGGCGGGCTAGATTCGGGTTGAATCCAACCCAAGTTACACCCCCTACTAACCATGCTAGTTGAGAAACAAGTAGGTGTTCCAAAGCAATTCCCGCTATGACACAGAGCATGTAAGAATTCGGAAAGCTCATAAAATTTGACAAATCATTCAAAACTATAATCAATTTGGATACAAAAGTATATATATATATATTATATATATATATATATATATATATTATATTATATATATATATATATATATATATAAAGAAAATGAAATGAATAATTTATTAGAAATGCTTCATGATGACGCTCGATCATCCCTCCTGAACGTCGGGAACGGAGGCTCTTCTTCCTTCACCGGATTGCCTGCAAAGAAGTCCCAAGACCGAAGAGGGTTCTCCGGCGGGACCCTCCGATGCCCAAGTTAGTGACAGAGGTCACAGTAGATAAGTAGCTCGAGAGAGCTCTTGAGGAGGGAGAGGTCTCAGAAGGATCAGGTCGTTCCTTTGAGAGTTAGGGCATCGAGCGCCTAAAATGTGTGTTACATGGTTTTCGACGTAATTTACCCTTTTATAGGGGTTGACGCTGGCACCATCACGTGGGTTTTCGTGAAGTCAGAAGGTCTGCTGAGCCGTTGCGTGAATCTGGGCTGGTTGGTGGGTTACGTCCCATCAGTAGCTGGGCTGTTGGGCGGCGCACGTTTGACGTTGTCGGGCGGCGCGCATCAGAGAGGTGGTTTTTTGAACCGCTAGGGCTGATCTGGCGGGAACCGGGGGGTCCCATCTTGTCAGGGCCGAGCTGGGTCGACCTGAGATGGCCGAGGCCCATCCACCCGGCAAGGCAGTGCCGGAGCGGGGCCGAATCGGTGGACTTGGAGACGACGGGGCCGAGTCGGGCCGGCCGAGGATGGCCTTGGCCGGCTCGGCGGGATGGGGGGCACCGGGTCCGAGTCAGACCGGCCGAGGATGGCCTTGGCCGACTCGGCGGGTCTGGAGAAGGCGGGGCCGAGTCGGGCCGGCCGAGGACGCCTTGGCCGACTCGGTGGGACCGGGGATGCCGGGAACGAGTCGGGTCTGGAGAAGGCGGGGCCGAGTCGGGCCGGCCGGGGGTGGCCTTGGCCGACTCGGCTGGACTGGAGATGCGGAGGAAGTGTCGGGGCTGACCTGCTTGGAGAAGTAGGGGCTGCCTGGTTGTGCTGGGGTCGGCTAGCTTGGACACGCCGTGGTCGGCTAGGAATGTGCCAGGGCCGCCTGGCTTGGATATGCCGGGGCCGGTTAGGAATGTGCTGGGCAGCCTGGCTTGGAGATGCTGGGGCCGGCTAGGAATGTGCCGGGGCCGCCTGGCTTGTAGAGGTCGGGGCCGGCTAGGAAACCGGGGCCGCCTGGCTTGGAGATGCTGGGGCCGGCTAGGAACCTGGGCCACCTGGCCTGGAAACGCCGGGGCTGGCTAGGAATGTGCCGAGGCCGCCTGGCTTGCAGACGCCGGGCCGGCTAGGACCAGGGCCGCCTGGCTTGGAGACGCCGGGGCCGACTAGGAACCGGGGCCATCTGGCTTGGAGAGGCCGGGGCCGGCTAGTTTGGACATGCCGTGGCCGGCTGGGAATGTGCCGAGGCCACCTGGCTTGGACACGCCGTGGTCGGCTGGGAATGTGCTGGGGCCGCCTGGCTTAGAGACGCCGGGGCCGGCTAGGAATGTGCCGGGGCCGCCTGGCTTGCAGAGGCTGGGGCCAGCTAGGAATGTGCCAGGGCGGCCTGGCTTGGAGAGGTCGGTCTTGGCAGGTGTCGGCTTTTGATGTGCCAGCCTTGGAGGCCATCGCTGGAGGCCGACGCTGGAGTCTATCAGCCTTTGGCCAGCATTGAAGACCGACGATGGAGGCTGTCGCGGGAGGCCGACGCTGGCGGCTGGCGCTGGAGTCTGTCGGCATTTGGCCAGCGCTAGAGGCTGGCGATGGAGTAAGATGCTGGAGGCCATCGCTGGAGGCCGACGCTGGCGGCTGACGCTGGCGGCTGGTGCTGGAGTCTGTCGACCTTTGGCCAGCGCTGGAGGCTGGCGATGGAGGCCGACGCTGGCGGCTGGCGCTGGAGTCTGTCGGCCTTTGGCCAGCGCTGGAGGCTGGCGATGGAGGCCGACGCTGGAGGTCGATGCTGGCGGCTGGCGCTGGAGTCTGTCGGCCTTTGGCCAGCGCTGGAGGTTGGCGATAGAGGCCGACGCTGGAGGCCAACGCTAGCGGCCGACCCTGGCGGCTGGCGCTGGAGTCTGTCAGCCTTTGGCCAGCGCTGGAGGCTGGCGATGGAGGCCGACGTTGGAGGCTGACGCTGGCGGCCGATGCAGGCGGCTGGCGCTGGAGGCTGGCGATGGAGGCCGACGCTGGCGGCCGACGCTGGCGGATGGCGCTGGAGTTTGTCGGCCTTTAGGGCCATCTGAAAAATTTTATTTTTCATGGGGTCAACTGACCCCATCAGATGCCCCCCACACTCCTTGAGCTTGCGTGCTCTGGATCGGCTAAGCGAAAGGAGTGTAGAACTTTTACCAGTAATCCTTTCCCAACGCGGGGTCCGGGAGTGAACCCCGGAGGGTGACATGAGAGCTGGGCATCATCAGGTTTCTTTTGCACCGCCTCGGGGGTGTGGAACCGCTTGCGAGGGGCGACTCAGCCGGGTACGGAGCCTTTAGAGTCTTAACTGACTCGGGGGCACCGCCGTGCCGGGGCCGAGTAGTGTCCCGTGGGCCGCGATGCCAGTGAGCTCCTTTCGAACCAACCTGGGGGTTTGTGTTCCGCCCAAGTGACGACTTAGCTGGGTACGGAGCCTTTAGGGACTTAACCGACTCGGGGGCATCGCCGTGCCGGGGCCGAGTGGTGTCCCATGGGCCGCGATGCCGGTGAGCTCCTTTCGAACCAACCTGGGGGTTTGTGTTTTGCCCAAGTGGCAACTCAGCCGGGTACAGAGCCTTTAGGGACTTAATCGACTCGGGGGCACCGCCGTGCCGGGGCCGAGTGGTGTCCCGTGGGCCGCGATGCCAGTTAGCTCCTTTCGAACCAACCTGGGGGTTTGTGTTCCGCCCAAGTGGCGACTCAGCCGGGTATGGAGCCTTTAGAGACTTAACCGACTCGGGGGCACCGCCGTGCCGGGGCCGAGTGGTGTGCCGTGGGCCGCGATGCCGGTGAGCTCCTTTCGAACCAACCTGGGGGTTTGTGTTCCGCCCAAGTGGTGACTCAGCCGGGTACGGAGCCTTTAGGGACTTAACCGACTCGGGGGCACCGTCGTGCCGGGGCTGAGTGGTGTCCCATGGGCCGCAATGCCGGTGAGCTCCTTTTGAACCAACCTGGGGGTTTGTGTTCCGCCCAAGTGGTGACTCAGCCGGGTACGGAGCCTTTAGGGACTTAACCGACTCGGGGGCACCGCCGTGCCAGGGTCGAGTGGTGTCCCGTGGGCCGCGATGCCAGTGAGCTCCTTTTGAACCAACCTGGGCTTTTGTGTTCCGCCCAAGTGGCGACTCAGCCGGGTACGGAGCCTTTAGGGACTTAACTGACTCGGGGGCACCGCCGTGCCGGGGCCGAGTGGTGTCCTGTGGGCCGCGATGCCAGTGAGCTCCTTTTGAGAGACTTGGCGCAAGGGAGGACATACTGCGTCGCCGGAAAGGACCTTTTTTATTACTTATGCTTCTGGGAGTACATCATTAATAATATCGGCGGAGGTTGTCCGCATTCCAGGTACGTGGAATGGGCTTCCTGTCAAGCTCTTCTAGTTTGTATGCTCCCCGGTGGAATACCTCAGCGACACGGTAGGGACCTTCCCAGTTGGGGGATAGCTTGCCCCCCTCGGTAGGCTTTGATACCTCGGCCTTTCGTAGCACCAAGTCTCCACGGCGAAAAACCTTGGGACGAACCCGGGCGTTGTAGTACTTGGCCGCTCGCTAGCGAAAGGTCGCCATGCGCAGTCTCGTTCTATCATGCGCCTCGTCGATGAAGTCTAGGTTGGCCCGGATTAGTGCGGAGTTGCCCTCCTCACTGAAGGACTCCACACGTGGACTGGGCAATCCGATCTCGACGGGGATGACGGCCTCGGATCCGAAGGAGAGGCTGAAAGGAGTTTCGCCCGTCGGAGCTCTAGGCGTTGTGTGGTAAGCCCATATCACACTGGGGAGCTCTTCTACCCAGCGTCCTTTGGAGCCGTCTAGGCGAGTCCTGAGCCCTCTGAGGATGGTGCGGTTCATGACCTTAGCCTCCCCGTTGGTCTGGGGGTGGCCAACAGAGGTGAATCGATGGTGAATGCCTAGCTCCTCACAGAAGGCCTTGAACGCCTCGTTGTTGAATTGGCGGCCGTTGTCTGTGACGAGGGTGTGAGGCAAGCCAAAGCGGCATAAGATCGACTTTCAGAAGAAAGCCTTACCTTTGCTCTCCGTGATTTTGGCCAGCGCCTCGACCTCGACCCACTTGGTGAAGTAGTCGATGGCGACCAACAAGAATCTCCGCTGCCCTGAAGCTGGGGGGAACGGTCCAAGGATGTCCATTCCCCACTGGGCGAAGGGCCATGGAGCCGAGAGTGGGCTCAGCGGGGCAGGCGGCTGACGTTGGATGTGTGCGTGGCACTGGCAGCCGTCACACCTTTGAACTAGCTTGGCCGCGTTCTCTTTCATAGTGAGCCAGAAGTACCCCTGACGGAGAGCCTTCTGGGCTAAGGATCTGCCCCCCAGATGGTTCCCGCAAATGCCCTCATGGATTTCTCTGAGGATGTAGTCGGCATCGGCGGGGCCTACGCACTTAAGCAATGGGTAAGAGAATGACCTTCTGTATAGGCGCCCGTCGAGAAGGGTGAACTTAGAGGCCCTCCACTTGAGCAATCTGGCTTCGTTGCGGTCGTCAGGGAGGGTGCCGTCGGCGAGATAGCGGACATAGGCATCCATCCACGTAGGTTCCGGGGTGAGCGGGAGGACTTCCTCCCCGCCCTCTGTACTGGGCCTTTCTAGATATTCGATGTAGGCGTCCCTTGTCAAGCCGTCGGCAGAGGTAGCCAGTCGAGAGAGGACATCGGCCTTTACATTTTCGCTTCGAGGGATGTAACTGATGCTGAAGTAAGGCAGCGAGGAGGTCAAGAGTTGAACCTTTTTCAGATATTGCACCATAATGGGGTCGCGCGCCTCATACTCTCCGTTGATTTGCCCGGAGACGAGTTGCGAGTCCGTATAGGCTCTGAGGTGCTTTGCTCCAACCTCCTGGGCTAATCTTAACCCGGCCAGCAGGGCTTCGTACTCCGCTTGGTTGTTGGTGGCTTCAAAAAGAAATCTCAGGGCACACTCGGTTCTTTCTCCTTCCGGCCCGGCAAGAATGAGGCCGGTGCCACTCCCTTGAGAATTCGATGCGCCGTCCACATGGAGGATCCAGGTCTCTCCATCACCTCTCGGCTTGGGCCTGGGCTGCTCCCCAGGGACCTTCTTGAGGTCCTCTTCCGCCCAAGTGCACTCGACTAGGAAGTCGGCCAGGACTTGGGACTTCAAGGCCGGTCATGCCTGGAAAGAGATGTCGAATTCCCCCAGCTTGATGGCCCATTTGGCGAGTTAACCCGAAGTATCCGGACGGGCCAGGAGGGCTCGGAGAGGTTGGTCTGTGAGCACCACGATAGGATGGGCTTGGAAATACGGGCGAAGGCGCCGGGCAGAAACTATCAAGGCGAAAATAACTTTCTCCATTTTGGAATACCTGACCTCGGCATCGTGTAGGACCTTGCTCACGTAGTAGACTGGCCTTTGGGTTCCGTCAGCGTCAAGGCGCACCAGGACTGAGCTGACGGCTTCTGAGGAGGCGGCTAAGTAAAGGAAGAGACTCTCCCCATCTCTCGGCTTGGAGAGGAGCGGTGGGGAGGACAGGAACACCTTTAAGTCGTCGAAAGCTTCCTTGCAGTCGTCCGTCCACGCAAAACCGTTCACCTTCCGCAGGGCCTTGAAGAAAGGCAAGCACCTCTCGGCCGATCTGGAGAGGAAATGACTCAGAGCCGCTATCCTTCCCGTTAGTCGTTGCACTTTCTTCTTGTTGGACGGCGGCCTCATGTCAAGTATGGCACTGATCTTCTCCGGATTCGCCTCGATTCCGCGCTGGGTCACCATAAAGCCCAGGAATTTACCTACCGTGACCCCAAAAGCGCACTTCTTAGGGTTCAGCTTGACTTGGAAGCGACGGAGGTTGTTAAAAGTTTCTTCCAAGTCGGAGATGTGGTCGGCGGCTCGGGTGCTCTTCGTCAGCATGTCGTCCACATAGACTTCCATGTTCCGGCCGAGCTGGTCCTGGAACACCTTATTTATCAGCCGTTGATAGGTTGCTCCCACATTCTTGAGGCCGAAAGGCATCACCTTATAACAGTAAATGCCTTTCTCTGTCACGAAGGAGGCGTTCTCCTCGTCGCCGGGGTCCATCCTTATCTGGTTGTATCCGGAGAAGGCGTCCATAAAGCTGAGAAGCTCATGACCAGAGGTGGAATCGACCAGCTGTCAATTCTTGGCAAGGGAAAGCTGTCTTTTGGGCTCGCCTTGTTGAGGTCGGTGAAGTCTATACAGATCCTTCAGCTCCCGTTTGCCTTGTGCACCATGACTACGTTGGCCAGCCAGCTTGGGTAGTGCGCCTCCCGGATGTGGCCAGCGCTGATCAGCTTGCTGACTTCTTCATCAATTGCCCTTTATCGGTCGGGGGCAAAGCTCCTCTTCTTTTGACGGATTGGACGGTGGCGCGGGTCAATGTTAAGCTTGTGGGTGATGACTTCCGGAGGGATGCCGGGTATGTCAGACCCTGACCAGGCGAATACGTCCGAGTTAGCCCGCAGGAAAGCTAAGAGGCACTCCCGGCCTTCCAGGGGAAGGAGTCCGCCTACACGGACGGTCCTTGTTGGGTCATCGTTGAGAAGGAAAGTCAGGAGGTGCTCGGCGGGCATCCCTCCTTTGGCGGAATCTCTAGGGTCAGATGCCTCCAGGGCCGGGCCGGCCTCCAAAGGGCTCGACGCCGCATGATAGCAAGGTAAGACCGGGCTCATCTCCCTGCGCATCTCTCCAACTCCTTCGCTGGTGGGGAATGCACCAGTAGACGTCGGATGGAGATAACTGCATCCAAAAGATTCAGGCCGGGACGCCCAAGAATGGCGTTGTATGCCAAAGGGACCCTTACGACTAGGAATTTCATGATCACGGTGCTTTGGCATGGCGGGGTTCCGGCCGTCACAGGCAAGGATGTTTTGCCCTTGACCCTCACAGAATCTCCGGTGAATCCGACTAGCGGGGTCGCCACGGGCTGGAGGGAGTCAATAGATAAACCCATCCGAACAAAGGCGTCGTAAGTAAGGATGTCAGCTGAGCTGCCACTATCAACTAAAATCCTTTTTACAGGGTGCTTGGCGATCGTCATAGAGACAACTACACCTTCATTGTTTACATTCTCCATTACAGCCGTCTCCCCCTGGGGCATTACATTATTTAGAGCATCCTCCCCCCTCGGCCGTTTGGACGCAGAGGCTAACCCCCAGGACACCATCCCGACGGTCTGCTCCGTGGGGGTGTTGTCGATGGCGGCTTGAGTTGGTGGGGGCCCCATGATGGCCGGCAGCGGCTGCGGCGTCTTCTGGATGTACTTGCCAAGGTAGCCCCATTGGATAAGCTCCTCGATGGCCCGCTTCAAACTGTAGCAGCTGTCGGTGTCGTGGCCGTAGTCCCGGTGGAATCGATAGTAGCTGCTTCTGTCGTGGGATACACCCTTCTTCATGGGGGGAGGACGTTGAAGGTAGGGCTCGCCCTCGATCTCCATCAGGATGTGGGATCGAGGGGCTAGGAGAGGAGTGAGCTTACCCTCGTCGGGGATAGGGCTTCGGCGCCTGTTGTCAGACCGGCGAGGTGGGTCGGATCGGCGATGTCGAGGAGGTCCGCTCGGCTCAGGGCGAGCGGATTTGTGGTTGGAGCCCTTCGAAGACTCCCGGCGAGTGAGGTCGGCTTCATCTGCCCGAATGTACTTCTGGGCCCGGAGGAGGAGGTCGGAGTAAGAGCTCGGGGGCTTCTTGTCCAAGGAGAAGGTGAAGCGGGACGGAAGGAGTCCTCGCTTCAGCGCCAGGGTGGCCACCGCATCATCGAGATGGTAGACCTCGAGGGCGGCGGTTTTGAATCGGGACACAAAGTCCCGCAAGGACTCTCCTTCCTTCTGACGGATGGAGAAGAGGTTGTCCGCCACCCTCGGAATCCGGCGGCAGGCATCAAAGTGGGCCAGGAATGCCCTTTCCAGCTCCCGGAAGGAGTCTATGCTGTGGGGGACAGGCGTGAATGCCACGCACGGGCGGCCTTCCACAAGGTTGCAGAGAAGGGCGTCTGAGGCGCCCTGGACCTGCATCATGGCCTTGTAGCTCTCGAGGTGGTCGAGAGGGTCAGTCATACCGTCGTACGGGTCCACCTGGGGGAAGCAGAACCTGAAGGGAACCGATTCCTCCAGTATGCAGCGGGGTGTAAGGAGGACGAGTGTCAAACTCTTCCTCCGGCTGGTGGTTTATCTTCCTGGCGAGCTCGTCGAGGCGCCGATTGTACTCCTCCAGGCGTTCCTCCGCCTGGCGGTTGATCGTCGGAGCCCTCCGGGATGGCTCAAAGGAAGAAGAAGAAGAGGAAGCAGAAGATGGAGACGGAAGTCGGGACTTCCGCCTGGGTTCCTCGTGATGATGTGGCTTGGGAGGAAGCTCGCTGGGGCCGTGGCCAGGAGACCGTGGCCGCTTGAAGGGCTCGCGCGAGGCTTCCTGGGGGAAGCTTGACGTCGGCCGGTCCCCCGGGGGGAGCCTCCCCTCGCCGACTGCTGGCTGGCGGGGGGAGCAGTCTGGTACTGGGTGGCCACGGACTGCTGCTGCTGGAGTCCGTGGACCATGGCAGTGAGATTCCGAACTTGCTGGGAGAGGGTTGCCAGCTACTCCACCGTTTGGAGGGCGGCGTCCGGCGACGGGCCGGCAACCAGAGGGCTGGTAGCAGGGGGATTGGCCTCCTGCTGCCTAGTTGGCGGGGGGAGCCCCACCGGGCAGCTTACGGAGGCATCCTGGGCTCGTGTCACCACCATGGCTTCTAGGAGAAGAGAGGGGATGGAAGACGTAGCTCAAGGAAGACGTTCGCTACTTTTTCTTATGCACCCCTCCTTCCTGGCACGCCAATCTGATGACGCTCGATCACCCCTCCTGGACATCAGGAACGGAAGCTCTTCTTCCTTCACCGGGTTGCCTGCAAAGAAGTCCCAAGACCGGAGAGGGTTCTCTGGTGGGACCCTCCGACGCCCAAGTTAGTGACAGAGGTCACAGTAGATAAGGAGCTCGAGAGAGCTCTTGAGGAGGGAGAGGTCTCAGAAGGATCAAGTCGTTCCTTTGAGAGTTAGGGCATCGAGTGCCTAAAATGTGCATTACCTGGTTTTCAACGTAATTTACCCTTTTATAGGGGTTGACGCTGGCACCATCACGTAGGTTTTCGTGAAGTCAGAAGGTCTGCTGAGCCGTTGCGTGAATCTGGGCTGGTTGGTGGGTTACGTCCCATCAGCAGCTGGACTGTTGGGCGGTGCACGTTTGACGTTGTCGGGCGGCGCGCGTCAGAGAGGTGGTTTTTTGAACCGCTGGGGCTGATCTGACGGGAACCGGGGGGTTTCGTCTTGTCAGGGCCGAGCTGGGTCGACCTGAGATGGCCGGGGCCCGTCCAGCCGGCAAGGCAGTGCCGGGGCAGGGCCGAATCGGCGGACTTGGAGACGACGGGGCCGAGTCGGGCCGGCCGGGGACGGCCTTGGCCGGCTCGGCGGGACGGGGGGCGCCGGGTCCGAGTCGGACCGGCCGGGGATGGCCTTGGCCGACTCGGCGGGTCTGGAGACAGTGGGGCCGAGTCGGGCTGGCCGGGGACGGCCTTGGCCGACTCGGCGGGACGGGGGACGCCGGGGCCGAATCGGACTGGCCAGGGGTGGCCTTGGCCGACTCAGCAGGACTGGAGACGCGGAGGAAGTGTCGGGGCCGACCTGCTTGGAGAAGTAGGGGCCGCCTGGTTGGTGCTGGGGCCGGCTAGCTTGGACACGATGTGGTCGGCTAGGAATGTGCCGGGGCCGCCTGGCTTGGAGACGCCGGGGCCGGTTAGGAATGTGCCGGGGCCGCCTGGCTTGGAGACGCCGGGGCCGCCTAGCTTGCAGAGGCCGGGGCCGGCTAGAAACCAGGGCCGCCTGGCTTGGAGACGCTAGGGCCGGCTAGGAACTGGGGCCGCCTGGCCTGGAGACGCCGGGGCCAGCTAGGAATGTGCCGGGGCCGCCTGGCTTGGAGACGCCGGGGCCGGTTAGGAATGTGCCGGGGCCGCCTGGCTTGGAGACGCCGAGGCCGCCTAGCTTGCAGAGGCCGGGGCCGGCTAGAAACCAGGGCCGCCTGGTTTGGAGACGCCGGGGCCGGCTAGGAACTGGGGCCGCCTGGCCTGGAGACGCCGGGGCCAGCTAGGAATGTGCCGGGGCCGCCTGGCTTGCAGAGGCCGGGGCCGGCTAGGAATCGGGGCCGCCTGGCTTGGAGACGCCGGGGCCGGCTAGGAACCGGGGCCGCCTGGCTTGGAGAGGCCGGGGCCAGCTAGTTTGGACATGCCGTGGCCGGTTGGGAATGTGCCGGGGCCGCCTGGCTTGGACACGCCATGGCCGGCTAGGAATGTGCCGGGGCCGCCTGGCTTGGAGACGCCGGGGCCGGCTAGGAATGTGCCGGGGCCGCCTGGCTTGCAGAGGCCGGTGCCGGCTAGGAATGTGCCGAGGCAGCCTGGCTTGGAGAGGTCGGTCTTGGCAGGTGCCGGCCTTTGATGTGCCGGCCTTGGAGGCCGTCGCTGGAGGCCGACGCTGGCGGCCGACGCTGAAGTCTGTCGGCTTTTGGCCAGCGCTGGAAACCGACGTTGAAGGCTGTCGCGGGAGGCCGACGCTGGCGGCTGGCGCTGGAGTCTGTCGGCCTTTGGCCAGCGCTGGAGGCTGGCGATGAAGTAAGACGCTGGAGGCCGTCGCTGGAGGCCGACGCTGGCGGCTGGTGCTGGAGTCTGTCGGCCTTTGGCCAGCGCTGGAGGCCGACGCTGGAGGCCGACGCTGGCGGCCGACGCTGGCGGCTGGCGCTGGAGTCTATCGGCCTTTGGCCAGTGCTGGAGGCTGGCGATGGAGGCCGACGCTGGAGGCCGTCGTTGGAGGCCGACGCTGGCGGCTGGCGCTGGAGTCTATCGGCCTTTGGCCAGCGCTGGAGGCTGGCGATGAAGGCCGACGCTAGAGGCCGTTGCTGGCGGCCGACGCTGGCGACTGGCGCTGGAGTCTGTCGGCCTTTGGCCAGCGCTGGAGACTGGCGATGGACGCTGGAGGCCGTCGCTGGAGGCCGACGCTGGCGGCCGATGCAAGCGGCTGGCGCTGGAGGCTGGCGATGAAGGCCGACGCTGGCGGCTGGCACTGGAGTCTGTTGGCCTTTAGGACCGTCTGAAAAATTTCATTTTTTATGGGATCAACTGGCCCCATCACTTCAATCTCTCCGTAATTATTGTTACTATGGTTAAACCCCACCTCCTTCGTCCCGCAGCACCCGCGCCTAAGTCCCCAACAAGGGCAAGCGACATGGAATGGAAGACCCTCTTGGCCAAGCCCACGAGGTGGTGGCCCTGAGACTGGGGACCATAATTTAAGCCTGGAAGGACGGTCGTACCATGAAGAAGCCAGACCTCAGGTTAGAGGCTTAAAACATCCCCTACGTTTTTTTCTATAGCGGTGAGGGCTCAGAGCCTGACATAATCGCCAGGCTTTCGCGTAGAAAGCGCAGGGGATTCCAATCCCGGGAATAAAGGGGAGGCGAAGCACATGGACGGAGGGCCGTAGCCTCCCAGTTTTATTGCTGCTAGTTTGCTTCGTAGGCTTGCAAAGGCCCTTGCAGCCTTATCCGAAATTTAAACGCGTACTTTCCCTCAACTCGAGTTTGCTGGGACTGTTCATAACTTAATGCGTGGCGAAAGGCATTGCCATTTGCTTCTCTTTCTCTCTTGTTCTGTCGTTCTCTGTCTAAAAGGCGTGTGCGGTGGAGAGCTTGCCCACTGGTGCTGTACCAACATGGCTGCTGTATTGAGGTCATCTGCCATGTGGGGGAGGGGGGGGGGAGCTTTCATATTTGGGATACTTGTCTGTCCCCTTCCAACGGCTAAGAATTCATTATGATCTACAAATTCTTATTCTCAAAAGCTATAACTACCAAGAATAAGTTTGAAAAAGATTAATCAGAGGGAATAACCCATTCCTGAAGATATTCTCTGGATATCCTTCTTATTCTCAAAAGCTATAACTACAAATGATAAGTATGAAAAAGGTTAACCAGAGGTGCGGATTATCCCTGGACTATACGGATTATCCTCTGAACTTATTCCCTAGGAAACCCAGAATAGATGGAGCTATTCCTTGATTGCAAAATTATTATTAAAAAAAAAGATGGTTATTCCCTTAGCTATCCTTTGGATAAATTCTACCTTATACATTTATCCAGGGATAACATTTTGAAAATCAAACACTATCTTAGAGTTGCAAAGAGGACCATAAGTTGGTTTTTAAGCAAAAACGGTTGTTTCGAAGTAGACTCTTTATTTACAGTATAGGATTTGAGTGATAATATGCTTTTGATACTCAAATTTTCACTCAAAATACATTTTGATCCTCAAAATTTCAGTAGATACAATTTAGTTTCTTAAATTTTAAGAATATTATATTTTTTTGAAAATCATGTTAAAATTAAAAAAAAATAGACGATATGTTGATAGGAGAAAGCCTCTAGATTTTTGCGTTAAAGTAATACATTAGATATTCTTTCATTTCTAACTGATTTACTTAATGGAATGTTAAGAATGTAGTATTCTTAAAGCTTGAGATACTAAACTTAACAACTAAAAGTTTGAGAGTCAAAATGAATTTTAAGTAAAATTTTGAGAATTAAAAGTGTATTTTAGTCAATTTATAATAATAAAAAATTAATTCTAAGCTTACTGCCACAACTGGACCCTTGCCCAATTTTATGTTCTGTAGACGTCCCAATCTTATGATTTGTTGTGTGTCGTTTTCTCAACAGCAAATGAGCTATAGATGGATGTTGATATGTGCAGTCTAATTTCTAAGTGAGAAACCAATGGGACCAACTGTCTAGATGAGCTTTTATTTAGCATTCACCTTTATCCAGTTGGTGTCCCATAGGAGCATTGTTCTATGAAGCAAGTGGCTCTATAGCTACTGAAAGAAGAGAGCTTCTATAAAATTTAATTTTGGAGTTCCATATAATTATAAAAACATAAAAGACTGATAATAATTCCCTCCATATTCTTCTTCTTTTCTCCCTTTTTCTTATTCCTCACTTCCTTTTATGTTGCTAGCTAAAAAAATCATAATGTAATAATTTTTATTTAACTTTTTAGTGCTCTTGAATGATAACTAATTTCCCATTGGATTTTTAATTCTCCTTCTATGTTAAAACTTCTCTCCCTTGTCTCCTCCTTTATCAAAGTATCATCCCTAGTTTGTTCATGAAATATTTTCAACCTCAGTTCTATATTCCCTCTTCTTATCAAAGTATGCCATATCAATGCATATTACCCCACATTTAATATATCATACTATATTGATATACCAAATCAAACTTAGTACTAGTGAATCCTGAACTAACCCATGCATTATGGTATAGGTACGAGATCAATATGATACTGATATAGGGGCTGATGCCAAGATAGTAAACCTTACTTTTTATAGTTATTATTATTTTTTTTTGCTTCTATAATTCTACTATATTACTTTAGGGTTTTCATCATGAACATTGATCTTATCATTTTTTCTTACTGAAATAAATGCATAAATACTTAAAAATATGGTTAAATTGGTGGGGGCCAACCTAAAGCCATATCTTTTAAATATAATATGCAGCTAAATAGCACAACCTAAACAAAAAAGCAAACTACATCGCATATTAAGGTTAATACTCAAGTCATTCTTTGTAAAATCTAAGCTACTCTCTTTTGTAGAGATTTATGAACTCAGCACTGTTTAATTTAGTTACAAAATCACGATATGAATCAAGAGATCTCAATTAATCTATTAACACATTGTTGAACTTAAAAGGCTGGTTAAGAGGGTGCACTGGACCCTCATAAACAAAGTAAGAGATATAGAATGACACTGGACATAATGATAACTAATTTATAGCCAAAGCAAAGCTACAGCTAAGGGTAGGTATGGGCCGGACTAAGAATGAAAAAAAAAAAAAAAGATAAAAAAGGAAAGGACTTTGTGCATCGGTTATGGTGCAAGTTGCATGCACCAGTGATTGGTCATATACCCATGCGGTTATGCATGCCAAGGATAATTTTATCCTTTCACGCACCGTACTTGCATGCGGCTAATCAATGCGCGCGATGCATGCACTCCTACACCGCATGCGGTGCAAAAAGACTTTTAAAAAAAAAATGCTTAAGGTATCAAACCGGGCCAAAAGCAGAAAAGGCAGCCCAAGGTATTGGACCAAGCAAGGCCCAACATCGAATAAAAAATGATCAGCCCAAACCCGGCTGGATGGGAGCCTCTAAGGGCCGGCCTAATTAATGGCCCAAGCTGCAAGTACATATTAAAGTTATATAATAAATATATAACATATTCATATAATTATAGATTGTTCTTGTAGTCATGCACATTAAATGGTAGGTTGATTGGTGCTTCTGGCACTTAAGTTCTTGCTCAAAGATTCTTTTCTGGGAAAAAGATTAATGCAAATATATAAATCTATAAAAGCATTTATTTTTAAATATAAAAATGTATATTCTTGGGTTAGATTGGGCCAAGTTAGATTTATTATTTCTAAGCTCAGGTCCAGGTTGACATTTGATCAAGCCTAAAACTTTTGGTTCACATATCAGCTCAACCTTCTCTACCAACTTAATATACAGCCTGAAAATTATTTTAAAAAAAAAATTTATAATGATATCATTTTATTTGGGAGTGGTTGTGCATTTTTTTTCCTTTTTTTTTTTTCATACCAAAACTCTACCAAACTCTTTTGTTGACATCTGAAAGTGACTCGAATTCCAACAGACAAGGTGAATCTTGACTTGAAATGGTGGAGCACTCTGTAGTTAATCTATGCATGCACTCTTGTAAGAGGAAAAAAAGAGAGCAAAAACTGTTTGGAGAGTGTCAAAAAGGTTTAGAGATTGCCTCTGAAGAAGAAACCCCAATGCTCAAGTCTTTTTTCCATAAGATGATATGCTAGGGCTTTAAGAGTTTAAGCTTAGAGCTTATTTGCCAAAGAAGTTTGGGTCCACTTCTATAGGGGTGTTGAAAGACTCTTCCAAAGAAGTTAGAGCTTATTTGCCAAAGTTTAGTTCATTCATTAATGGACGACTTGATTGGCCCAAGTTCCCAAATGGTATGGTGCCTTTGATGGTGGCAAAATCCTTTCTAGTTTAGTAGAAATTTTTCAGATGGAGTGGTGACTTTGATGGAAGTTTCTCTAAATTATAGCTTGTCCTTTATGAGAACACGCGTAGGGACCAAAAAGAGAAGCAATATTGATCTTGTT
>UESW01003830.1:0-282575 GCA_900491605.1 Calamus simplicifolius
AGTCGACCCGACGGTCATTCTATCTTTTCTAATCATTCGATTCTCTCTACAAAAATCTCCCAAACCCTCCAAATCTTCCAAATACTTCCGATTAATCATTCCAATCAAATCTATGGCCCCCAAAACCCGTGGAGCGAGCAGTAGCCGCGCCGGGATGAAGAGGAAAAGAACCGTGCGTCGACCCGTCCGCGAGCCGACTCCGGAGTCTTCGACTGCTTCTTCTTCGGATGATGCATCTGCTCCCACTGCTCTACCCCTCAGGTAGACCTCCTAGCTAGTAGAGTTGTAACCACGGAAGGAAGTGATTTCGAGTTGTTTGAGAATGAGGGATTTTGTAGGACAGCTTATAGAAATGGGTCTTGAGAAAATTTGTTCTTTAGATTGTCCTACGTATCCTGCTTTGGTGAAAGAATTTTACAAGAACTTGTCTAGAGGAGATGGCCTTGTAAGCAAGGTTAGAGGAATCGGTTTGAATATTACTCTTCCATCTTTCTAGACTATTGAAGTTACCTTTATCTGGACCTTCTTCATTTGCTTCAGAGGATAGATCTCCTGCTCTCAACGTCTATTGAATAGGAATTTTGAGGGATTTGAGGAAGTTCTTGCAAGTCAATTGCCATTGGAGTTAAGGCTTCTACACAATATCTGCAGCAGATTTATTTCCCAAAACAGGCCGGTTTGATTATGTTTCAGAGAGGGATATCTTTATCATGGATGCAATTGTATCAGGAAACCCTTCAATCTGCCTAGATGATGATTTGGTACATGGCTGACTGTGGAAGGAAGAAGGAAATCTTGTCTTCCCTATGGCATGATCTTGACTCAGTTATTCAGAGCCAAGGGATTGTGATTTAGTGATGTGAGCCCAAGAAGGAATTAAGACATACTGACTATTATACTTTGGCTACTATTCATCGCATGGGATTTATTAAGAAAAATGGAAGTGGGAGAAAAGACTGATACAAGATAGAGACTTAGATGCAGAGGACCGAGACCTTCCTTGAGACATTCATCTCCGGAGCCACCTCAGATCCATCTATTCCAGACTATCCATTCCTACTTCAGATCCTATCCCTGCTCCTGCTTTGATCCTGCACAGCCTTCTACTTTTCATCTGCTAGTTTTTCAGATACTCAGCTGGATCAACTTAGATCTTTATTCAAGTCTGAGTTGATGATCAAGAGAAGAGATTGAAAGATGAATTTAAGAAAGTACATGAACTTAAAAGAAGCACTATATTCTCTTAGTGATCGGGTTGCCTTGATAGAATCCACTGTCAGCTCTGCTACAGGTTCCTTAAGTGAAAATTTAAAGAATATCTTTGAAGAACTCAAGGACATCTGTGGTGACTCGGAGACTTACTCCCAAAGCAACGCCGAGCTTAAAGATAAAATCCAATCTGCTTGCACCTTTGTTGATAATAAACTAAAAGACTATGTTGGGATTCAATGCGAAGGGATGAAGCAAATTGTAGACCATTTGAATAGGATCACTAGAAGAAATTTTTAAGCTTTCATGTAATCTTTTTGGATGTAATCTCTTTTGATGTAATTTACTTTTAATGCAATGTACAAGTTTTCATTTCAATGTACTTTCATTTGAAGTAATGAGAAAATTTGATGCTTCACTTTTTGTCTATTTCAATTGTGGGTACCCTTGAATATCTTTGAATGCTTATGTTTAAATTAATATAATTTTGGATATTTCAATACTCAATTGATAACTTAGATACTAAATGAATTCGAATGAGTTTAATCAATTTGATGCTCTGATGCATCTCAACCTTTTTGTTGATTACAAAAAAGGGGGAGAGATTTATACTGAATTTATCGTATATTTGCATCATCTTTTTAATTGCCCTAATTAAATAAGGGGGAGAGAATTAAGTAAGAAAAAGGTTATTTGGCTTAAGTGTTTAAATTTAAAAATCCTTTTTGAATTGAGTTTCATAGGGGGAGCTACCTCATTGAGGGGGAGCTTTTCCATGAACACAAAAGCTGATTTTGAATCATAAATCTTTCAATGTTATAATGAATATACTCAATGTTTTTGTCATCATCAAAAAGGGGGAGATTGTTGAGAAATTATTGAAACATAATTGCCCCAACTTATTGATTTTGATGATTTCCAAAAGACATTGCTTTACTTTCTAAAAGGCTATGAACATGTTAAGTCAATCAATGAAATATTCAATTTCAAATTGGAAACTATGAACTATTAAAAATATAATGAGTTTCTTGAATCAATTGAATATATGTTTCAGTGAGCTATACTTATGAATTCAAAAATGATTTTATATATCAATCTTTTAAAGATCAATGACTTAATGAAATGCTTTGAAATTGAGCTTACTGTTAAAACAACATTATCTAAGTCAAATTTATATTTCAAAGTTGGTTGGGATGATTTTCAAAGCAAATCAGAATGTTTTCTGATTTTTGTATCAGTCCCGAGCCGACTCGAGAGTTTCCGAGTCGACTCCTGAACTTTCTCGAGCCGACTCGTGACTGTGCGAGCCGACTCGACTCAGACGGCAGAAAGACTCATTTTTGAGTGCTTCTCGAGTCGACTCCCAGCTTTTCGCGAGTCGACTCCTGAAAGTCAAGAGTCGACTCCCAGATTTTCACGAGTCGACCCCTGAAAACTCATTTTTTGGTGCGTTCTGGATTCGATTGCTCGAGCCGACTCGCACAGTCCCGAGCCGACTCCCCGAATTCTGGGCGGAAATTTTTGACACATCAGCTCCAACGGATATATTTTTGAATAACGGCTATTTTTCTTTGTTTCTAACGGCTATATTGTTTCAGAATCTATAAATAGAGGAGCCATTCAACAAAGAAAGAAGAGAGAAGATATATATTGAGAATCATTCAGTAAGAAATTCAAAAGAGGGAAAAACAGAGTGTTATTAGAAAAATCGTTTGATTTAAGAAGAAAGATTCAAAAGGAGTGAAATCCAAGAGTGAGATTCGTGCACTCCAGAGCTACCTTCTACAAAGATTCAAGAGGAGATCCCAACACTTTCAAGAGCAAATCAAAGATCTTCCACATTCAAAGAAAAGGGAGAAAAAGCTTCAACCCAACTCCAAAGCTCAAATCTGTGGAGAATCGGTGCTGAGGCCTGATTCAACATCAAGAGGAGTTGAAGGAAGGAATCCAAAGAAGCCAAGCCAGCTCTCAAGCTCTAATATTCAGGCTTTTCTAAACTCAATTTTTATTTTGAAATATCTGCTCAAAAAGGAGCTGCTTGTAATTAAACTCATTTTATTTGTTTGTATCTAGTTTAATCTGAGGGATTAAACTAGAGGAGGTTGTTAAACCTCGGTACAAGCTAGGTATAGCTTGTGTTTGGGTTTGGTGCCGGTGAGCCCGTGTAAAATCGGCTGGGTTCGTTGTGATCCCGGAAAAACAACAAGTTTGAGTTGTGAACTTGGAAAACAACTCGGCTGTAATCTAGAGAGATTATAGTGTGGACCCAAGTGAGTCTTGGGAGTGGACGTAGGTGTTGGTTGCACCGAACCACTATAAAAATATCTTGTGTTTGCCGTGCCTAATTGTCTCTTCTCTATCTCTCATATACTTGTGTTTGTGCTTTGCTTATTAGTTAATCCTTTCACTTGCACATCTCATTTTAAATTGCTTAAAAGTCTTAAATTTTTTAAGAACCCAATTCACCCCCCCCCTCTTGGGTTGCCATCTGGGCCAACAATTGGTATCAGAGCATAGTGCTCATTTAGAGTTTGATCTCACGATCAAGAGCTAAAGGTCATTATGGCAACACAAAGTGGTTCTAGTTTTGCTGAAGGTCATTCTACGAATAGACCTCCACTTTTTAATGGCTCAAACTATTCTTATTGGAAAGCTAGAATGAGGATATTCATTCAAGCTTCTGATTATGAGCTTTGGGGTGTTATATTAAATGGACCTAGTACACCCACACACCTTATTGATGGCACTATTGTTCCAAAGCCCGAAAGGGATTGGAATGATAATGATAGGAGAATGGCTCAACTTAATGCCAAAGCCATTAATATCTTATATTGTTCCTTAGATTCAAATGAATTCAACCGCATCTCTACTTGTAATTCCGCTAAAGAAATATGGGATAGGTTGGAAGTTACACATGAAGGAACAAACCAAGTAAAAGAATCAAAGATATTTTTATTTTTCCATTTGGGCGTATATATTGAGAAATATTCAAGCTCAAAGTTGGGCCCAGGATTAGTTTGAGTAGAATTTAAGGGACACTTTATTATTCAAATTTTAGAGACTTAATTGTGTAAAATGATGCTGTAGGTACCCATATGTCCAAATAGCTGGTTTACAGTTTGGGATTAGCGTACTAAGGTAAGTAAGCCAATTATCATGATTTCATAAATTATTTAATATATAAATCTTTGGATTTATAGATGTATGCATATTTATGAAATGAGACAAATGGAATTTGTTATTTGATTTGATAAATAGTACCACGAGTATGCAATTGAGTATCTGCTATAATTATATGTAACTGCTAATATTTTGCAAAGTAGTGGATTATAAATATGCAAAAGATGAAAGATATGTTATTTTGGCTTTGCAAAATATATTGGTACTATTGATGTATTTTTATGTAAATGCTAAGAATGTACAAACCACTGTATATATGATGTGAGAAGCTTATGCTTATGTTGATGCATGATGTGTTACATGCAAATATGATGATGATATTGAGATATACTTATATGTATCACCGCGGTTCTCATATGATATGAAATGATGTGAAATACCAAGTGATACGGGACCTACCTCCACAGGGGAATATATATGGAGGACACACATCTGTAGGGTGTGTTATGATTATTTATGATATATGGCATAACGCTGGTACCAGGATCCTTTCTCTTAGGGGATGTTTAAGAGTGATACACCAGTTGGGTGTTGTAGGGCCGTGGGACACATAAGGAGTAGTAATTATATAAATACAGTGGGTTTGTTTACATTACATATTTCGGCATTATTGTATGATTAAGCTTCCAAATTTATTTTGAGCTGATGATATGCATGTTTGATAATATGGTAAATATATTTGAAATTGAAAGTTTTTTACATGTAAATATGATTTGATAATATCTTGAAATGATGAAATGATTATGTTATATTATGGTAGGGTTACTTATTGAGTGTGAGCTCATTTAAATCTCATACTGTTTTTCAGAGACATAAGACTGAAGGAGGATATATGGGGTAGATGGAGCTTCTATTAAATAAATTAGATCCATTATGTTGATGTAACCCCAGTGATGTTTGTATGTAGAGCTTGTAGCCCAAACCTTATAATTATGGTTTGTATTAATGTTATGGACTTGAATGATATATAGTTATTACTTTGCTTGAATTAAGTGTCATGATCGGACGCCTTGCATGCCTGGCATGCGGCGGGTTGTTACCCTAGCTCAAATTTTTGGATCTAGGGTGTGACACTTGAAGATGTGTTACATGTGCCGGACATCCGTGTGAACCTGATTTATATGGCCTTTGTTTGGAAAAAATGGTGTGAAAGTGACATTTGAGTCTGACAAAGTTGTCATGACCAAATTTAGAAACTTTATTGGGAAAGGATATTGTAACCAGGATCTATTGTATTAAATATACTTGAAGTCATGAATGAAAATGTGTCATCTTCTTCTGTTTACTTGCTTGACTCTGTTAATCTTTGACATGGTAGATTAGGACATGTTAATTACTCTTATATTAAAAGAATAAAACAATTAGGTTTGCTAAATAATATGTTACTTCTTATGATCATGAAAAATATCAAACATATGTAGAATCTAAATTAACCAAAAGAAGTTGCAAATTTATTCATACAAGAGAAACTGAATTGTTAGTTTTAATTCATTCCGACTTAGGTGATTTAAAAGGTAATATGACTAGAAGTGGAAAGAAATATTATATTACTTTTATCGATGATTTTTCTCGTTATGCAATGGTTTATCTTTTAAAATCAAAAGATGAAGCCTTCAAAATGTTTCTAAAATATAAGGAGAAGTTGAAAATCAATTAATGAGAAAAATAAAAAGATTTAGATCTGATAGAGGAGGAGAATATGATTCTACTCCTTTTAATGATTATTGTGCACAACATGGTATAATTCATAATTTACTCCTTTATTCACCAGAATCTAATGGAGTGGCTGAGAGAAAGAATAGAATACTTAAAGAAATGATGAATGCATTGCTCCTTAGTTTTGGTGCACCCATGAACTTGTGGGGAAAGCCCTTCTTTCTGCTTGTTTTATTCAAAATAGAATTCCTTATAAGAAAACTAATAAAACACCCTATGAGTTATGGAATGGTCATTTGCCAAGTTTTAAATATTTAAAAGTATGGGATTGTTTAGCTAAGGTCTTGCTTCTTGAACCTAAAAAGAGAAAGTTAGGATCTAAAACCTTTGATTGTATGTTCATAGGTTATGTTCAAAATAGTCCTGCAAATAAATATAGTGCAGCCTATAGGTTCTTAGTGATTAAAAGTGAAAATAATATTATGGAACCTAATACTATAGTTGAGACCAATGATGCAGAATTTTTTGAACATATCTTTCCTATGAGAACCTCCTTAGAAAAACCTTCTAGACAATAAGTGGTTGAACCTAATTTAAAGCCTGATGAAATTCAAGAGCTAAGGAGATCCAAGAGAATCGAAAAGAAAACCAATATAGGAGATGATTTTTATACTTTTCTTGTTGATAATTATCCTCAAACCTATTCTGAAGCAATTTCATCTCTTGATGCTATATTTTGGAGAGAGGCTATAAATAATGAGATAGAATCCATCATGAGCAATCATACATAGGAATTAGTAAGTTTACCCCCTAGAACTAAAACTATTGGGTGTAAATGGATCTTAAGAAAAAGCTAAAGCCTGATGGTTTTATTAAAAATTTAAAGCAAGGCTGGTTGCAAAAGGTTATTCTCAAAAGAAAGATATTGACTATTTTGATACTTTTGCATACCTGTGACAAGAATAACTTCTATTAGAGTCTTGATTGCTCTTGCATCTATTCATAAATTAATAATTCATTAAATGAAGTTAAAACTGCATTTCTTAATGGAGACCTAGAAGAAGAAATATATATGGATCAACCTGAGGGTTATGTTCTTCTGGCAATGAGCATAAAGTTTGTAAATTAATTAAATTTTTGTATGGCTTGAAACAGGCACCAAAACAATTGCATGATAAGTTTGATAAAGTGCTAGTTTCAAATGGATATCAAATTAATAGTATTGATAAATGTATTTATTCTAAAGTTGTTAATCATGAATGTGTTATAATTTGTTTGTATGTGGACGATATGCTCATATTAGGCACTAATTTTGATATTGTTAATAGCACCAAAATGTTCTTGACTTTGAATTTTGATATGAATGATATGGGAGAAGCAGATATGATTTTAGGAATTAGACTTGTAAGAAGTCAAATAGTATCATAGAACATTATGTTGAGAAAATTTTGAAAAAGTTTTCACATTTTGATTGTAAGCCTGTGAGCATTCCTTATAATGCTAATTCACAGCTTAAGAAAAATAAAAGCAATGGTGTCTTACAATCCAAATATGCTCAAATTATTGGTAGTCTTATGTATTTGATGAACTGCACTCGACCTGACATTGCTTATGCTATAGGAAGACTAAGTAGATATACCCAATGTCCTAACAAGGATCATTGGATTGCATTACAAAGAGTGCTTAGATATTTGAAAGGAACCATGAACTATGGTTTAATGTATTGTGGGACTCCTACAGTATTAGAAGGGTATTATGATGCTAGCTGAATTTCAGACTCTGATGAGATGAAATCCACTAGCGGATATATGTTTACCCTTGGAGGAGGAGCAGTGTCATGAAAATTATCTAAGCAAACATGTATAGCTCGGTCTACAATGGAATCCGAGTTTATTGCCTTGGAGAAGGCTGGTACTGAGGCCGAATGGCTCATAAATCTTTTGATAGATCTTCTCATTTGGATAAGACCAGCTCCATCTGTGTCTATACATTATGATAGTCAGGCTGCCATAGCTAAAATTAAAAACAAAATTTATAATGGAAAGAGTAGATATATACGTCTAAGACATAATATTGTGAGGCAGCTTATTAATGATGGAGTAATATCTTTGGATTATATAAGGTCAGAGTTGAATTTAGCCGATCCTCTGACTAAGTTTCTAAGCAGAAAGCTTGTGAGCAATATATCGAGGGAAATAGGATTATACCCAGATCAAAAGTTGAAGTGATCGTGACCCAACCTTCATGAACGGAGATCCCAGAAGAAGGTTCATATGGAAAAATAATTCACTGGACAACTTGGAGTATACTATCATAATTATTTATATTGAAATCCCTTTCTATGATGTGAGATAGTATTCTACAGTGTTTAGGTTGAACTAATATGTGAAGTTCTTAATGGATGTCATAGTCTAATTTGGGTGGTATACAAAACTGCAGTGTATACTTGATGACAATCCACCTATATGAGTATGGAGGTGGTGGCCGCTTCCTATGAGACTTGGATGGAATCTCTAGAGCACTCATGAATATCTAGATAGACGCATGGCCGAAACGCGTCAACCTGCTTGAACAATCGAAATTTGAGAGATGAAATGTGAGTTATAAGTCAATGACCTAAAAAAAGAAGGATTGGTTCATAGAAACTTAGTTTCACCAACCTTTTATGGATTACACTTATTTTCTCTATGCCTGGTTCATAGTCACATAGACACCATGGCTTATGCATTACATTCTTATAGTTCCTTCAAAGTTTGTCTTGTCTTCTTTTGTATATTGAAATTATGGGGGATTGTTGAAAATCTAGTATATTTCAATATTCAAAAAAACCTTTTTGACTTGATAAGTCCATTTATCTCATACGTCGTTATCAACCGACAGGGATAAGTCTTTTTGATTCGTTGACTAGTCTTTTGACTTTCCATCCTTATCTACGTCGTTATCTTTACTTACGTGATAAGTCTTTCGTTGATCGACCGTTGGACTAATTCAACCCGTTGGATTGGATTGATTTGTCGCTCTCAACCGGTGTGTGCTTCCTTATAAATATTCGAAGCAATGCTGGTGTTTAATTCACCCATTCAAATTTGCTTTCCATCCTTATCCAGTCCAGAGATTAATTCCTTTGCTTCCGTTTTATCCAAAGAGAAGGAACTCATTTACGGTTGTTCATCCTCTTATGACATTGGTGCGTGCACGCCTGTTAGAAGACTTGCTGCTGTTGAATCCTAAAGGATAGTCGTGCTATGATCTTCTACACCAAGATATTATCTCCAAGAGGTGCGAATCTACTCTTAAGGATAGTGTCGTACATGCCATAACATCTTCTTAAATAGATTCAAATAGATAATATCATTCCGAGTACTATCTTTTTCTTATCCTTATCCAACATCTATAAAAGAGACTAGAACGAAAAAGAGCTCGAACGAGATACCTTCGATCGGGTGGCCTCTACCAAGAAAGAGAGAAAGCAGATAGGATTTCTTTTAAAGTCCTGAAGATGTTCTTTCTAAGATCGAGACAGTGGGCGGTAAAAGCTAATATTCCATCCCTGTTTCTCTTCTCTTTTGAAGTAGCGTTGAATATAAAACAGAACTGGAATTTCTTTCTTGAGAAACAACGACATAAGAAGCGCAAGGATATAAAAAGCATACTTAACGTAGTGAATCTTCGAAAGCACTTGTGAAAGATTTTTAATATATCTTAAAGTTGAAAGATTTGAACCATAACTGATGCAATAAATTCTTTAAAATGGAAAGGAAAATGCCTTTGTGACTCCAAAAAAAAAAAAAAAAAATCACGTGTTGTATTCTCATCGCTTCCCTTGCTTCTTTTGAGTGATTTTTGGGAGTTACCATAGCATTGCTCACTTGGAAATGCCCATCCTATGCCAAAAATTTGTGCTCTACGTGGCAACCTTCAATCACGCAAAAAGTTCTGCATGTCAGCAGAACTTCCAGATAAGGGATAGGGTCCAATTAATAAATTCTCTACAGCAGACCTTCTCTGAAAGCTAAGACTTGTAAATTATGATTTGTCTTCTCTGCTAACAGCAACTAAAGGAAAAAAGCCCACCTGTTTTCTTGCTACTTCAGCAGATGCATTTGTACAAACTTCTTGAGATGAACCGAATGCATGGCTTCTTTCCCCTGCATTTCTTCCCTTTGGGATGGATAGGAGATCTAAAAGAGTTAGACTCTATATTGATAAGTATTTAGTCCCACATCATTTATGTATTAAAAAGATATTATATATTTATATAGAATCAAGAAGTCTAAATAATATATTCTGATTCATCTTTTTAGGTAAGGTCCTAGGTTGTGAAACATGGTATTAGAATGGACTTAGCTCATGGCTTTATGTGATTATGATTAAATTTGATTGGATTTATATATGGATTTGAATATAAATCCTTGGTCCGACAAAGTTGCGATAGCCTGATTAGAAGAAGTGTGAGAGTCTAGCAAATGTTTAGTTTCACATTAGTATATTTCAATGAGACATTATTTTTGCCTGGGTTCATTGGGACCATTGGTTGAAAATTGGCCGGTGTATATAAATTTTTGACTGCTTTACTTTGGTAATAATTGGACTGGTTTATCTAGGGTATGGGTTTCATTACTGCTTTTATTTCCTTGTTTCCAATCTGAGGAACCTATAGGTATTAGGTAGTGTTTGGATGTTAAAAAATTATTACAGAAATATGAATATGAATTCCTCAAAATAGCTTATTTTTCTTATTATTTCAGATTTCCATTTAGTTTAAAATATGATATTTCACCTTATTCTAGTGTAATTAATGCAGTGTTATTCCAAATGGTGTTTGGATGACATGGAAATAAGTCTCTATTTCATTAGGAATAGATGAAGATTCTTTTAGAAATCCCAAAAATACCCCTAATCAAATGATAAAAAAATGGATTATCAATTTATTTATTAATATAATTACTTAAATAAATTATTTTTTATTAATTAATTTATTATTATGATCTATTAAAAGTTTGCATGTTATGTACATATATTAGTAACGGTTAGTAAGAGAAAAGTGGATTATACCATTACCATTTTACGATGGACATTGTTATGTATATATATTAGTAACGGTTAGCCAAGGCTACATCTTTTCTTTCTTTATATTTAATATCATGAATTTTTCTAATAGAGGGGATAATAGTTTTTTTTTTTTCAGCCACTGCCTTGAAATACGGTAAATGAAAATAGGGCTATTCCATGAGGGAGTATGGAATACGAATTCTAGAATAAGAATGTTTGACCGAAATACCAATTCCTAGGAGGCCGATCACCTTTTTTTTGTTTGTTTAGGGGAATAGCATGGAATAAGGCCCTATTCCAACCAGGAATAGGGCATCCAAACACTACCTTAATATATAATGGGTTCAAGCAAAAGATTAAAGTGAATAATCACCTTTTCTCAAAAAAAACCATCAACACAGGAAAAGACTGTATTCAAAAGCCTGGTTAATGATGACACCATGGACTCCTACATTTGGTTAATTACTCATAAGATAGCAGGTTTAATTTCTTTTTCAACTGAATCATAATGCTTTATTATCTTCTACTATCTAGTTCATTAGCTTTGTTTTCTTCCACCAGTTAAGATGCATGAAACTTGCAATCCCGTGATGAATGCCTGGTTGAAGACCAGCGAAGTCTGAAACTCTGAAACAAACGGGAATCATGTCAAAAGAGCAACTGGTGCAAAGATCAAGAACCCTATGATATACTCGTTCGTACCACCTTTGCCAGTGCCTTGACTGAACCCGCTAGCCTCAATGTTTCCGCCAATGGCCTGCATGCTGGTGATATCTGCTCTAAAGACAGTGATACAAATTGTTACATCCCTGAACAACTATGAGAAAATATCACCTCCAAACCATAAGACAGGTTAGTTTGTATTAGTGGACTTCACAATTGTGTGTGAAAGAGATAGAGTGATTAATTTCGACCCAAACCCAGTCTTCCATATGAAGAATTGCTCCAAGACCTTAAGCAACCTATAAAAGCATAGCATCTTTTAGGCTTGATATTTAAGTTATAGCCCCTCTTTGAGCATTGCTTCATTACTAAACACTCTTAGAGCATTGCTCTATTAATAAAGCCTCTTGAAGTATTACTGTTGAAGACTCCTAAAGCATTGCTTCATTATTGAAGGCACATAGAGCATGGCTCTATTGAAGAAGCATCTAAAGCATTACTCCATTAAAGGCACTCGAATATTGCTCCATCTTTGAAGATATCTAGTGCATTGCTATATTCCTGAGGACTTCAAAGAACACTACTCTATTGTCGAAGATAATTTGGAGCATTGCTCCATTGATGAAAGTACCTAGAGCATTGCTCCATTAATAAAAATCTAGAGTATTGTTCTACTCCTAAAGACTTAGAGCAATGCTTCTTTGTCCTTAAAGTTGAAGATTTGAAGCATTGCTTCTTTACTATAGAAACATTGGTTCTTCTTAGGATGACCACTCGTACCATGACAATGGTGGTTCATTCAAGTCAAGTGATGATCCAAGCACGATGAAGCTCACATCAAGAGCTCAATGCAAGCAGGACTAACCAAGTGATTAAAGCTCAATCACCTTTATGTTGTTAGAAAACTAAAACCTAAAACATTGTTCCATAATCAATGAAGCACTACTGCTCAATTATAAGAGTATTACTCTCGTTACGACACAAATAAAAGATTTTTACCTCAAGAAGCTATCTAAACGAAACACTATATTCAAATTAAACATATTCAAAGTACACCCAAATACGGCTCAAACTTGCATCTTAAAGGTAGCAAGAATATGATGATTAAATCCAAACTCTGACAAATAATATCACTTTAAGTCTTGAAACAAAAGAAAAATATAAATATAAATGATGAAAAAAATTTTCATATAAGTATGCATTGCACTCAAAGATTAATAAGGAATGTGATCTCTTAATTAAAAGTTTTTGGATCTCTAAGCATGAGTAATTAAAAGTGGGTGCAAACATCTTATAGAAATCTAAACCCTACATTACTCAAATGCAGTTGCCAATTATAAGGTACAAAATTCAAAACAATTTATATTAAAGAACGGTTATATTATATTCTTATTTAATAAATTCTAGTATTTTAATCTAAACACTAATATATTTATATATAGTATATATAATATATATATAAGTATATATAGCTTCTTTTGATAAAATAATTTCATAAAGGAGCCCCATTCTTATCATAAAAGCCAAAGAATGTTATTTAAAGGTAAAAAAAAGTGAAAATTAATTTGATCATTACCATCTTTTATGATTCAATTAATTTTCAGCTTACCCTACTAAGCAACCCAAGATGGGGGAAAAGGGTTGAATTGGGTTCTTTTTGAAAAGTTAAAAATTCAATAAGTATGTGATATTTTGAAAAACTAAGTTCAAAAATTTTAAGTGAAGTGAAGTGAGGTGAAGAGCAATAATGCACAGCAAGCCAATCACACACAAACACAAAGATTTATAGTGGTTCAGTGCTAATCTTTGCACCTATGTTCACTCCCCAAGGAGCTCTTAGAAATTTTCTCCATAATCATTTGCCTAATGATTACAACCCTAACTAACCGAGCTAGCTTCTCATTTACCAAGCACAAGGTAGCCTTATAAATTATCAAATACAGGTTTGCATACCCAAAACAAGTTTCAATTAGTTTGAATCTCAAATAAGTGAACAATGATACAAGTATCAGAATAAAACAACATCTATATAAGCAAATGAAACAATAATAACACTTTACAAATTTTGAAGACTTCTTTTTAAATGAGCTTGTCCTTCTTGAATGCTAGAGCTTGAGCACTTGAGGAAGCTTCTCTTGAAGTTTGGTGAAACCTTGAATGAGCTTTGATGGCTTTAAATGCTTTGGAGCACAGCTACTCTTCAAAATAAAGAAGGCTAAAACTTTCTAAACTTTTTTTCTTTTAATCTTCTTGAATCACTCTTAAAAGCTCTTCAACCACTCATAAATCCATCATTTGAACTTATATTTATAGCCTTCTGCAAGATTAGAATGTTAACTAGTCATTTTGGACCATTAAGGATGGTTAGATTGAGAGTTTTGAAGCCCGAAATGTGTCAGAACTAGCCATTACAGCTCATGACATTGTGTTAATTGACTACCATACCAACTAATAGGTCATTAGTCGGCTACCATGCCGACTAACTAAAATCAGCTCTGTATATAAGCCATTGTAGCTGACTACCTAGCCATAAAATCATATCTATGTACATGCCACAGTAGCCGACTAACTGGCTTCAGACTTTTGTTTACTCAATTTTGTACATTTGTAGCTGGCATGAGGGCTGGCTAACTTGTTTTACAACACAAAAACTCATTCCAAGGGTAAGAAAACTTATAGTTTTGATGAATCCAAGAGTGCTAGTCTTTGCATCTTGATTCTTCTCCATAAAATGCATTCCCAAATAACTTAATTCCATTCAATTGAGCTTTGAATCACTCTTCATTGGTCTTGTTCTTCTTCAAAACTTTCTTTCTTGATCCAAAGACCTTCTTAAGACCTTGGATTCCATTTTTTTCATCTTAGTGACTAATATATGCTTGCATTGCATTGTAGCTCTACACCAAACTCATTAGTAACTTAATTATTTTATAATCATCAAAATCTATGTAGGATCAACATTTTCTTTTACTCAAAATTAATAGAACATGAATCAACATGATATCATATTAAAAATAATGCTATAAAGATAAATCTTATTATCATAAATAGAAAGTTTCTTTACACCTTTATTGGCCATGCTAAGTCACATAGGTTTTATGGCATCCTAATGATATAAAGTATTCTTTGCTAGCAAGAGATAATGATTTAAGCCAAAAATATTCAAAAGCACTATAAATCCATTGAAAGTGTAACTTTGTATTATAAAGAACCTGCTTTATTTTCAAATTTCTTAAGAACTTCTTTATTTAAGTTGAAATGGCTTATATATGCCTCTTTAGAAATAAGTTCATAAAAAGTTCTTCTTATCATGGAAAGCCATGTTATTTAAATTTTGGTACTATGTTTTAAATGCCATTTTTATCTTTATTGAATATATAAAAGAGATGAGGAGTTTATAATCCCATAAAAGCCATTGAAGGAGATAAAGGGTACAAAGCATTGAAGTATAATGACTTCATAACTTAACCCCACTTAATATAAAGTTTCAAAGTTTAACATGCATATAACTATATTGGAAATATAGAGGTGACAATTTTTGGAATAGGATAAATCAATAATACTAGCAAAATATTTGGAACTCATGTTTTAAACTCTAAAATTTAAAATATATAATTTATTAAAAGCTATCCATATAAAATGATGGTAATAGTTTTAGACAGTGGTTAGCTCATCTACCCCACCTATGAGCTCACGATAAGGCATGCGCTGAACATGCAATCGTGCACACCACGTGAGCATATGTAGATGTACGCATCAAGCATAATTTTATCCTTTTGAGCATCGTACATATGCGCGCAATCAATTAACACATGTACACAAAAATAATTTTATTCTTTTATCCATCACACGCGTGCGCTCATGCACTGGCTCAATCCAAAGAAGGAACATCTATTGTTAGCTTAGGCCTGGCCAATAGGATCATTTAAGGATTCGTACCTAACCCAACCCACTCTTATATATATATATATATATATATATATATATATATATCAAATTCTATAATATATACAATATACGTAGGGATATGCTTAAGAAAAAAAGTTAATGGATTGGTTAGCCACCCTAACTAAAGATTTTTAAAGATTTATATGTAAATAATTATATTTTCGAGCAAGGTTAGATTTGATCTATTTTTCTTAAGCCATCCTCAAACCAACCTACAGACCATGTAGCCCATGCCCGCCCTACTATAAGCCCAATCCATGAACCCCATATCATTGAGCAAGTCACGATAAGCTAAGCTAAGCTTACCCTTCTCCATAATCAAGTCTCTATGGCAGCTAATTCCATGAACAATTGCTTTCTAGCTTGCCGCCTCCTTTAAGGACTAACAAATGCCCAATACCCATAAGAGTGACAAATGGCCCATTCTTACTTTTTCCAAGTGTCAATGTATAAATAAATTAACAAAATCATGGTCAATTCATCATCTTGACCATCTAACATGGTTGGTGATGGGTCAAACATAAATAAATAAATGAGTTATAATAACAACATCAAAGCTTATGATTGCACCCACTACTTTAAGGTAGTGTTTGACTCCCCAAAAGCTATCTCTGGATAAATGTACAGGATAGCATTTATCCAGGGGATAGCTGAGGGAATAAGCACCTTTTTAAAATTACAAGTCTGCCATCAAGAGATAACTTTAGTTGCTCCTGGTTCCCTAGGAAATAAGTTCAGGGTTTAACTATGGATTATCCCCTCTGGTTAAACTTTTTCAGACATATCCCTTCTAGTAATAGCTTTTGGGGATAAGGGGGATGTCCCTTGGATATCCCCTTATCCCCTATTTCAAACACTCCCTAAGGTAGTGTTTGATAGAAAAAATATTATCCATGGATAAGTGTACGGGAGAGAGTTTATCCCCTGGCTATCCTAGGGATGTCCCTTAACTATCCCATTGATCATATCAAATGTAAAAAAGTAAATCCATGGGATAACTTTTTTTGACTTTTATTTGGAAGGGATAACCAGCTATTCCTGCATTTCTAAGAAATAAATTGAAGGGATAACCCATGGTTAACCATGGATTATCCCTTTAGTTAACTTTATTCCCAGCTATCCCTTATAGTTATGGCTTTTAGAGATATCCCCTCTTATTCCCTATTTCAAACATGCCTAAGGTTCAAGAGTACAATCAAGGAGACTGGGGTCAATTTTGGGCATGGGTCTGAGAGGAGACTTCAGGGGTACATTGACAGCCTGCTTAAATTTCATCATTGACAGCCTGCTTAAGGAGTTATCCACCCTTACTCCAAAAGCCAATGGACAAAAGCACCCTCACTGGTCACTGCTACCATCACCAGAATCCCAAAATGGCAAATAATAAGATTGTCTAGAATGGCACTACATGCATGACAACCAACAAAGGAGTGGTCTAATACAAGGGTCACAACACCAATAGGATAATGCCTTTTTCTATTGCTTTAGTTGTGATCTTAGCTTGTTATCTTAATTTGTTTTAAGCTATGCATGCATTATAATATTAACTAATCATTTTGGCATCGATTAAAGAAAAAGGTGGCATAGAAATAATACATGGTGGCAAGGCTGTTAACTGGCCGGATTTGTTGGCACTGTCCATGGGATCCTGAGGAGTCCAATGGACACTTTAGCAATACCTTTGGGTGGGGACTCTTGTTGAGTGTGGGCTAATCAAATCCAAAACTTTTGATCCCACCATTCGCCAACTTATCCTCTCCATGCCTCTTTTCAAGCATCAATTGTGGTTGCCCTTAGGATCACATGAAATATCCAAAATACCTCATCAGACTACTAATATTAAACATGAGAGGTTATTATAATCAAAGAGATCAAATTCTTATATGATGTTATGTTAATTTGCCCAAGAATTTATGATGTATGTGATAATTAAAGAAATGATCCAACCACAGCGTTCTTGCCATGCCAAAACTCCTTCTGAAGCACAGTCGCTATGGCATTAATGACTGTTATATAACGGCCTTGATGGGGATTAAGCATAATGGATGTGTCATTTATGGATTTAAAAGGCTTTGGCTTTGGCAGTGATATGGATGACATCCATTACATGACAAAAGTGATGGTGGTCATTTACATGTAAACCTATTCATTAAAAAAGATAGAATTTTAAATTTGCTAACTTTTGAGCCAGCTGAGAAAATATAGATCCAGCAAACAATCAAAGATAATGGCACAATGGCATAACAACAATATATATGCAAATTATCACTATCAAGCTAACAATCCACACAAGTTCAGCAGTTCTACACTACAGTTTAGAGTCAAAAATAATTGTTTTCTAATGTTTTGGTTAAAATTGTCAAATTATTAAATGTTATTTAGCACCTTATTTGTCTCTTTGTGTGCAAGAAGTCTTTTTTTTTTTTCTTTCTTTCTTTGGATGGCACAAGAATCCTTGATTTATTAGTCTAGATTTATCATCATTTTCTCTTTAGATAAATCTCCAAATTAAGCTTCTTCTTTTTTTTTTTTGATTTATTCTTGTCCTTGCTTAAGGCAGGCTTACTTCTCTTACAATATAGGTGAACTTTTGTTCATAAAAATAGCACATTTTAGGAGGTTGTTGATTTTTTTTTTTAAAAAAAATATCACCATTGGATTCTTGCCTTTTATCATTTAATATTCATATGTTTCACTAAGACAAGATATCGGATTAGTGATCTCCATCTATCTATAGCCTGCCTTGGATCTGACAAGTTTATTATTGCAACTTATTCGTCGATTATTATTAAATTACTAAAATCTATATAACAATAATTATGCTTTAATTTAAAAATAACAAGTGAATTTTTCTAAAGCCACAACTGCACTCTTTTGAGTACGTATATTTCTAAGTATTGTATCTAATACCAACTTTTAATATTTTCTTTTATTATTTGAACCAAATCAATGAAAAAGCTATATATATCTGATAGTTTCAAATTATATATTATCAGGAGCTTTGTGCACTAGTTTTAGCTAAGTTAACTTTCGTTTACCATTTGCAAAAAGCATTGAATTATGCATGCTGAAAGAATAAAAAAAAATTATGATTTAAAAATATTTAAAAGGTTATTCTTTTTTGGTATAAAAAAATAGTTATATCCAAAATCATTCTGTTTTGCTATGTATTTTTTCAAGCTATTTGTTTCATTAAAACAACTTAAATAAGATAGAAGTAGACTAAGAATACATGATGGATCACTTCACATGATAAGCTCTAACTAAACAATCAGAGCAGCAAGTACCATTCATTAGCATGATATACATTCTTATACCCTCCATAATTTGCTTTCTTGTAATGCTTGTAAAGGTTGCATGCCATATCAACTATTAGGATGTGATTGTGCCCGTGTTGGTTTTATTGCCTCTGACCTTTGGGGATCCCCTGCTGCTTCGGCAGCGAACCGACATACGATTTTCTTCTCCTGAAGGCCTTTCCTCCAGGGTTCGTCAAAATCAACTTTGATGGAAGTGTCTGCCGTAGAGTTGCTGGTTCTGCTTTTGTCATCCGAGGTCATCATGGTGACGTGCTGGCTACTGGAGGTTTTGGTACTCTCAATTCCTCTGTCCCCATGTCCGAGCTTTATGGGGCTTGGACGGGTATTTCTTATGCTGCTCGGATTCTTCATGCTAGAAGGCTTTTGATTGAGGGTGATTCTACGTCGGTCATTTCATGGCTGCAGAAGGAGAATTGCCCCCTGGCCCTGTGAACCCGATTCTTACGGATATTTGGACTATCCTTCGGGAGGTTGATTATGCCAAGATCCGTCATATTTATCGCGAAGCTAATTCGGCAGCGGACTGGGTGGCTACTTCAGTTGCGCAGCATACTGGATCATAGATATGAAAGCCGGGTGATCCCTATTCTTCTTTATTTCTTTAAATTGTATACTCTGATCTTTCTGAGTTGATGATCGTTCGATTGTAAAAAAAAAAAAAAACCTATTGGGATGTGATTTGTGATTGGTTCATAAAGCCATGGCCTAAATCACACATATGAAGTCAAAGTTTGAAAAAGCTTCCATTAATGCAAGACTATTGGATGCCCCCATGAAGGTGGCACATGGGCATGCATCATGGAGGCAGCCAACACCAACATCATCTTGTCCCTTTAACCTACCCCGTTGCATCCGTAGTGTGGGTTGACGTTGACGGCAGTTTGACACCGCCACCCTTTTCCCTCCCAGTTTCGGTCCAAACCAGGGTTACTCCCGTCAATTCCCGTCAATTCTTAACGGAAAAAAAGGAAAGATATTAAAAAAATAAAAATCGAAGCGAAACCCACGCCAGCGAGAGGTGAGAGCGAAGCTGTGAGCGCTAAGAGGGAGAGAGAAAAAAAAAAGCTTGCTTCCGAGAAAATCCTAGTTAAAGAAAAAAGAAAAAAGAAACCCTAGCGAGGTTGGTTGGCTCTCAGATTCCTCTCCCTTCCAACCCCTCGTAGCTTGATCCAATTTCTCTCCGCTGTAGCATTCGGATTCCTGGAGCCTGAGGGTTTCCTCGCCGCCGGATCCGCTACTGGATTTCGCCCGCGAAGAGGAGACGTTTTTTGCACGCAATTTGGTGGATGGTGAATAAACCCTAGCTGGAGGACTCGGGAGGGAAGGGATCAGCGGCCATTGGGCTGTAGAAATAGTAAGATGTGACACTTAGCTTGACACTTTCTAGATTTTTTATATGCTGTCTAATTACTTTTCTGCTGAGTTTTGAGGTGATTGCTTGCTAATTGTGCTGGATTGCGAAAGTCGTGTCGAAATTTTGGCTTTTTTTTTGGGTCCTTTTTCGGACAATTCAAATTTTTTACTTAAGAAAAGAAAAAACTTGGCTTTGATCATAATGCAGCATCGTCATCGTTTCGGTCCAATCCTGCGATCACAGGAATCTGTTTGATTTTTGGGATAACCATTGAGTGTCTTCCTGCCTGAATTGGTGGATTGCTTGTTTCTGTTCTTCTCTGCGGTCCAGAACAGTAATTATGATTTTGTATCATAGGCCATGGTGTTCAAATCACCGCCCGACTCATCCTGGATGGAAGATTGCATGTCATGGATTTTTTTGGTGTACGGGAATTGTCAGTTTGGTGCGTGAGGAAGAGGGAAGGGTGGAGCTGCAGTGAGAGGGGACCGTGTGGTTGGAAAAGATGCCTCCTTCATCTGCATTGAGGTGCTCTCCTGGAACAGACCGTAGAATGGAGAGTATACACAGGAGGGGTCGAAGTTTTGAGAGTGGGCTGATGCTTAAAGCCAAAGATGACGATCTTGCACTTTTTAATGAGATGCAGAATCGTGAGAGAGAAAACTTCTTGCTTCATTCTGCAGATGATTTTGATGACTCTATCTGTAATGCTCCTATTCACCCTTGTTTTTATATCCATGCATTTCATTGCCTCCATAGTCTTGTTCTTTACTGATAAATTTGCAAGTATGATATATTGGCTGTTAACCTTTTTATTCCCTCCTTGATGTTATTAGCAAAATTGAGATACTTCTCAGATATCAATCTCAATATCAACATTCCAACTCGAGGAGATAGCAGTGACCTACTGAATGCAGATGGCGAGAAAAATGACTATGATTGGTGAGTTCTCTTTACAAAACTGGCTTTAACATTTTACTCTTTTATGTTGTGGAACAAACTATCCTGTTCATGTTGAATCATTTATGGAGAACTCAGATAAGCTCAGCTCATGTGGTATATTTGTTGACATTGGAAATTTGTGGACCATGAAAGGGGAGTGTATGCGGCTAACCAGTGAATTCTTGGAATTGTTACAACTGTCCAATACTTTGCAGCGTTTACTTGAGTATCCCATGTGATGCATTTATTACAATTGGAAGGACACTTGATTCCATATTTTATTCTTGTTTCTTTATATGTTGTTTTTAATTGTTAACCATAAGATGCATTGGTCATTGGTATGAAACAGGCTGTTAACTCCTCCTGATACTCCTCTTTTTCCTTCATTGGATGATGATGAACCTCAACCAGTTAGCCTGGCCCCTAGAGGGAGGCCACGAAGCCAACCCATTTCCATATCAAGATCTTCCATTGTAAGCAATATTTCTCTATCATTTATTCTTGCGTTCTGTGGTATAGTTGGTTACACCTTAGAATTTAATACTTTTCTAGGGGTGTTCTTTATATTTGATCTATGATAACAGGGTGAGAAGGGGCACAGGACAGGTAGAAGCAGTGCCAGTCCACATCGACTAAGCCCATCCCCTCGATCTAGTTATAGCGCAGTTCAGTCAAGAGTAAGGCCATCATCTGCTCCTTACTCTAGCACACCTGTTTTACGACCAACAACACCTTCATGTAGACCAACAACTCCACCAACTAAGCCATCAACACCTACTCCAAGGTCTTCAACTCCCACACCGCAGAGGATGAGCGCTGGTTCTAGCAGGCAAGTATTCTCCTCTGGAGCAAGGGGAACTTCCCCAGTAAAGGCAAGTCGGGGTAATTCTGCCTCACCAAAATTGCGGGGTTGGCAATCAACCCTCCCTGGTTTCTCCTCGGATGCTCCACCAAACCTCCGAACTTCTCTATCGGATCGGTCAATGTCCCGTGTGAGGGGGATGTCTCCAGCATCTGGAAATGGAAGGGATTTATCATCAAAATTTCGAAGGCAGTCAATATCACCATCTGCTTCAAGAAGTGCCAGTTCATCACAAAGTCATGAGCGAGATCACTTAAGCTCTCACAGTAAGGCTTCTTCTGCCGAAGATGATGTGGACTCGATGCACTCTGTGTCTGTAGGAATATATGGCAACTCCACAGCAAGAAAAAATGGGGCATCAGTGAACAACAGAGCTACGGCATTCTCTAAGAAACCATCCAGAATGCCATATGCGAGTTCTGCCCCAAAAAGATCTTTTGATTCTGCACTTCGACAGATGGTAAAATTCATCCATAGCTTCTTTTACTATAACTATTATTTGAAATAATATGATATTTGTCCATTTTGCTTTTATGCCTCTGGCTTTCTTCATTAGCTTACTTGTTCAAAAAATCAAGTTGATTCTCCGATCAGTCAACTATTCTGTTGAAATTGTTATTAGTATTTAAGTAAAACTTTATTCAACAAAGAAAAAGGAAAATTCTAATGGTATATTATTTAAATATTAGAGAAATAATGGTAGGTTTCTTAACCATGCCTCTTGGTCTTGTTTTTGACCAATCTTTTCTCTTTCCAGTCGCTATCCCTCCAAATTCATTTAGGTTATTAATAAATCTCAGTTTTTTTATTCTTCAGCATCTCTATGAATGAAGGTTGTCAGGACATCCGATTCCTGAACAAAAAGAAGCCCTCTCAAATCTCCTGTTCCTAAAGTTGCTTTTACATGTCGTTGTATACTATCTTCCTTCAACTCACTTCTATTCAAAGACTGCCCATTAGAGCCCAGATAATAGTTTCTAACATAATTAATTGAAGATAGGGCACTATAATTATTGAAGATTTCATTTTTGTATGGTCAACTTAAATTGTGACAGAATTTCCTGCATTAGAACCTGCCTTAATCTCAATTATGTATGAAGATTTTGGAATGTATATTGTGCATACATAACTCTGTTGGTGTCGAGTTTGGCTGGACTTGTAACTGATGTTCAAGGGAAGGGCATGTACAAGTGTGTGTGTGTGTGTGTGTTTTTGGGGTTGGGGTGTGAGAGGAGGTGATGGTGTGTCAAGCATGATAGGTAAATTACTAGTTTGGTACCGATTGTTATTTCGATATCTAAACCTGTTTCCTTCCATCAGAAAAAATATCTAAACCTAGTTCCTGCATGTCCAACCTGTGCTTAGTGAGGCTAATAGAAGTAAGCCCCTCAGTTTGTTTAACTACTCCTGAATCTGATTGTTAGGCTTAGTTTTTTTGAACATTACTTTTCATGTTTCTTACAAAGAGTTATAATCCTTTGTGGCTGTGATTTCTCAAATCCTTCATCACAATTTTAGGTTACCGTTTTAACTTTGTAGATATTCCTTCAACCCTTCAACACAAATTTAAGCCCGTTTCACTATTAGAGTTGTTTCGAGCCTTTATTAGCCATTAACGTGGCATTTATATGCGTTCACCACCACTTATTTAGTATTCCAATCTCTAATATGCTTTTGACATACTTTATAACTAAGTATTAGCTTTTTAAAATTTTCACAGACTTTCAATGGCTAATCATTTTTTCTTGAAACCAAACTCTCAAACATTTTGAACACATGCAATGTTTTCTCTAAGGTCCACCGAACTGTACTGGCAGCTTGTGCTAGCCGGTGACTAGTTCGGTATAATTGGTATGTACCATGTTGAACTGCGCTGAACTGATGCCATAGAATAGAGAGAGAAGGGGAGAAAGGAAGGAGAGAGAGGAGAGGGAGAGTGGGGAGGAGCACTTATTTTCAGTGATCAGTGAAGAGGACTGTGATGGGAGATAGATGATGGACAATGAGAGATCGGTGACGAGCGACAGACAGTCAGCGATGAGCGACGAACAGTAGACAATAGCTGATGGACAAAGGGTGAAGGTTTTAGGTTTTCATGTGTGGGAGACATTGGGTGAAAGGGTGAAATGATGGCCTTTTATAGCCATTAAATATTGAGATGGCAATAAATAGGGTTTTTGTAGGTATCTGAATCGAATCGAATCAAAAGCAAAGGTTTGGATAGTAAACGATTGGATCCGGCTCGGTCTTAGGTTTGAGATTTTAAAACCCGATCTAAATCGTGCTGGGTTTGGGTTTAGTTTTAGGAAATTGGGCATTCGAAAAATCTTGTTTTCTAAAAGTTATAAAAGTTGTTACATTTTCAATGGTTATAGTTTATGTTGTCTTATTTTTTTAAAAAAAGTTGTAGATGCTTCTTATTTAATATATTTTAATTTTATTTGTGCTGTTGAATTGATAGAGGAATATATATATATTTTGTTTTTGTTTTTGTGATAAAAATAAATTTACTTCAGTTTTGTGTCAGGTTCGAGTATGATAACCAGTTTTGACATGACCTTTTTATAACCGGTTTGGATATGGTTCCGTTACAGGTTTAACAAACCGGTCCAGTTATGGTTTCAGGTTTAATTTTTTTTTTCAAGTTTAATTTTTTTTAAAAAATCAGTTTTAAAATTGGTTTCAATTTTCAGGTTTTAAAATTGGGTAGGTTTGGATTGTGCAAAAAACCAGGGTATCAGACCCATTGCTCCCTAATTAAATAGGTCGAGCCCTCATGGAACCTGAACCCACCATCCGAACTCGACATCCAAACCCAATTGAGATGAGCTGTTTCGAACTGCTGTACAAACTTGGCTCCCGCCGGTGCAGTTTGGTGGTTCAGTGGATGTTGGTTTGCTATAATGTGTCATGTATCATTCTTGTTCTTGCTATCCTCCAATAAACTTAAGAACATATAAACGACTTAGTTATTTAATCTCTAATTTTTCAAATAGCAAAACTGATGTAATCAGTAGGTTTTGACTGTTTCTAATCATTCTTTTGTATAATTTTCCACTGATATTGTGTTTCCACATTTAATCAAGTAATTCCGAACCCCTTTAATGAAAATGTTTGGTACAATACCAGAGAATGCATCTATTTCATTTTTCCATTCTCAGTTTTAGCTTCATCATAAATAGAATGCAATGCTAGACATGAGATACAAGCAGTACCAGCAATGCAAAGGGTAGAATATAAATTAGATAGGTAACCAAATAGAAAGAACTTCCTAGAAAATAAAATCACTGTTAAATAATAGTTTACAGGTGGAAGGAAAAGTCCCTGAAACAAAATTATCGCCCAGCTGGTGGTTAATTGTACGTTAAACCTGTATTGCATGGACACTGAAACAAGAATTGGATTCATATGCATGTCTAAGTATTTGACCTAGCAAGAGGGAAAAAATGGAAATACATGAATTCATGGCAAAAAATTATTGTTAAATTATGTGTGTGTGTAGAGGTAGATTTGAATATAGCTAACTCTAGATCCGGTCATCTTTCCTATCCTTGGATCTATACAGTTTACATATTCCAAAGTTGGAAAAAATGCAAAAGGTGGGATGCTTCGGGTTCTGTGTGGATCCAAGTGTGGGAGAGATGGCCGGATCCTAAACTTGGCTACATTCGAATGGAGCCAAATCTATGTGTGTGTGTATAATCAATATTATATGAAAAATTAGAAAATATTATCTATTAAGGTCCACGATATATGTTTTCCAAATTTCCTAATTTGTTGAGAAATACAAGACAAAGGATATTTTACAAAGTTATTTCAGTATCTACATCCTTGACAATCTCTAAAAAGGAAAAATGTCACTTTGAACCAATTTGGATACATATCTAACATGTATTCTTAGAGCCAGATATGAGTGCCCATTGGCATGTAACAAAGCATGCAATGCTTTACATGGTTAATAATGTTCGGTAGCATTGTGCATCTACAGACCCATGCAACTTTTTAAGAAAGCCCCTTCTAAAAATGTGAGAGACAGCCCCTTTTGGAAATGTGAAATAAAATATTAGTTCTGCTTGGGAGTAGTGATACTCATGTGACCATGTGGTGGCCATTGTTTCAGGAAAAAATATTAAAAAATTGGAGTCTGAATAGGAAAGTCCTTTTATAATGATAGATAGTTCAAAAGCTTATCACTGCGTCTTGTAATCACCAAGACAAAAACAATGATTACCTTTCAGCCACTACCAAGCATAGTGCACGTCAAAATTCACAAGCATTCAGATCACATGTCTCTATGATCCATTAATAACATGAAACAAGGGGCCATTCAAATCCTTTTTTTTTTTAAAAAAAAAAGGAAAAAAAGATGCATAACGACTATAAGACAATGTTGGTGCTGGATACACCTTTTCAAGAAAGCCTATCCATTCCCTTCCCAAATTGTGTTCTGTGAGCCTAAATAATTATTTGAACAATAGAACATCCATTGCTGGAGGTATTGATCTCTGCAAATGTACCTTTTTCTCTGAACATTAAATTTAGCAGTATTAGCTTTAACTAAAAATGATCTGCAAAAGTTTTAACTAGTTCAAATGTATTCCTTTGAGGAATAGTTGTTACAATATGGAAATTGATAATTTGTGACTTTAGTTTTTAAATTACCATCATCATCATCTAAAATTTCTCCTATGGATTATGGGATTAACTGTGGAGTTGAGGATACCATTAAAAGATTGAGCATGACTTGCAAACGACTGCCCACTTTTGAAATCATCTCTCTAGAAATGGTTGCTGAATTTAAGGCCATGGTAAATTTAAGCAAGAGAGAGGCCTGCTACGAAACTTACCAGGCTACTTTCTTGATAAGGAGATAACACCGTAGTGGTTCCATTTTAATCTTTTGAAACCGAGGAATGACCCTCTGAAAATTTCCTCTGAACTTGAAAAAAATCTACACAGATGACCAAATAAAATGCATTCCTATTGGGATGTAACCTGTTGTAACATTAGTTTTTGAGTCATTAGGGGGAAGGGAACCAAAAAGAGAAACCAACCTACAGCCTGGTATAAATATCAATAAAAAATTTATAAGCTATGTTTCATCTATTTTTAATCAATCACTTACAAAAAGATAACAGAGATTGTGCTATACGCTTTGCGATCAGAAAAATTCAGAAAAATCTAGCTGCAGGAGGTTTCTTGATTTTCAGGTGTCACAACTTGGTTAGTATGGTAAACAAGGATCAGTTTAATCTAAGTTTTAACATTAAAGATCCTACAATTATGTTTTTAAAAAACTAACATGCTGATAACCTTAGAACATTTTGCATAACTGAACTGCAAAGCGCAGCCATGTCAGAACTTTATTTTTTTTAATATATATATATATTCTATACAACTTTCTGTCCATTGGGTTTCTGAATTTAATTTTCAAAGCCAACCTAACAACTTATTTCTGATCAGGTCCAAATTCTTTCTTAGAAAATCATGTGCTAACTTGACCTTGCTTTGCGGTGGCCACCATCTTGTGGCATTCTTTGGCATCGTATTGGTATTTTGAATAATTATAGATAAAGATAATTAAACTGAAAAATCTTTAAAAAAATTCTTTTTATATATTAAGTGTTATTGTATGTCATAATATTTGTGATAGGAGCAATTTCAAATGCTCATGGGTGAAGGAAAGCCCAAGTAAACTTTGGATCTCCTAACAATCAGAGATTAGATAAGTCAAATGTAAAGGAAGCAGTCTGCCATGGAAAAGGACAAAGGAGAATTTTTCTTTCAATAGATCGTAAATTTCCACTGGAGGAATCATTTTGTGATTTATGAAATTTTGTTGATTATAATGCTTGTATCTGTTGCAATACAGAAAGATAGTGATTTTGTGTCTTGGGCTCCTATTTGTGCAGATTTTTTCTAATATTGCATTTTCTAGACTGCTTTGTTCTCCTTGACACATGTTAACTTATCAGTGTCTGTTTTTTAATCTTAATTCTGCTTACATCTTTTATGATTGCAAAAAGAGATTATTTGCAGAGATATAGATTCCCCTTAAGATTCTTGCAATGTGGTCTAACAGGACTAATTGGGGCCTTTCACAATTTATGTTACTCTTTAAGATATTTGGTATCAGACTACAAGCTAGAGCACAACAATAGGCTGAGTTAATGACCTGGTCTGGTCCAAGACTCATGTGAATAACTCTACCTATTAGGATTCTCCCTCTCCGAACAACACCCCCCCCCCCCCCCCCACCCCCCCCCCCCCCCAAAAAAAAAAAAAAAAAAATCTAATGCAAAAATTTGCAGAGGAGACTTTGCAGATTTGACATACATAAAATTTCTTATTAGGATCAAAGCAAATATAGTGATATAAGTAATAAGTAAATTTAAGTTTAAAAAGAACCATAGTTATGTAGAATGATGATATGGTGCAGTTTTTCTGATAATAATATTATTTTACATGAAAAAACACACTAACTGTCACTATTTGGAACACAAAAATTTGATATAGTTTAGCAATATAGCTTCAGAGTGGAGGAAGCAGATTCATGTAGCGGACCCCTTGTAGTTGGGAAAAGGCTTAGATGAGTTGAGTTGAGTTGAGTTGAGTTTTAGCAATATAGCTTGAATCACCTCTGGAATTTGGCATTATTAAAGAACTAACTATAATGATGGCGCCTCTTGTAAATGTTATAATTCTTGTGCTCTATAAATAATAATATACAAAATAACTAGATGCACATAGGCTTGCAATGAATCTTCACTTGCACATGCTCTTGCTTGATTACCTTTTAAAATTCTTTTGTTCATTTTTCTGTAGTTCTTTCTTTTGGTGTGCTTTTGATGGCCACAAGTTTTGGTTTCATTGTGTCAAGGTCTTAGTGACTGCATTCTTTGATCTTTTTTATTCAGTTCCTCTGTTTGTCATCTTGTCATCCAATTTTAAATTTAACAAACTATCTAATCAGCATATACCTCTTACGTTAACACTTTTCTTTGCTTTACATTTCTGTAGGATCATCGGAAAACTCCACAAAATATGTTCAGACCACTTTTATCAAGTGTCCCTACAACCACATTTTATGTGGGGAAAGCTAACAATATGCACCGGCCTATGTTCTCTAGAAATTCTTCACTTACAACAAGCAGCTATGCAAGCTCTGATCATGGAGCAAGTGTTGCTCCTGATGTGGAGGATGGTGACCATGAACAGAGTGATCTGGCTGGTGACTGGGTAAAGACTCGAGTCCTGATACCCAAGAGGAAGTATTTATGTTTGATAAAGTGGATGAGATAAATGAAGATGCAGGTCATGGTATGGATGCCTGCGAGCTTCAAAGCAGTAATGAAAATTTTGAAGGTGTGGCCAATAGAAACTTTGAAGAAGCTATGACTGACAAAATTGATTCACATGAGTTAGAAAACTCCATGAGTAATGTTGGTGATGCAGCAAGTGTTGCAGCTTCTTCTCAAATTTCAAATGCTGCCAATGAATATTCTGAGGTCAACTCTCATGGAATGACGGCAATTTGCTCTAAATGTGGAAAATGCTTTCATGTCGTGGAAACTGACAGTGACATGGATGTTTGTGAAGAATGTGCCAAAAAAATAGGCTTTTAGCTTCTGTAGAACCTGGGGCTAATGTTCTTGTGACTTGGGATGAAATGGTTGAGCCTGGCATTTCAACTGGAAAAGATAGATTGTGTGGTGAGGTGCATCTTCAAACAGGAGTGCTTGAAATGCCTGAAAGGAACAGCAGTGAAATTATGGTTAGTCAAAATGGAAGGAACAGTGAATTTTTGTCAGGTCATTCTCCATTTCATTTGGCAAAGGATCAAGAGAAGCTAAACCCTTCTCAGCAGCTAATGGACAGCCAGGGTGAAGTCAATGTTCCTGAGTCTGATGATAGAAACAAATCTCAGCAATCGCAGCCCATTAGCCATGCGGGCCTCAGGGTTGATAATCCTGAAGGTACAGGTATTTCAGTGCTTCTGTTGCAAAGGTCAAGTAGCAGCAAGTGGCCTGTTGTGCAGGGCAAAACTTTCTCTGCTACAAGTATACTTTGCTCTGAGCCTTCATATGTGAGAGATAATATGAATTGCATAAGACGCAGCATTGGAAGGGACAGTGCCTCAGCTTCATCTTCTGTTGACCTGGGATCATCTAGGCACACTGAGATCTGTGTTCAGCGCCAGTTAAGCAGCAGGAAGAGTGAGATGGACAATGTGAGAAGTGACTGTAACTCAAGTACTCGAAGTATTGGTTCACATTCAGATATTTTAATTAATGCCTCTGAAGCTCTAGTTATCACCAAAGTGAAATAGGAACAAGCTTTGATAGCTTTGTTGGGGCTATGGAGAATGAGGCCCAGCGACAAAAGTTTTCTGCTACAGGAGAATATAACTCTTCTAAAGGTACAGAGCTGAGTTCCATGGAGCACTCATCTATTGGGAAAGCTGTTGTTGAAGGCAATCCATCTGTCTATGCTTATAGTTGCATGGAAATGAATGCATTTGATTCACAATCATCAAGTCACCTATGGAGTATTAATTTGCATGAAGCTTCATCAGCAGATAACCTGCATGATGAAGAATACACGTCTTGCAACAGTGCTGACAAAGTGATCCATGAAAACAATGAAAGGAGTATCCAAGGCACAGAAGCAGTAATTGCTACTTCAGATTGCTCTATTAGTGTGGACAATCAAATGCCAAATGATACTAGCTGTCGAGATGACATCTCTGATGCAGCCATCCAGAGCTCTTCTCTTGTGGATGCAGGAGACCAAAATGGTCATTATAGTTCTCAAGATTTGCACACAGAGTTCACACCTTCCCAATTATCAAGTAACATGGGGGATTTCCATGAAGGTTGTATCTCCACGATGTCGGACAAGGATGTGTTAGTTTCTGCATCTCAACCTAACATGGCTGAGCATCCTCACTGTGTCCATGGTATGTAGGTTTCCTACCAACCTTGTCATGCTATTCTGTTGCCTAATGGTAGCAGCATATTTTTTTCAAATTTGTCCTGTTTATTTCATGGTTATGCTTTAGAATGCTTAATCCTCCTCTCATTCTGGATTCTATTATCATAGATTATCTTGCTATGCTGACAAAGTAACATGTTTTTTGCAAGGACTATGCTTAAAAACAACCTTTAAGCATATGTTATAATCATGCTACCATTTTGCAGATATTGGTGTTCGATCTTTTTGTCAGTTCAGTCTTTTTCCAACAGTGTGTAAAACCTTGTCATGTTCTGCAGTGCTTTGTTTATTTGTCCTGTTTCTGTGTACAATGTTTATTGCTCGCTGCTACCTACAAATGTGCACTGACCCTCCAAGCATATTCCTTTCGTAGGGAGATTCCTCATGTTGTTTTTATTTTTCATTTATGCTGTCAACAAGTGCTCTGTTGTTATGTCTATTGTAATTTTTCCAAGTTGACTGATACTTGACAACACTCAGCCAGTATGATCATTAAGTCTGACAAATTAGATTACATGTCAGAAAAAATGCACATGCATTACCTTGAAAATTCAATTTAGCATCACAACAGATCATAAATGTCATGGATGCAAAGTTTATCAATTGATCCTGTGCATATGCATTAATGTGTAAAATTTCCTGTTAGTAATCGAGCAGTCAAGGATCAACAAAAACCAGCTAAATTGGTCGGATAAGTGCATTATTCTTAATCACCCCAAAAGTGAAATGCAACAATGCCTCATCCCCATATATACTAAAATTCTGCACATTCTGAAGTAAGCAGTCCTGCTTCTCAAATCTCTGCCATTGCACACACGGGAGATCCACTGGACATCGATATTGACTTAATGAAGCTCTATTGACTTACCCAGAATCTCATACCTTATTGACTTAATGAAGCTCTATGGTTTATTTCCAGAAAGCAAATGAAGCTCTATGGTTCTATTCGCCCCGATTGTTGGCTAGTTTTTGTTTGTGATCCACGTGAAGTAGCATTTCCATAATCTGAGTTGACTGGTAAAAGGCCTTTGGCTTTTTCTGTGGTCCAATTCTATCGAGTATGGGCAGTACAATCTCTCTTTATGCTGGCATTGAACCCTTCAACTACAATAGCTGCATGAGTTTGACATCAGTTAACTAACATTTGTAAAAGTACTCAACACTTCCTCTTGATCTTGTCTTCCATGTCCTTACCAAAACACGCTTTAGCAAAATCCTGTTCCAGGAACAGTTGGACCAAGATGTAATATGAAAGTGTATGATGTCCATGAGCGATTTCAAGGAAGGGAGAGTAGAATGAGAGTGTTGATAAAGGAATTAGAAAACTTAGTATAAGTATATTGGTATGGGGTCCGGTGCTAGTATGGGGTCGAGTACTGAGCTGGTGAACCTTATTTAAATGATTCATCAAAATCAAGCGCATTTAGAAGAGGGTGCACATGGGTATCTTCAAAAAGAAGCCATTTATTAACATCTCATCTTGTTTGTTCTCATTTAAGACCCTTCCTCTATTATCACAAAGCTAGTCTTTTGAATCCAAAAAATCCTCTTTTAAGGGGATCATGATTTTGTTAGAATGATTTTGTTCTGTCATGTCTGAGAAATATATGATTGACTTGTATTAGATGTATCTAAATTCCTCATGTTTGATTGCTGAAGAAGGCAGGCATGCATTCCTTTAACATTAGGTGTAGATTGCTTGGGTCAAATTGCTCAAAAACCCTCGACCCTGACAATAAACTCCATTTAACTTGAACGATACTCTCCTTGAAGGAACCCTAAGTCATCTTAATTCTTCAAGGGAAATATAAAGGCCCTGGTTATCTTACCTGGGATTATATCAAAGTAAGTGTGCGGGAGATTCCCCAAGGATTTTGGGGAAGTGGAAAATAATTAGAGTACCATATGGGAGGAAGAAGGGATGTGCAAAAAATTTTCATTCAAAAAGTCCCAAGCTTTATTCAATCTTCAAACCTTGAATATTTAGCTCGTTGCACAGAAATCAATTCAAGATTGCTTATAGAGGATACAAACCAAAGTTAGTTTAAAACAAAAGCCAGTCTGATGGTATATGGTTTTTGGAGGCTGGAGACCCCAAAATCACAAGTACTAGTCTTAAATTTTGTTCATAAATGCTCGAGCTTGACCAGAACTTAGGATTAATCCCCTCTTCAGGAAATGCGATAGAAAAGTAAATGTGTGAGTTATTCTAATTCTTGTATCTGTAGAAAAATTGTAATTTTTGGTTGTTTTGATAACTTTTAGCAAAATAATCATCATTTGTGCATTCTTGTCCTTGGAAAGCTTATTCAATAATATATTTGGAGGGTGTTGATCTAGTTTTAAATTCCTCACAAATTTTACTTTGCTAAATGTTTCCTTCATAAGAACGGTTATTCCATCATTATTGATTGTGGTTTCTCCCACTTGGATCAAGATTTTCTCACCCATTGTTTTGTACAGGGAAGCCTCATGTCTACTGCATATTCTCTGCAAGTGTAACATGACAGACCCTATTACCTATTTGACTCACCATTTGAGTTCTGAACTTTTATAAATAACCTTGCACCTCTTTGTGAAAATTTTTGTTTTGATCTATTCTATGTACTTGGCAAACATGCCAGCAAAATATGATTTAGACAAAAATTAAGCATGCTGTAAAACACTTAAAGCCAATGTTTTAGATCTTATGAGACCATGTCATCTCAATTTTTTCTATGGAATGAGATGCATCACCATCGCACTCTCATCCTGACCCTTGGGATAGAGGATGTCCTAAGACATGTCAATTAGGATGCTAGGCCGATGGTAGGGCAGTTCTATCTCGACACTTGTGATGGTAACCTGTCCTGATGTCTCATAGGACATCACACCAGGATTTGAAACCTTGCTTTAAGCTACATATGCTAGATCTATGCAGCTTGGATTTTTCTTGGCACTTCAATCTCAATCTATCTGACTTAACTTATTGGGCTGTAGGATGCCATCAATGTCAGATTCATTGTCATTATTCATTTTGATGATCCAAATAAGACTTCGGTTTGGCTATTTAGATTCAGGGCCAGATGGGAGGCCATCTGTTAATCCTTTGAAATAGATCAGCGTCAGTATCGAAGTCATGTTTCTCTAATGTTTAATATGTACATCTAAAAATGAGTCAAACATGTCACGTTTATTTAGGAGATAGGTGGTGGTAATTTAGGTATATGATTCCCTGCCTTTTTATTTTGATATTATGTACAGGGCCTCGATTAAGGTCTTGTAGTGTCTCAATAACTCCCACAGGCATCAAGTTAAAAACCTGTAGATGTCTAGTTTAGAAAGATATCAGGGAGAGATTGGGATGTTTTTGATGGTAAGCTAGGTTTCCTGTTTTGGGGTTTTCTCCCTTGAATTTGTGTACAAATGGAGAGCTCCTTCCTGCAATGGTGAATAGTGAATAAAATTCTATTGTAAAGGATATGATGTATTAATCTTCAAGGGCTCTGCTAATGAAGAGAAATCAAAAGTTTGAAGTCGGCATACCAATTTTTTATTTTCTTGTCACTAAAAAAACGTTAGATCTTGAGAGACAAGTTTGATCTAGAAATCAGATTGCACTTGATACCTATCATATCATCGATATTCTTAAGAGTTATATAAGGGCTTCCTAATTGGTGGGGACTGCACTCTGCTAGCAGAGTACAGGGGTTCTCTGGAAAGAGCCCCAGAAATAAGCCAACTTACTTGTACCCTGAAGAATTCAAGGGTTGTCTCACAACTGACACAAATTCTGCATAATGTACCACCAAAATGACCATGTTCTTAATGTTGCTTCAATTGGAAAATTTATATGAATTTTATTATATGTAGTGAAGCAAAGAGAAGTTTGGGTAACTAGATTCTTCTGTCTTCTCTCATCATGTTTGTATGTACTAAAGGCTCAAAAGTTTATAACTTTCACTGTGGTAGCTTCTTTTTTCTTATTTCTCCCATATCCTTGGATTTACCTTCATCTAAATTTCTCTGTTCTTTCTCTTCATTTTTGCTTCCTTTCCCAACTCTTTTTAGTTATTGAAAATGATGGTTACCCAAAGAGACATACCAAGATCAATTCTTGGTTGCTATATTGGTGTAATTGTGATCTTTTTAAGGTTCATGGATGATTTTTTGCTGTCATTTTTCTTCAAAAATATTCACATTCTTGTTTACATTGACCACGTGTTGTGTAACATCAGTTCAAATTAGTCCTTGTGCATATTAGTTCTGCTCTAGGCTTTTGGATTCCATTGTGATGGCCAATTTAGCAACATTTTGTTCTGTTTTTAAAACAGAAAATAGTAAAATGACCAGAGACATGTTGTGCATTCAACTGTAGAAATGCTATTTTTCCCTCCACACCCTACCACTACGTATGACTGCCACTACTATAGCTACCATCCCTACTACTGTTGTAGCCATTTCTGCTGTTGCCAGTCTCTGCTGACATGTTACCAGCAATCACGGCTGCTGCCACTGCTACTGCCAATAGAACCAGTCTACAATTGCCACTGCTGAGGAATTTATTTGATACATGGATGCATGCATGTAGTTTTTTTAAAATGAAAACTACCAACTAAAATAATGAAGTCCTAAAATATTTTACAAGAAAATGCTCCATATTCATGAAAGGAAGTACATAGATCTCTTTTAGCTCATTTGACTAACTTGATATTATTAGATCCCAATATTTATTTGCATGATCTACTTTAAAAGGGTAGGATAATATTTTTTTCCGGTAACATGTTCTTTAGTAAACATGTTATATATATAAAATACTAACCTAACAAGGGTACCAATTAAAAAAATTGAAGAGGTCTGTTATGTAGAACTTTATTAAATTACACATAATAAAAAGTAAGTGTGTGTGTGAGAGAGAGAGAGAGAGAGAGTACAATTGAAATCCAATACTATTACTTTTCCTTCTTGAAACTTGTAGTTGATGTGTATTCTAAAGTAAGAATAGATTATTATAAACACAAATAGATGATCAAGAATGGAAGGGAAAGTATATAAACAGAAGCAACATATTTCAAGCAAGACAGCATGATGGGTCTCATTTTAGACTTCTAGCCATGATGGCCTCAAAATAGATCAGTCTTTGTTAATGCTTCGGATTAAATTGCAAACCATGATTTGGAGCAGGCATCAGAAAACAGATTTGGATGGGAATTGAACTATCCTGGCTTTTCCTCTTAGAAAGCTGGTGTGAACAAATTCTATGAATGCATGTTAAGATGCTCCCATGCCACAAGAGATATGATTATTTAATGTAATACGATACAACTAGCAGCTTCATTTCTCAAAGTAAAGGGGTTAGTGGTAATATCAGGAAAAAGGTAAGAGGAAAAATCTTGCAATAGCAAATCAATTAAAAGGTAAAATTTAACAATTCCAAAAAAATATGAATTTAGAAATGCAATATGGTTGACTAATAAAGTTGTTCCATATTCTAAAAAAACTGGACCAAAAAAAGCAAGTGTTTTATTTTTTATTTTTAAAACAGTAAGACTAGCAACAATGGCAAACACAACTTTTGTAGACTTACAACTAGGATTGCTGTACTAATCCGTATCGATGATATCATATTGGTATGGTATCGAGTTTTGATTCAATGTGATTCAGATCGACCCAAGCTGCTTGGTAATGGGTGTTTAAAAGTGAAAAATAGAATTGCATCCTATCTCGGTATGGAATGCATACTGTACCATATTAACTCATATCATATTGAACTAATAATGTAATGGTTCAGCTTTCGGTACCGGTTTTGCAGACCTTGCTTGTAACCTTTGTTATTGATTGCTTCTTACATGGTAATAGTTGTGTCTCATGCATTTTGAGTGTAGTGCCAGGATTTAATATATTATAATTGTTCTCGGGTGCAAGCAAGCCGAACATGAGTGAGCCATGATCTGCTTAAACTTGGCTCGGTTATCAAATCAGCCAGCTTGAGTTTGATTCAAACTGTACATGACCTGTGGTTGTCATGCTCAAGTTTGACACGTTATAACTTGAGGTGGCTCAAGCTTGGATTGGTTGAGCTTGTAAGGGTAAAGAAAGAGGCAAGGGAACATCGATGGGGCATCATGGCAGCTGATACAAGAGTAAGACTGGTGTTTATGGTGGTTGACATCTATATCGGAGTCAACATTTAGCAAGGATGCCAGTGACGAATATTAGTGGCCACTTATTTTGAGATTGTTTCGCGGAAGGCAATCCATTGGGGAAGACTAGCACTGGTTCTGGATGCATCCCTTTTTTGATAATGGATTTAGATGATTCTTTTTTGTCAAAATATGAGGAGCAAAGAGAGAGAGTAAAGAAGGTGGAGCCATGGAAGCCACTCAAGGTCTAGTGCTTCTGGGCTGGGAATGGTGCTAAAAGAAAACCTCAAGGATCTAAGTCCCTTCACACTCTTATTTTAGCCATTAGGTTACGTCTAATGGTGGGATGGCTATAAAATAACCTGGAAGTTATATGTTCGGAGTAAAAGAATACAAATTTGCTACAAAAAGGTTACACATCTTTTGACCTTCTTAAATGGAATTTCTATAAATGTTAGAGCTGTACATTTTTATACTTTAAAATAATATACATGTATATATATGTTTCAAGCTTTATTGAGTTCAAGATTAGCGAGCTATATTAAGCTCGTGTTTAGCTCATTTATATATCAAGGTCAAAACTCTAGCTTGTACCCGGCTCATCTACTAATTGAGCGAGCTTATTTCGAACTAACTTTCAAGCCACTCACAAGCTGGTCATGAATATCTTGTTTGTTTGATAGCCCTATGGTCTAGCTTAATTTTCTTAAGGTTTCCTGAAGCTGTTTTAGAACTCGAGCCCTGGTTTATAGGACTGAGTTGAGGAATATTTTGAAGTGCACAAGAACTTAAACCACGATTATGATCAAGGACGAGGTTGTTGCAGCAACATATGCCTGGGAGCTAGGAATAAATATCACCCTGCTCTTTCTTAATTATTTTAAACATGAATACTGAAAAGACTATGGATGATACATTGAAGATATTTGTCAAGTCATTAGCAATATGCTGGTCAAGTACGAAATAGATCCTATAATTACTGGATCAGGATTTAAGAAATCCCTAAATGGCTTCAGAGTTATGATCCCTTCAAGTTAAAGGGTTATCTTGGGATTTTTAATGTATTTACAATTAATTTTTTTAAGCATCTTCTTTCCTCATTGATAACATCAAGCTGTGGAGAGTAGGATTTTGCAGTATATGGTTGCTTAAGAAGCTGGTTTCCTATGTTCAAGTTGCTTTCAATATTAACTCATCCTACCCAATAAAGTTTCTAACTACTACAATCTGATGTCATTTCTTGCTGTTCAAGTTTTTGTCAATGACTTATCTTTAGGTTCTTCCTCTTACATGGTTTATAATGCACAAACATCATCAATCATGTCTGAAACCAAGAGGCATGTGGTTTAAGATATGGAGAAGTAGTTAGCAGGTATTGTGAAGAGGGACTGGAGTCCCTTGTGTGGTTGGACAATTGTTGATCACTTGTTAAGAATGATAATTGATTAAAGGACAAGTCATACTCTTGTTCTTCCTTCTGGTAGGAAACATTGCCTTAACACCACATATATGTTAATGAGCTTTGCTTATTGGGCTCATGTTAAGCGCAGAATTCTAAAGCTGTGCATAACTTAAAGTCCAACTTTTTATTTTTTTTATTGGGTTCTTGTTTGGTTGGATTTTGTGGTATTTTTCTATGCTTAATTCAGCTTTTATGTTAACAGACCCGAAGCCCATGGGAAATATCATGAAATTTATCAGAACAGCACCCTTTTTTTCTATATTTTGAGATCCAAATAAATAGATTCAAAAACATCTTATTGCTAGTACATCATGCTATTTCTAGTGGCCGTCCACTATTTAAGTTGAGCTTAAAACCTGAATCAAGTTGTTTCATGGAGGTAAGCTTGAATGAGTCAAAAAACCCAAACTTTGTGGGTCAGGCCTGACCCAGTGTTGAGTCCTGGCTTTGAATCCCAACGTCTCTACTCAGACTTGGCTCACTACAAATTGATCTGGCAAGTGAGCTCAGGTAACTCAATTTCATCCTAAATGCCAAATCAGTGAATTATTTAACTATAGTTCTTGGTAGAAGCAAAGGTTAAATGAGATCTTTTGCATGCCATCCTAGTTCCATTCTTAGATCATATTTATCATGTATGAATATGATCCATACAATATATTTGGTATGATTTTCTTCACTTTTCTCATTCTTTGATGTTGCTTTAGTTATGTTAAATACCTTTATTCCAAGGTCTGCAAAATTGGTATGAGAATCATCACAGTACATTATTAGTTCGGTATGATTAATATGGTACAGTATGCATTCTATACCAAGACAGAGATTTTGTATATTTTCTCACACCCAGCCAAGAGTTTGAGTTGGTATTGGGCAATACAAAGCGGTTCTACTCAGGTCTGATCGGGTTATTTCATATGTAATTGAACCTTGGTACCTTATCGGTATGGTACAGTATGGGTTAGTATGGGTCAGTAGGGAAAACTGTGGTCTTAACTATCCCTTTATTCCTCAATATATCTGATCGAGTCGTGAAATGATCATATGAGTTATTTCTTTTGTCCAAAGTCCCACTTTCATTTCCATTTCGACTATCTGCACCTTTATGCTACGGGTCCCTTTTTCTCTTTTTCAAAACCTTTCATTAATTTCACTTTTATGCTATACTTTGATTTCATACATCAATTACCAAATTTTGTTATTGATTATTATATGCCATGGTGCCTTCTTAACGGAATTATAATAAATCTGTTACCTCATGAAAATCAGAAGCTATTTCTTTATGTTGTTGTCCACATTGTTGCTTCATTTGATTCAGCCAGGACCAAGAACATCCCACTTAATTTCTTTATTAGTTTTTCTCTCTTGTTTGAATGAAGTGGAATTTCTTGAAGTCATTGTGTCAGTACTTGGTGTAATCTATAATGAAGTGCTTTGACGTTTCATATATTGTTGGTTTTTTGCCTTTCTGGAGCTGTTGTGTTGTTTCCCCTCATAAAACTGAAGTTCCTTCTGAGTCAATAATATGAGGCAAGTATCTCAGTTTTCAGGATGAAAAGTAAATATTGATAAATAGAGACTATTTTGCATGAAATTTGGGGAAAAGGGTCTTGGTATTGTTGTAAATTGCTGGCTATATCCTTCTGTAGTCTAAGTTTAGTCTAAGTTCTACCGCGGCATTGATTTGAAAATCATGTTTTACAATGTAGTTAGGCTCAACAAGTGAACCTGCTGATGTTGCTCTACAACATGTATTATTAATAAGCAATAGATCCAAATACCTACATAATAGAGGTGCATATCACTGCAGGAGGAACTAGCTTTTTTCGATTGTAGAACCTTTGCTGTGCATTGAAGTGCCTGGTATTGTTTGATAATGTGAAAGATTTCGATTGATGTAGTGTCTATAATTTCGTTGGTCTTAATTTAGCAACAAGAAAGCTTAAGAGGGCGAAGGCCACTTACAGGACTCTAATCATGAAAGATACCACATTTTCCAAGTTTCAGATCTTCCACATCATATTTGCTTGTCCTCCATCAAATTATTTTATTTTATTTTATCAAGAGGAATTTGTGAAATGATAGTTTTATTTTGACTGAGACTTTGCCTTTGACAGAAGAACCAACTGTAACGGTTGAAGGTCCAAGGAGACAAATGCTCAGAAGCTTGACACTGGAAGAAGCAACTGACACCATACTCTTCTGCAGTTCAATCATTCATGATCTGGCCTACAAGGCTGCGACAATTGGGATGGAAAAGGAGTTGGTTCTGCCTGAGTTTCCCCGCCCAACCGTGACAATATTAGGAAAATCTGTTTCTGATCAGAAAGACTCGCGCAAGATGCCCAACAAGCGCAGTCCAAATTCACGGAAGGTCAAAAGGAAAAGGTTGGAGACTCAGACTAAATTACCTTCTGAGGAATTGGGAAATAGTTTGAAAAGATCAGAGCCTACACCTACTAATGCCGAGATTTCAAACACGGTTGATAGCGCAAAGCCCCCGAAGCTGGAATCAAAGTGCAACTGCACGGTGATGTAGTGCGTTCCTCTTCATTCGCCGCATATACTTCAACAAGAACCGCAGTGCTTGTCAGGTTCTCTCCACTTCAGTCCCGTACTTTGTAGAGATTTCTATATTCTTTTCAAGGAATGAAATTTCTATGTTTTCATGGGAATATCACAGCATATATGCCTCCATTCCAATTTATTTGTAGAATATCCCACGAGCTGTTTTCATAATCTTGTAGAATTAGTCTTTTTGGTCAGTTCACGAGCGGAAGGTTTGAGACGGTCCGTGTCCCTGTTTTCCTGTCAGTCTGGCTTTTGTGCTGGTGGTCTGCTGTTTTGTTTTGCGTCTGAGGAAAGGGTGCATTGTGAGCTATTCTTTTGTAAATTCTCTAACTTAATTAGCATTGCTTTTTGGTAAATAATTTAATGTTTGCATATCATAGTCTTTTTTGTGTTACAGGACTTTCACTGGTCTTATGCTGTTCTTTTTTTTTTTTTTGAAAAAAAAAAATTGAGATGGATTGGCCAATTGCGCTGTTTTCAAACTGAGTGATGATAAGCATTAGGTGATCTTTATCGTTCCTTCATTGAGGTAAAACTGTTTTCTTTGGTGGATGAGATGGATCATCGTTGATAGACAAATATTTCTTAGGAAACGTTTTTGTGCACCGCGGCAATTGGCCTGATGATCATCATGCTAGGCTGGTTGAGTTCTCCACATGCATCTATAATATTGGAATAGGAGGGGATACAAAATAATACCATGAGCCATGCTCAACGGACCGGCATTCGTGGTTGTCTGGAAGCGGTGCCCATTGGTGCGTCAGGACTCGAGGGTTTGAAGGCCTCGGTTGGTTTAGAAATTTTATAGATAGCAGTGGGTGATAAAATTGAGATGGAAGGAAGCATGGAGATGAGGGTAAAGAGGTGAAGGCAAAGATGGGTTGAGGTCCTTTGCAAGTAAAATTTTAGTAAATTCTACAACGCTCCAATTTGAGGACTATGGTACTAACGCGCTTCTTTTCTTTGGTTCATCATGTATTGAGAGGGGGGCGAGAACAACACGCGAATATATATATATATATATAATTAAAAAGAGGGAAAATGTTTTTGTTTTCTTGTTTTCTTTTTACTCCGGTTGATCTATTTGCTCTATATAAATTTTCCATGATTGTTACCAGGTAAAAGAGGAAAAGGGAAGTTAGAATAAACACTTTAGTTGATTTAGTTGATCCGATCTGTCATCATTCTGTTGGTTGTAATACAAAATGAGGGAGTTTGGTGGGTAGATTTAACTAATATGGGATCCATACCTGATTTCAACCATAAATCTAGATTGTTAGGCAAAGTATGTGCTTAAATCAAGGCCCAATACGATAACAATTCGTCATTTTCTAATGAACAATTACTTTTTTTTAAAAAAAAATAAATTTATGGACGTTTCAAGAGTTGTAGTTAGCACTTAATGAGAAAAATAAAGATTTATTATAAAAATTGATCGATTAAACACGTGATATTTATATTCGAAGAAGGTTGAAATTGAATAATGATTATTATAACTATGCTCAATCCTTTGATGATACTCTAATGGATGTAATATTTTTTTTTTTTTTTATACAAGCGGGTGATTACACCATTCTGGTACGAGTCAAGCCCAATAGATCAGAAATTAAAATTTACTAGAATATAATAGGGCATGGGTCCCCCTGCTTCCAAATCCAAAAATTAGAGTGGTGGGCTATTGAAACTGCAACCCAATCAGCCGCTGAGTTGGATTTCTGATATACATATCAGATCTGGAGGAGAGATCATATGTCATGGATCAAGGAATTGGTAGGTGAGTGATCGCACAAATTCTGCCTGATCTATTGAATGTCAGTGAGTGAATCCCTTTAATAGTGAAACGGCGAGCTCCAAGAATGCGGATGGCATAGGAGATGCCAGCCCATGCTTCTTGAATCCCCCCCTCAATAGTGAAACTGTGAGTTCTAAGAATGTGGGTGGTATAGGAGATGCCAACTCATGCTGCATGAAGCTCGACCATAGAGACAGATGAATCAAGAAAATCAAATCCAACCGTTGCAGCTTTATGACCCTCAAATAACAAAAGTTGAACCTACGGATCTTTCTTTGACACTACCATCAAAGTTAATTTTGATAGAACCCGGAGATGGGGGCTCTCAGGAGATGAAGACTGTATGACGGTGCACTGCCAAAGCAGTAGGGGAGTCCCAGAGGCCAGGCCTAGACAACCATATATGATGAGCAATGTAGGCCCAAGTAACTCCCTGCATCTGAATGCCCCATTGAGTAGACTGACAGATAAATCGTAGGAAGGACAATCGTTGGGTCTAGTATCATCCTCCCAAGGGAATGCCCCAATGTCTGCCATATTAGTCTCGCTCTGGGACAGGTAAAGATGGCATGGTCAGTAGTTTCTTTCTTTAGACCATAGAGTGTACATACAGGCTGAATGGGCAGGTTCCATCCAGAAAGCAAAAGCAGATAGGAAAACAATCACATGCAAGCTTCCATATAAAGAGTCTAATCCTGGGATGAATGGAAAGCTGCCATATCCATGCCGCATCAATCGTACTTTGAGGTTGTGACCTGGAGATCTTCCTAAGATCCCTCGTGGGGGCACAAAAAATACAAGATCGCCTTCGGGCACCAGAGGTATGTCCTCGAGCAGGCTCATTGTAACGACCCGGGCCACGGGCCCGTTTCGTTATAAGAAAGCAAGACGGACAAGGTCCACACCAACTTGGGCTACCACAGCCCAAAAAGGGATCCAATTGGTACCTTGTCCTTCTTGCTTTACAATATATAAACCACTTAACCAACTCTCAATTTCCCAATGTGGGAGTATTGGGAGGGTTATCACAATCTACCCCCCTTACAAAGGCGACGTCTTCGTCGCCAGAGCCAATTGATCACACACCAGGCAGGCAGGATTCTAGAGGTGGCCCCCACATCTTCAGAGGTGGCTCCCATTCCTCATGGATGTAGCACTTTGTCCTGTGTGACACTTAGCTCTTGCACTTCCGACTGGTGCGAGGCTCTGATACCATATTGTAACGACTCGGACCCACGGGCCCGTTTCGTTACAAGAAAGCGAGACGGACAAGCTCCACACCAACTTGGGCCACCACAGCCCAAAAAGGGATCCAATTGGTACCTTGTCCTCTTGCTTTACATATATAAACCACTTAACCAACTCTCAATTTCCCAATGTGGAACTATTGGGAGGGTTATCACACTCATCAATCAAATGTTTTCTGGCTCTTCACTTTTTCTTCTCCATATTTTATTTTTAATTTCAGAATTGAAACTAGGGAAGGGCTATGGTGCTCTTTTATGTTAAGTTTTGGGAATCAAACTAAATCTGAGCTGTTGATGAAATCAGCTTAACTAGTTAGTCTGTTAAACTGGTTCCGCTGTATAGCCTTTCCTTTCCCCTTCTCCAGTAGATTCTACTGTCGTTTGTCTTCTCCTTCCCCTTCTTCTCTGGGTTTTGTTGTCTTTGCTTCGATTTAGACACCGTACAATCGATCCACTCTATCGTCCGGTTGGTTCCGTTCACCATTTTGATGGAAAGAGAGAAAGAAGAACAGAGCTAACCGGTGCTATTCGATGTCTCGATAGAAAGGGGAGAAGGAAGAGCAGAGCTCGACGAACTGAAGGGAGACTGTGTTGTGGAAGACCACGGACAGACGACGTGCCAGTGGATGGAGTGATGAAGCGAAGGGAGAGCAGACCGAGGAAGCAAGAGTGGATGATGAAGAGAAGGGAGAGAGAGTCGGAGAACAGAGTGGATATCGTACAATATATTCTGAATGCAACCTTGAATCCAGTTTCCCAACACCTCCTTAAGGCAGTGCTTGAAGCAGGGACAATTGGATATTCCCTGAATATTTTTTCTTATTATAATATTAAAAAAATATTTTTAAAAAAATTTAACATGAGAATATAACTCATATTTAACCATAAGTTATTTCCTCAACTTATTCCCTAGAAACTTAAGACAATATTTGATATAGGGGATATTCCCTGGATATCCCTTATTATCCCCAATGCTATAACTAGAGGGGATAGGTCTGAAAAAGTTTAACCAAAAAAGATAATCCATGTTTAACCATAGGATATCCTCTGAACTTATTCCCTAGGAAACCCAGGAACAACTAAAGTTATCCCTTGATGGCAGACATGTAATTTTAAAAAGATGCTTATTCCCTCAGTTATTCTTTAGATAAATGCTATCATGTATATTTATCCAGAAATAGCTTTTAAGATATCAAACACTACCTAAGAATAACTAGAGTTATCCATTGATGGCAAAGTTATAATTTAAAAAAAAAATACTTATTCCCTCAGCTATTTCATGCATAATGCTATCATATACACTTATCCAAAATAACTTTTGAAAAGTCAAATACTACTTAAAAAGTTCATGGCGTTTATCGCACCGACCATTGTCTTAATGATATACGAAAATAACCATTACTTTTATTTTTTCTTGTTATAGCCTGATTTATCTCAAATATTTTAATTCTATAAATATATATATTTTTACTTCAATAAAACTAATAAAATAAATTATTATATAATTTTTATTTAATAATTCATTACAAAATCATCTTTATCTTATTTTTAATTTTTTAATCAAAAAATTTTTATTATTATTTTAATACATTTAATTTAAAAATATATTTTTATGATATAATTTCTCATATGTTGTTTTCCGTATTATCTTTTTAATTTCTTTTTTAATCATATTATAATTTATATATTTCTTCGTTCTTACATTTAGATAATTTTTTATAGCACTTTCTTTTAATCTTAACTGCTAGTTAAACTTTTCATTTTATCATCAAAATTTCTTATTATATAGTCATTTTTCTTTTAACTTTTCTAATACTTTTATTGCTACTTTTCTGATGCTACCGGTTATCTTTCTTTCGGTATGATATTAATCTCTTTTCTATAGAATAAATATAATATAAATAATATAATAATTTATACCTCTTTATGCTTTATTGTCTCTTTAATATATCACGAGCCATTAAAAATATAATATAGTGTTTGAAAATTCACTAAATTCAACTTGGGGATTTAATCTTAAGCCTCCATCTTAGAAGGCTGGCATAAGACAACACGAAAGATTGCTCAGAAGTGCGTTAATATATCTTCTGTATATGCCCCATGGTATATAACATGAAAAATATATTATCATTTGATATATAATATATCCATAGGAGGGAAAGAAAACTACTACACTGTCCATTGTCATTAGCGAGGTCATAAGGCCCTTCCAAGTGCCATTTAAAAACGTATTGGAGAGCTGGACGTAATATAATTATGCAAGGAAACAAGCAGGTCCATGTTGCAAACTTGGGAAAGTAGAGGAGATTCCCACATGGAGGACACATTCAGTTGATACCAGGATCCTTGGATAAACCATCATTTTAGTAGCCCTTGAGATCTGATGACGCTCAATCACTGATCCTGAACGTTGGGAACAGATGGATTCTTGAGGCTTCGCTTCACCAGGTTGCCTGCAAAGAAGTCTCAGGACTGGAGAGGATTCTCCGATGGGACCCTCCGATGCCCAAGTTAGCAATTTAGGTCATAGCAGAAGAGGAGCTCGAATGAGCTCTTTTTAGATGAAAGGTGCTCTCGAGGAGGAGGGATTCCTCTTTGGGCCTTAGGATAGCGATTTTTCTGGGGATTATCGCACATACCTGTTTACTGAGTGGATTCACCTTTTTATAGGGGTTGACCCTGGCATGATCACGTGGGATTCCGTGAGGAAGGAATGTCCACGAAGTTCTTGGGAATTGCGTGAATTTGCGCTGGTGGGTGGGTCATGTCTCATCGAAAAGGGAGAAAGCGGTGGTTGGTGGGCTACGTCCCATCAGCCAGCAGGGCTGTTGGATAGTTGGGTCAAGTCCCATCAGCAGCGTGGCCAGTGGGTAGTTGGATCTGGCGTTGTTAGGCGGCGCGGGTCAGAGAGGTAGCGTCCCGAGCTACGAGGGTCGTGTTGGGGCAGATTTGGAGGAAACCGGGAAGTCTCGACTCTCCCGGGGGAGCCGAAGCTTATCTGGGTCGGCCAAGGGTGGTCGGAGCCAACCTCGCCAACTAGGACGTGCCGGGGCGGGGTCGACCAGGAATGGTCGAGGCTGACCCGGCAGTCATGGAGACGCCGGGGACGAGAAGGGCCGACCAGGAATGGTCGGGGCTGACTCGGCGATCTTGGGGACGCCGGGGCCGAGAAGGGCCGACCAGGCATGGTCGGGGCCGACTCGGCGGACCTGAAGGTGCCGGAGCCGAGAAGTGCCGATCAGGAATGGTCGGGACCGACTCGGCGAGCTTGGGGACGCCGAGGCCGAGAAGGGCCGACCAGGCATGGTCGGGCCGACTCGGCGGGCCTGGAGACACCGGGGTCGAGAAGGGCCGACCAGGAATGGTCGGGGCCGACTCGGAGGACCTGGAGGTGCCGGGGCCGAGAAGGGCCGACCAGGAATGGTCGGGGCTGACTCGGAGGGCTTGGAGATACCGGGGCCGAGAAGGGCCAACCAGGAATGGTCGGGGCCGACTCGGCGAGCTGGAGACGCTGGGGCCGAGAAGGGCCGATCAGGGATGTTCGGGGCCGACTCGGCGGGCTTAGAGACGCCGGGACCGAGAAGGGATGACCAGGAATGGTCGGGGCCGACTCGGCGGGCTTGGAGACGCCGGGGCCGAGAAGGGCCGACCAAGAATGGTCAGGGCCGATTCGGCGGGCTTGGAGACGCCGGGGCCGAGAGGGACCGATCAGGGATGGTCGGGGCCGACTCGGCGGGCTTGGAGACGCCGGGGCTGAGAAGGGCCGATCAGGAATGGTCGGGGCCGACTCGGCGGGCTTGGATAAGCAGTGGCCGAGAAGGGCCGACCAAGAATGATTGGGACCGACTCGGCGGGCTTGGAGATGCTGGGGCGCACCAATGTTTTGATTTTATCGAAATTAACCCTATGGCTACATTAGTCACATCAAGACCTATTGTAATTTTTTATAAAAAAATCTTGTATATCATGCACAATGATTGATGCATAATACATATGCATGCATGTATCAAAAATAAAATAAATATTGTTATTTTTGACATGTACATAGCGCATATATTGCGCATCAATTATTGCATTTATCTGCACCACAGCAAAACTTTTGCTTCTTTATATTTGTCCAAATGGAATAAGGAATCTAGAGCAAGCTGGTGGGTTGCAGGTAAGGGCCATGATGTGGAGCCCAACCCCATCAATTAAATCACCACTCATGTTGGTATGAGGAAAATGATGTCCAACTCCATCAGCAAGATCACTGCTCATGTTGGTCTGAGGAAAGTGACGTCAAACTACCATTCACACATAAATGGTATCATATCCAATTACAATTCATATATGGCAAATGGGACATGTTTCCAGATCTAGCTGGTTTTGGAAAATATTTTTGTTCAACAACAACTCATCTAAGCCTTTTTCTCAACTACATAGATCGGCTACATGAATCTACTTACTTCAGAACCAAATCAACATTCAAATTATAAATAGTTATATCTTTTTTAATTATTTTATTCATATTAGTTTAGATCTATCTCTACCTTCATCCTTACCATGAATTATTAAAAGATTACTCTTTATAAGTGGAGCATCTAAAGGTTTACATTGTATATGTCCAAACCACCATAATCGATTCTCTTATTTTATTTTCAATTACAGCTACTCCTATAATTTCTTTTGTATGTTTATTTTTAATTCTATCTTTTTAAGTTTTACCACATATTCATCTTAATATACACATTTCTATTATACTTAATTTATTTACATATTGTTTTAATATTGCCCAACACTCTGTTTCATATAACATAGTTGGTCTAATAACGATTTTATAGAATTTTTCTTTTAATTTTAATGGAATACATCGATCATATAATACTTTCGAAGTACTTCTTTACTTACTCTATCATGCTTTAATTCTATGATTTATATATTCACCTATTTTACCTTCTTGTTGAATAATTGATTTTTTTTATGTTTGCACGCAACCTCTTTATGTGAAGTGAATGTGAAATGGATTAAATTAATGCAAACACATGTAACAACGTAAGCAATATGCTGCAACCATCTAAAGTAGTTGCTAGTCACTGTATAGCAAATGAATTGATCTAGCATTATTCTACTTACGGGTGACAAAACATACCACCATGATTGAAATATTAGGTAGAGGCCCCTCCTGCCACTTTGTATTTCTTAAAAAGATTACTAATTTTTATAATTAACTTTCATGGATTTCTTTCCTTCACTAGAATTTGCTTTTATGGACACCAATTATGGAGTCTATAAGCACGGATATTTTTGTGCACCAATTACCCATTGTGTTCCCTAATTAATCCAATTAATTCATTAGTATAATTTTAAAATGAATAGATTAAGTTGAACTAGATTGTTCCCTTTAAGGTAAAGATGGTAAAAAAGGGTGAAAAATCACTCTTATGATTTGTTAATCCATTTTCAAGATGTTTGGTATAGTTAATTTTTTTAAAGTAATTTTATCTCCTTTACCTTTTTTTTTTTTTTTTGTTAAGCTGAAAGGGTACCGACGGTAAAAAGAAGTCAAAATAATAGGATTAATAAAATATTAAATAATTTTATTACTTTCTCTTATTTCATTTTTTTATATTTATGATATCAAAAAATTAATAAACTTTTATCTATTTTTTATTAACCTTGTTTCAAACATTGTTAATCGCTATATTGGTAAAATTTAATCCGACACAATCAAACATAGAGAATAAAAAAAATTTATACTCTTAAAATTTATTAAAAAATATTGATTTTTTAAATTTTCATCTTCATATTTTTTGTCTCATATCAAATATATTCTTAAAGGTGTGTGAATATACAAAAGAAGCTGAGGATTGGCTCTTCGTAATCTTATTGAAAAAGAAAGTTAGAAACATATAATGAGCTATAATTTGAAATACTTTGGTAGTTTAATATTCAATGAATTAAACAAATAAATTTCAATTGAGCAGCTAACTGTAAAGTCCACCTAGATTTCTTAATTTTCACATTGATATAGTTTGGGATAAAAAATCTAAACAAGCCATTGAATATATTCAACTCAATGCACTTGTTTGCAATGCATGATTGGACATTCCCTAAGTAGGATAACATTACAAATAAATTAGATATTATTATTTCTTTATATTGAGAATATCAATCATGTGATAATTAAATAGGTCAAAACACCTGATGAGAGACCAGATAGTGGAAATCATTTTTCATCAATATATTATGTGTAAATAAATACTTTTAAAAATCAATTTTCATGGAGATATCATATGTGAGTAGGTACTTTTAAATTACTTATTAAATGTATGTACAAATACATGTGACTGCTAAATCTTTAAGGTATTTAAAAAAGTTTAAGCCTGGATTATCCACTCTCATGTCCTCTCCATAAATTAGTTAAGAGTTACACTCTATACTATTTTTATCTATACCTACTCCATGAAACTATTTAAAATTTATTTGCTATATCTTTAATCTAAACAAATTTTTAAATTTTCAACTAATATGACCTACTTTTTCATGGCATTATTTAAGATTTACTTCTTATATTATTTTTTATCTAAATAAATTTTCAATTGTAGGATTTATCATGATAGAATCATAGAAACCTTAGATTACTGTCTCAAAATTCAATAACAGCAGAATTCTTTTTCTATTATTTTTAAGTTTCTAAAAGAGAAATATAATTAAAATTATAATATAATTAAAATTAAATATGTATAGCCAAGGGTTATTTCTCAAATAAAAAATTAGAAAATCAAGCTATTAAGTTAAAGTATATGCATTTATACTCATATATATATATATATAGTGCATTTCATATAAGATAATTCATTCAATCACATTGGTGATCCGAATGAAGGTGATAGGATCATCGAATTTAGTTATACTTTACTGATTCTTTATAAAAGCGATACGGTGACCCCAAATGATCCTCATGCTAAATTATAAAAGAAATCAAAAATAAAAAAAATTAAGCTATTAAGTTAAATATATACATTTATACTCATATATTGTGCATTTGGTATAAGATAATTCATTCAAAAACACTGGTGATCCGAAAGAAGGTGATAAGATCATCGAATTTAGTTATACTTTACTGATTCTTTATAACGGTGATGCAGTAACCCCAAATGGCCCTCATGCTAAGTTACAAAAGAAATCAAAAATTAAAAATTAAGCTATTAAATTAGAGCATATATATATATATATATATATATATATATATATATATATATATATATATATATATATATATATAATGCATTTGGTATAAGATAATTCATCCAAGAATACTGATGATTCGATTGAAGATGATAAGATTATCGAATTTAGTTATACTTCATGGATTCTTTATAATAGCGATGCGGTGATCCCAAATGACCCCCCGCCAAAGTTACAAAAGTCTAATGGTTTGGATGGAGAAAAAAGTGGGAAGAAAGAAAACTGGAAGGAGAAAAATGGAAGGAAAGAAAATTAAAGAGAAAATATTTTTCTCCTTCTGTTTGAATGAGTAGAAGGAAATAAAGAGAAGAAAAAAGTTATTACAATGACAATCTTATAATAGATGATTAAAAATGCATTGGTTATTTTTTTTGAAAGGATCAATATTGGAATTTAAAAAAAATGAAAAGCATTTTTAAGTTTTATCTTTCGGTTTCGAAAAGAAAACTTTTATGTGGGGCTCATCACTTTTTTTTCTCTAGTTTTTCTTTAGTTTTCTTTCCTTTCAACTTTTCTCTCTATTTAAATAAAATAATTTTATTTTCTCTAATAATTTTCTTTCCTCCTTATCTCCATCCAACAGAGGATAAGTCTTGCCCTAACTCATCTCACACGGCTCCTTAAAGCATCAATAACGAGTTGATAGACATGTCAAGAATCATTCCAATTTGGCGGCATATCCTCGAGATCCCTTCGAACCAAGCTAAGGATTTTCAATCGCCTTCCCTCGGCCCTCGACGCGGCCTTTTCGCATAATTCGAGACGTGGAGAGGAGAGCGAGTTCTCGTACAATTCGAGACAGAGAGAAGAGGGCGACAACCTCTCCCTTTGATCCTTTCGCCCCTTCCTTCCCTTGCGCTGTCTCTCTCTACGCCTTCTTCGCTACGCTCCCGCGTCCATCTCAAAGGAGGGAGCAAGGAGAAGAAGTCATTAGGAAGTCTATCCGAGAGGATCGAAGAAGAGAGAAAAGGATAAGGGATGACGGGCGGCAGGATTTCGCTTTCTCCGCCCTCCACCTCCTCGTCCGTTAACGTTTTTCATAACTATCCTCTCTTCTCGGCGGTCCTCGCCTTCGCCATCGCCCAGTCTATCAAGTTCTTCACCACCTGGTGATCTTCTCGCTCTCTTCAATCTCAATATGTGTTTCTTTTAGTTTTGATGTGGTTTGCGCAAATATTTCTGGGGATAAGCTTGGGATCTTGCCTGGATCTCCGAAAGTTGAGATCTTGCGTTGCTTTCTGGGAATTCAAGTGGAATTTTGGTATTCCCTTTTCTATTACATGTTGCTGCTTTTGATCTGGGATTTGTGGATGTATAGGTTCAAGAAAGTCCGGATCTTTACTTGAAATTGATAGTTTAGCTTTCTGTTAGCTGTATCTCTGTCTTTATTTTGGAATTTTGACCTAATGTAGCTCGGAGCTATTATTGGATTTAAGGAATTTGATATTTCCACTATTTCGAGAGAATGTTTGACACGCATGTTGATATTCTAATGCACGATTATTGATTTGCTGTCTGTATTGATCGAATGGGGAAACGGCTCTAAAGGTTGATTAGTGAAATAGAGAAAAGTAACGTCTATACTTGAATTCCATCTCTATTAAGTGAGCTTTCTCTTTTTATCCCGTTACTTGCAAGCATGCCTTAACAATCAGTGTCCTTTTTGACATTGTGGACACGAACCTCCTAACCATGGTCATTAAGTGTATTATTGCTTATTCTTTTGCAGTATTGTGTGCTTTAGAAAAAGACATCAATAAATTTAGAGGGGGAACTCATTTACTTCATGAGTGTGAATCTGTGAAGACAAGGTTGAGCAATTAATTATATGTGTGTGATGAGGAGCACTCTTTTAGAACTCAAATGGTATTTAGAAATGACAAGTCTTCCTCCATGTTTTGGAATATGGTTGTGAGAAAAGTAATATGCACTGAGATTAAGGATTCTATAGATTAGAGCTGGTAGAGAGAGATCAGGGTTTTTTAGGTTGCAATCTGAATTTGTATGGGAAAAAAAAAAGAAGATCGGGAATTGTGATCCAATGACAGCATATTTTGATTTTTTGAGTGTTTAGCAGGGGAAACATAGGGTGAGAAATGGTTAAATAATGGAGAATGAGCAAAGAATAACTCAGAAAATAAAAGCGACTATAGTATTTTGTTTTCTCCTGTAGCATAGATTGTAAAAAGTGGACTAAAGTACCAGTAAGTGCTGTGTTTGCTAAAAATGGAGATATACAGTAGGGTATGAAGTTTGCTTTAAATTTAGCCCACATGGCATACCATGGCCTAATATTTGTTAAATTATCAGTTTAGTGCAATTATAATATGGGATGCAAGTAATGAGATCAATGTGTTTTGCCCGTAGGTTGCTTTTCTTTTATTTTCTTTGACACCAGTTGATGTGGTAACAGGGATCAAAATCTTGAGTTCAATAGGCAGATTTGTATATTTTGAATGGGTTGTATATTCTCTTATCTGAAAATCTCTAAGCCCTAGAACCATGATTTGAAGCACTGACTAGACATGAGAAAATTGTCAAAGAACAAAAAAGGAAAAGAGTAAATAACTTCTACGCCAAAGATAAATGAGCAATGAAACTTTTTAAGACTGTTTTATAAATTACTTGAAGAGGTACTTGAATAAGTTAGATATTTATTACATTTATCCAGAATTCATTCGAAAGGCATATGATGAACATTGTCACTAGTTTAACAGGCATCTTGCCTCTCTCATATGAATGCATCCAAACTCATAAAATGTGAAGAAAATATAGAAAGTAAGCATTCATCAAATGGTTGTCCTCAAGGAATGAAGGGCCACCAGCGAACAAGTGATGTGAATATCATGTTATTTAGCACTATATGTGCCAGCTGGACAAATGACAAAAGGCCATTGAATACATCTTGTTCAAACTACATCAATAATGTATAATTAGACTACAATAGCTTTTAAGATATCGTAACATTTAAGCAGTACATTTGCTAGCCAATTGCATAGTTGTAATAAAAAATTTGTGTTTTATCTATGTTCCACAACCACTGTTGGCAACTCTCTTTATATGTGGTTTCTTTTATGACCCTAATGAACCTCTATCTACTCAACTCAACTCATCTAAGCCTTTTTCCAACTACATGGGGTTGGCTACATGAATCTGGTTCCTCCACTCTACTCTATTCAGGACTAAGTCGATACTCAAATTACAAATAGTTATATCTTTCTTAATTATTTTTGTTCATATTAGTTTAGGTCTACCTCTATCTCTATCATTACCATGGACTGTTAAAAGATCACTCTTTCTAACTGGAGCATTTAAAGATCTTCGTTGTATATGTCCTAACACCATAATCGGTTTTCTTTCACTTTATCTTCAATTGGATCTACTTCTATCATTTCTTGTATATGTTTATTTCTAATTCTCTTTTAAAGTTTTACCACATATCCGTCTTAATATGTATATTTTTGTTACACTTAATTTATTCATATGTTGTTTCAGTATTGCCTAACATTTGTTCCATATAGCAAAGTCAGCCTAATTGCGGTTTTATAATTTTTTTTAATTTTAATGAGATGCGCCAATCATACAATACTTTCGAAGCATTCTTCCACTTAATTCATCCTGCTTTAACTTTACGATTCATATCTTTACCTATTTCACCTTCTTGCTGGATAAATGATCCCAAATACCTAAAGTTTTCACTCTTTAGTATCTCTTGGCTTGCGATCTTCACCGTCTCTTCATTTGTATTATTACTTTCACTAAAATTATATTTCATGTATTCAGTTTAAATTCTACTAATCTTGAAATGTTTAGATTCTAAAGTCTTTATTCAAATCTCTAGCTTAGCATTTACTTCAGATTTAGTTTTATCAATCAACATTATATCGTCTGCAAATAACATACACATGAATATTATCTTGAATATGTTTGGTTAATTCATTCATAACTCGTGCAAAAAGATATGGACTTAAGGCAGATCCTTGATGTAAACCTACAGTAATTGGAAACTCAATAGTTTCTTCTATTATTATTTTAACAATAGTTATTGCTCTATCATACATATCAATTCTATGTACCTTTTGGTAACTCCTTTTTTTCTTTAAAACTCACCATATTATTTCTCTAAGTACTCTATCATATGTTTTCTCTAAATTAATAAAGACCATATGAAGATTTTTTTTCTTTTCCCTATACTTCTTCATCAATTTCTTTAATAAATAAATAGCTTCTATGGTCGATCTTTCAGGCATAAATTCAAATTAATTATTTGACACCAAAGTTTTAGCTCTTATTCAATTTTTTATTAGTTTTTTTTTCATAATTTCATTGTATAACTTATCACTTAATCTTTCTATAATTTGCAAAGTTTTGAATATCTCATTTACTTTTGTATATGGATATTAATATACTTTTATTCAATCATCCAGTATTCTTTTAGTTGCTACAATCCTGTTAAATAAATTAGTTAATCATGTGACTCCAATTTCTCCTAAGCCCTTCCACACTTTAATAGGGACCATGTTTGGCTCTAATGCCTTTACATTTTTCGTTTTACTCAAAGCATTTTTAACCTTAAGCACACTAAATCTATGAACAAAATTATTTTCATTTGTTACTCTATATTATCACGTCCTTCTACCTTTAAATTTACAAAATTATTATTATTTAATAATTTTTTAAAATAACTTTTTCATCGTTCTTTTATCTCTTCTTCTTTTACTAAGACTCTTTCATCTTCATCTTTAACACATTTAATATAGTCAAGATTTTTGTTTTCTTTTCTCTTAGTTTTGCTAGTTTATATAAATCATCATAAGTTTTAAGTTTGACATTACTTATACTTTTTAGCTTCTTTCTTTACATCTCTATGCTTTTTAAAACTTTTTTCCTCCTTAGCCTTTTGCCAAATTTTGTAGTTTTTAAGCTTAATGGCAGCTTGAATTTCCTCATCCACAATCAAGTTTTTTTCCTAATAATCTTATCCCTTTTGATTCTTTTAGAACCTCTTTTGCTATGTTTTTTATGAATTTAATTGCTTTTTCTCACATTAAGTTGGGATCACTATTTATATTCGTAGTCATTTCTCTTACTAACTTTTTTTTAAAATAATTCTAATTTTTTTTCTTTCAAATTCTATTAATTAATTTTTGAATTAATAGTTTTATGTTTTACTGTAGATTTTATTTTTATCCATATATCATTATCCCATGCTGTGAAGTTAAACTTTTTTTTGAAATAACTTTACAGTTTTTGCATGTTATTTTATTCACCTTTCTAATTAAGAAAAAGTTTATTTGACTTTTATTAGATCCACTTTTAAATGTTATTAAATGTTCATCCCTTTCTTGAAATAAGTGTTTGCTATTGTAAGATCATACGCTACTGCAAAATCTAATATGCTCAAGCTGACTTCATTCCTATCTCTAAATCCATACCCTCTATGTACCGTTTCATATCCATCCTTCTTTTACCTACATGTCCATTAAAATCTCCTTCCATATATAATGAACCTCAATCTCAATACAGAAATGTCTATTGAGCCTCACTAGGCAGTGCAAAATACCATGTTTATTATATGTTGCCTTGGACTTGCGTACTTTAGATAATGAGGGAAATTTCTGTTTGACCAGTAAAATTTGTGAACAATTGCTTGTTTTGCTATTATATGCTTTACAAAGATAGTTCAGATGAATCTTTCTAATATCATCTCTGGGCATGTGTTGCAATAAACCTTTTCCCTAAGAGTGTTAATTTTTCTTAGATCTGCAGGTACAAGGAAAGGCGTTGGGATGCCAAGCAACTTATTGCATCTGGTGGTATGCCATCATCCCATTCTGCGACGGTGACAGCACTTGCTGTTGCTATTGGAATTAAAGAAGGCTTTTGTAGTTCCATGTTTGCTACTGCAGCAATATTTGCAACTGTGGTAAGCCACCTTATTCTCTTCAACATGAGATTTTGCAGATTTTTATAAGGATTTAGGATATTTATTTATTTCTATAGCACCATTCCATAATCTAGAGTTCCTTCCATCAAACCGTTTTGTGCCTCTCCTTTCCAAATCATCAGATTGATAATTTATGACCTACACATATGAAACTAATCTATCTAAATTCACAGTAAAAGATTTTGTATCTTTTTTAATTATGGAATAAATGGATATCTGTTTTGTTGTTTCAGTGTCAAAGTATGTATATATCTACACTGACATCCATCCCAAGTCTATGTATTGACATGAAATATCATCTATCTTTTCAGGAGTATGAAACTATGAAGTTTGAATCGTGCTACATATAGTTGATGTTGGCATCTTGTTGGTATTCTATAAGAAACTAATTCCCTTTGCACTTATCTTCTAGGACCTGTAGAGACAGCCTCTTCTTGTACCAATAGACAATAAACTTTGAATGGGAAAATTATTGGAAATTATAGCCTTAATACTTGTAAGTCAAAGAAATGAATAAAACAACTGAACATGATTATATATTGTGAAAATGAAGAATTGGAGAATTAGAATTTCATTGAACTTTTAGACTATCTTCGTAGAGTAGGATATGTTGAAAAGTGAATGATTCTTAATATAGAAAAGATAAGATTTAGGCAATTAAATTAGAAAAAAAAAGCGGGCCTGTGTAAAGAAAGTTTGAAATGAAAGAAGATTGGCTAGCAAAATTTGGCATTATGGGCTTAGTTTGTTTGAAGACACTAATGCATGTTGAACTATGCTCTTGATCATTCGCAAATTCACAGAATGAATTCCTTTGCCATTTTCTTTATAAAAAATATGTAGTATAATTTGGGCTTTTTTTTTAAAGTGGATATGTTTATTAGATTTCCAAGGGAATTTTGAATGAAGTGTACAACAATGCTTGTTACACTTCAAACAATGAATAATAGATCCTATGGTTTCAGCAGCATTTTAACAATGGGGAAAAGCAACTTTGATCTTATCTTTAAATCTTGAGATTAGGCAAGTCCAAATGGGCAGTTGGAAGAGTTTCCATTTCTTTCTTTGGATTAGCAACTGGTTGAAGTTGCCATTGAGAATAAAGTTCTGGAACCTAAAAGTATGGTGGGTCTGAAGATGGGTTTTATTGATTACAAGGATAGAAGAGGCCTCTTTAGGTTAATGGGCTTCTTTTTAACCTTTAGGAAGTCAAACTCAGTTCAGAAGATATTGATAATTAAGAGATGGATGAAGATATCCACATTTTTCGCATTTAGGAACCTAAGCTGCACGTGGTTTCAACTTTTAAGCATTAATATATATTAGCTCTATCTGGGCCAACTTGTAACTAGAATTCTCTTGCAGAAAGTCATCTGAGGAGGTGATGCCAACTGTCCAATATATAAAGTTAACAGTTGGTGGACAGTTGGCATTCACAGAACAACATAGCACCTGATATTTGAGTATCTCACTGTCTGTATGGTTGTTCCCTTTCATTATTTTGGGTTTGGGAGATGGGTTTCCTTTACACTTGTTCAATGTGGATGTTCTTATGCATAGGTTCTTTGCATTTCTTCATGAGGGTTGATATCATATTGATGATAGTTCAGGATGTTTGCTTCGATGTTTGGTGTAATGTAGAAGTACAGGAATTTGGTAGAAATAGATTTTCCTGCAATGAATATAGTGTGGAGGATCAGAAGATGTAAGTGGTTCCTTCATTCTTCATTCTTGGAACCTGCTACATGAACTTTCCTCTCGTTGGTATTTTCATACTCGAATTCAAATAACACCTCCAAACAGTTAACTCTTTTACCCTGGAACAATAACTTTGCCTGTTGCTATGCATTCACAACCTTTAGAACAATCAGTCTTTTGTCTCTCACCAAACCAATAATTGCTTGTTTAGTCCTTGTTACCATAGCAGGAATTCTGTAGTTGCTAATTTCACCTTGAACTCATCATTTTCTATCTTAACCTTTATTGCCTTAGGCTTTCATACTACTTAAATTTTCAGGGATTTTGGAACCTTATTATTTCATAAAGACACATACAAATCTAGGAGAAGGAAGAGAAAGGCAACCAGAGGACAAGAAACAGGGTATGCTCATCCCACTCCAAATTGGAGCACATCAAGAAGTTAATTGAAGATACTCTATTGATGAAGATATAAAGATGACATGATGTTTTTCATGAATACATGATGTTCAAAGCCTGACCTCTTTGGTGAAAGATGAGCATTCGCTAGATAGGGATTACAAGATCTTACAGCCACTACTATCTCATGGAAATAAAACAAAATTTTGCCTCACCTTAGGCCTGAGCCTTTGTATCATTTGTCAATATTCTCTGCTTAATGCTTATTAATCTGTGCTCTGCACAGTGCATCCAAAACATGATTGTAACCACATAACTGCATCCAAAACAGTGCATCCTCACTCATGCATCTTCAAAGGCCTAGCATTTCTTAAGCACCAATCTTTCTCGGCAGCCATACCATGTGGCAAATCTGTAAAGAAGAGTCTCCTGAAAGTCCATGGTTTATGTGCACTACAGCTGGTATTGTATTATGGGTGGCAGGGTTTGCTAAGAATATGGTTGTAAAGGAGAAATTAAAAGGGAAGCCTCCTGCCAAGCAACTTTATCCAAATGAGGCCACAAGAAATGCCCAGGAGGTGATTCCTGTTTATGTTGCTTTCACTCACTTCTACCTCATCCTCATCTTCTTTATTCTTATGCGTTCTTTTTTCTTCTCATCTTCTTGGTTAAGGCGGAAGATTGGGTAACACATAAAAAATAAAGAAAACACCATCTTTCCATGTCTTTCTCACTCATTCCAAATAAGTTCTAAGAAGATTCCTTAGTCTAGATCCTGCTCTTCTTTCCTTAGTACTTGAAGAGAATATGAGGACTCTATCTGTCTCTAAAGTAAGGGGAGAAAACAATGTAGTTTTCTTAACAAATACTGCCACAAGGGTAATATGAGCCATAACACCATACATTAAATATTGTACCAACATTTTATGAATAATTTGTTAATTTTTCTAAGAATTCTTGAGCCATGAGGCATGACTAGTTTTTTGTTAGTTCTATCATTTGGAATTAACTCAAGGAATCATTCAACCAATGTATGTAATATGAATATTTATGACCATGTTTTCCTTGATTTTATAAATTTTTAAACAATTCTTAGAAATGAGAACATATCTACATTTTTATGTTTAATTTATATGAATATTCAACATAATATTCTTTTAAACCAGCTGAAATGTGAATCCTCTTAGGTGATAATGCATTTTATCTTACAAAGTTGTGAAAAGGAGTTTGTTTATCTTCTTAAAGGCAATTTGACTCATCACCAGAAAAAAGCAGTTTGACACTAGATTTATAACTTTAATTTTATTGTGATTGGTAAGTGATTATATATATATATATATATATATATATATATATATATAGACTTAGCTATATTCGAATGTAGCCAAGCTTAGATCCGGTCATTTTCTCCATCCTTGGATCCACACAGTTAACATGTCCCAAAGACGAAAAAAGTAAAAAAGGTAGGGTGGCTCTGGTATCTATATGAATCCAAGGGTGGAAAAGAGGACCAATCCTAGACTTGGCTACATTCGCATGTAGCCAAGTCTACCTCTCTCTCTCTCTTCCTCTCTCTTCATACATCATACATACATGTATGTATGTATGTATATGTATGTATATAGTGAGAGAATTGATATGATTTAGTTGCAGATAAGTTGGTAGGTTTTTGGCTTTTAAGCGATCAGACTATGGGGTTAGGACCTTGTTAGTGATTTGTTCCTAACTCTGTACCATTCCTTATTGAAGATTTTCATGTGCAACATTGATTGGCAGGTAATGTATGATGCTTTTGGTGTTCGATTACATGCTGGAAAGCAGGCAGAGGTATGGTCTTGTCTTATGGCTTTTAATTTTTTTAAGTTTTCACATGTGGTTATTTTATATTATTTTCATAATTAAATTATTGTCTTTGGAAGTTGATTGGAGGTAGAAAATTTACAGCTTTTATAGCAGACACTGACCATGAATTTGTAACATGACCAAGACTGGTGAAGCTGTAGATGTTAACACGAAGGCCTAGAAAAAGGTTTACAACCATAATTAATCATCATTCATAGGGCAAACTAAAGTACTCCAAATGGGTGGAATGCACATCATGCATTTCCAACTTCAGTAGAAAATATATTAGCACTTGGTTGATGATATTATCTGTAGTTTTGCTAATGTTTTCATATATGGACATAGTCATGGTCAAGGATGCCAGGTTGTCAAGGCATTAACCTCCCAATTGTAGAGGGGGGGAAAGCATTGCCAGGCAGGTAGCTAGAATTTGATTTCTCTATTAAGTTACTGTTAGTCATATATCGATGGATCTATAATTTGTCCACTGAAGAAAAGGTTGAAGAGCTGTTAATGTGAAGGAATGTAGTAGTTTTATATCTTTTAAATTGCCATCTTGTAGTCAATATCTCTTCAGGTGGGTTATCTTACCGCTAGACATGATGTGAAATAGTATTAGAGTTGGTCCATCTGCTTTTCTTGCACGCATTGCATAGCATACATTGGCATGATGAAAAGATCCTACAGAAAAAAAAGAGCTTTTCTTATGGTTCTTCAGAAATGCTATTAGGTTAGTGAATCATTCTGAAAAAAACTCATGTACACTGGAATCAGTATGGGGGATGGTAGAGGATTTCTTTGCAACTATGCTGCCTGTGGCTGATCCATCCCAGAGTTGCTACTATTTTATATCAAGAGTTGGACTTTTAATATGGTGTTAAAGTTTTGAGTTTTCACCATTGGCATTCTACTTTCTAAGGTTGTCCTATCTATTTATACTATATTTCCTCTTCATCTCTGAAATTCCAGTGAATGTGATTATTTTTTTGGGTATGCAATCCAATCTGATAGTAGATCCATGGCTAAATTTAAACCAGAGGTGTTGTGGTCAAAAAAGGCTGAATTGGGAAAATAAATAGCTTGAGATGCTAACTCTGCATTATCAGGTAAATGGTGCAGAACCTTAAGGAAACAGACATTGTGAATTTGTGATTCATCTTTCTCTAAAATAAGTAATTCAGAAATCATTACAAGTGGTAATTGAATTTTGTTATCTGATCATAACAGTATTAGGTTTTAGAAGCAACGCAAACGTAAGAATAGCCTGGGGCTGGAGGCTTGATTTGAAGTTGATTGAGGTATTCTGATGTAGAGGTAGAGGTAGAGGCCTAAACTAATATGAATAGAAATAATTAAAAAAGATATAACTATTTGTAATTTGAATGTCGACTTAGTCCTGAATAGGGCAGAATGGAGGAAGCAGATTCATGTAGCCAACCCCATGTAGTTAGGAAAAGGCTTAGATGAGTTGAGTTGAGTTGAGTTGAGGTGTTATGTGTCCTGTTTCTCTGGGTTTAATAGATGCTGCAGGTATTTCCCTCTTGTTGATCCTTTCTCTGGTATAGTTTGGGTAATTGATCCCTTTGGTGTAAAAGCTGTCAATTATTTGGTATAGGAAGGTCTGAGGGAGTTTTACTGATTGGATATATATTTTTGGAAGAGAACCTTGGGATGAATAATTTTCAAAGCTACAGTAGCTGTTTCTTGTAGTTTACACGTTATATGGTTCAGAGTTGCTTGCTCGAAGTAATTAAAGTAAGAACAGAATCTGGCTGGATATTTGAGGCAAAGAAGAAACAAAATTTTTTTTATATGACATGCTTGCTAGAAAAGCAGACTATGGAACACCCATTTTCCATATTCTTAGGGATGAAGTCTTCTGAATGGATTATAGATCTTGTATTATTGAACTGCTTATGGTTGTTGGATTTTATAATTGGTCTATAGGTGCCCGGAATTACGTTGGATGTTTTGGGAGGGAGTGGCTAGATCACCTCTCATTTCTATCTATTGGTGTCGATCTATACTTGTGGAGTTCTTTATATAGAGCATTACAATTGTAGTTCAACACAAGTTATCACTTACCTCTTAAGTTCTAAGAGTCAAGAGTCCAAAACCTGGCTCTACCCAGTTTGAGTGTGACCGCAAATACCATCAATCAATGGCCAGAAATTTATGGCAACCATTAGCCATGAAACTAACTACTTGCAAATTTGTAGCCAAAAATTTAATAATCAAATAAATGGTCAATCGACCAAACATAGCAACCAAAATTTTATTCAAAATTGAAACAAGGTTCACTTCAATCCATTATCTTGTGGCACATAAAAATAGTTCAATGTAATTTGTAAACACACGTTTTACATCTTTCAATATAGGCACATTATGATAATCTGTCTCTGCAGCTAACAAACCTTACTTAAAGATAAACAAACTGGCTTTAAGTCCCTATTTTGATGAAGCAGCCACCCATCTTTATATTCCAAAGGTAGTTCAGATCTGCTAATAGCTTAAGCCAATATGTCTCTAACTCTGAAATATAAAAGATATCATAAGTGGGTGAGCCAAACATTGTGAACAAGAAAATAGGGTCAAGTGTGATAGAACAATAAGAAGGATAAACGCTTATTGAAACTTAAAAATTACATGACATTTATCAAAACACGCATTTTTACCAATAGCCTGGTTTAGAAAAAACTGAAATACACTCGAAAACACCTTCTACAATCAAATCAATACCAACTAGTCGATAACCAACTGTTATACCTGCTTTTAGGGGTTCACTAAAACCAACCATATCCACTGGTTAAAGGTTCATTCACTAACAAGATGTTTACATCCATAAACATGAGATTTTCTTACACTTTTAAGAAAACATAGTGATCAACAGCATATCAGGTGTTAAAGTATGATTCAATGACACTTGAATGATGTGGTGCAAGTTCCTATGGAAACAACATAACTTGACTCTAATAAATGTAGATGTCAAGTAATTACATAAAACATAAAGAGAAAGATTTGGAAACCAGTTCCACAGAATGTCATTAAGAAGAAATGATTTGAAAATCATGAAAACTATGATGAAATACCAACAGTAAGATAGACAGCATTTAGTTTTCATATGACAAAAACAATTTCAAAAAGTGAGCTCTGTAAGGTGATTCCAAACTCAAACAGAAGCAAGGGTTTTAGAACTAATTATGAACAGGGAGATTGAAGGAATGTTTTGAATCAATGGATGATGAATCAATAACCTATACACACATACATGCACACATAGACATAAATAGATGCATACATACATATGTTTGTAATGTCAACTATGTTAGGATACTTACCCTACGTATTTAAGGGCTGAAGATTCTCCCACAACCCTCTCATTGTGTTCTAGTTGAATCCCTAGTACTCTACTTGCTTTCTTCTTTACTTTCTCTCTTTCCTTCACTAGTTCCATGCTCTATAAGTAGCTGAAATTTTTCTAGGCTAGTAGAATGTTTGAATGAGGACAGCACCTCCTACATATAGTGGCCTTGTAAGTACCAAGTGTCCAGCCACCACAGGGTAGTAGCTAGTGTCACCATGGCTATATTGCTGGCTGCCCCTTGTAAGCATGAGGTGGCTGAAGCAAGTATGAGGTGGCAATTTTACAATAAGCGTTAGGTATCAATTCAAGCATGATGTGGCAGCTAACTGTGTAAGCATGAGATGTCCCAACTCCTGGATAGTTTCAACGTAGACCTTGAGCTCTTCTAATTTATATTAAGGATCTTATTAGAAATTTCCTTTTAATCCTTAATATCTCCAATGCATTCTTAAAATAGTCTCATAAAAATAATTTTATATCTAAATAAATTGTGTGCACAATCGTTGCTAAATACTATGATATTTCCAGTTCATCTATACAAATAGTCCTAAGTATGATATTACAAAGTCAAGATGTTATACTAAGTTTTTGAAGCTTCTCAGTTTGGAATTCAAGGATAACAAATGATTTGATTTCTAGTTGGGTAAAACAGAAAAATTCTTGGAGATTGTTATTAGTTGGGTTTCATGTGGAGGTGGTTGTGATTAATTAGAAAATGCTGCCTATTGAATGCTGCAAGGGTAAGTTTGTTTGTTTCTGCATCTTGATACAACAACTTCTAAAAGGTTACTCCCATTTGGCAAATTCATGGTAGGTTGATGTGGAAAATAAATAATTGTAGAGTACAGCTATCTCTTTTAGATACTTGAGGGCTTTCTTTAAAATATTAATCAATTTGTTGGACAAGTTGATATATTGTTATTCCATCTCTATGAATTATGAAAAGCATGCAAGCATGGACTTATCAAGAGGTTAATTTGACCTTTCAGGGACAATAATATTAGTTAGTACTTAGTAGGTGGTCATGAACTTTAAAAAACCTCAACTGAGAAATAAACTCGAAGAGTTTGTTCAACTAAAAGGAGCTAACTGAGAAATATGTGAATCATTAAAGGCAAAAGGTTATCATCATGACCTGGTATATGTGATTCCTAGAGGTGAAATTTCAAGGGCATTCTAATTATACTGGCTATCACCATGTCCATGTATTAGTTAATTGTATTATTGGGCTAAAGAAATTCAGCCCAGGCCTGAGCCCGCTGCATGACAGCTCTAGGTAGTTGCTGCTTATAAAGTTCATGTCTTTTTGTTTCTATGTACTTAATAACTACCATGCACTTGGCAAACTAAAGAACACTTCAAATTCTTAACCATCTTGAAAAAATTCACAGAGGATTACTGATTTTCTGTTTTGTATATCTGGTTAATTTGGGTGGATCTTGGTGCAACAGTAATGTGGCTCCATTGTGACTTGGGTGGCTCAGTTTGAAACCTTAAGACAACCTTTCCAAATGCAGAATTAAGAATGTATATATCTGACCCTCTGCAGACCCCACCGAGGCAGGAGCCTTGTGTACTGGGCCATCCTTTTTTTTTTTTTTTGATATTTGCCTAAGCTTTACAAATGAAAAGCTTAATCAACTCAGCTACTTTTCCCAGATTGAGTGAATAAGAATAACCATAACCAAACAATCAAGTTTTGGCTAAACTAGTACACTTCAGCTATATGAATCCTTAGATGCAGTGAATCTTTTGATGAAAATTTGACATATCTGGGAAATGTATAAAACTTAACAAATCCTTCTGAGGCAATCCATTCTTTTGCTTTTTAAATCAGGCATAAGTTTTCATAAGAATGACTAGAAGAACATTGACTTGTCTTAGCCATCACAAGTCGGCTTGAGCAGTTCTCTTTGAATCTTTTAATAAGACAAGCTAAAATCTAGGTAATCACTACAATCTATCACTTGGTAGAACTTAATAGTGGACCTTTATCTCCTAACAGAGTAATCTTTTCAATATTGATCAGAACAAATAAGTAGAGTGATTTATCCAAAATGCTAGCCATCTTGAGGTTCTTGAGACCAAGTCTGACTAGATGGTACTATCATACAACTTGTGTTAGCCTAGATGAAAGTTTCTTTAGCCTTTTCATATTCTGCTTAAATGATAGGTTGCATGGGGCAGATAATAGTGGTGATAATTGTCATAATACTGGAAAAAATTGGAGTGTTCATTTTTATTTTCTAATAATATTTTAAAGAAATAATCTGTTAAATTTATATCCATTATTGTTCTGAGCTTGTTTTCAGGTGTTGAATCAAATTGTATTTGAACTTCCGGAAGAACATCCTCTTTCTGATGCAAGGCCACTGCGTGAACTTCTTGGCCATACCCCACCTCAGGTTTGTTTGGGCACCTTTCAGTTTCCTGTGGAAACTGATCTTCTGATGCAATCTAATGTAACAATGGTTCATGTCTTGCTTGCATATGCACATTACACATTGCAATTGCATGTAAGGAAAAAAAAGGCGAATTTTGCTAGAATGCATTAGCCTTGACCAATTTAGATATCTCAGAGATTGGTTCCTATGTTAGTCAGTTTTTTTTGGCTGTAATGTGCATGCTACATGTCCCATGGTGAAGAGTTCTCCCTTTTGCTCTCTTCTTGCTTGGTTAAGTTAAAGTAAGATATTTTATTCCTAGTTTGGTGGGAATTTCAGTAGGTTTTAGCTTCTAAAAATTTAATGGCAAGGACTGATGTCTGCATGATGAACTCTCCAGCAACTAGCACAAAACAAAATTTTCTATCACAATCATTTGACCAGTCATGAACTATCCTTGGATGAAAATTGTTAGTTTCTTCTTGGGACATAATGGATGTAAGAGTATTATTACAAACTTATGAAATAATGGACAAGTAACTCTATATATGTTTTGGGTTTTATTTTGGTGGACTTCAGACAAGAAGATGTCTAGTTTATATCTTATAGTTCAATGTTGATCTAGTTCTGAATCATTAACTGGTGGTTTGAATTTTTTTTTTTTTTTTTGCTTCCTTTGAAGCATCATAAATGCTTACTCCAAATGGTTATGATAAGTCATGATGATTAAAACTATGGTTTTAACATCTAAATATTATTTTTATCCAAAAAAATCTTAAAAACTATGTTGAGGATATCTTAACATTTTTGCAAATTTGCTGTTCCATGAAGTTCCATAGGATGAACTCAACATCTTCGTTTTCTGAAATTATTGTTAGGTTGTTGCTGGTGCCATCTTGGGGTTTGTTGTTGCCATCATTGGGCACTTGATCAATACAATTGCCGGTTAAACTGGATGTTCATTACAGCAAATGCAGCACTTGACTTCAACCTCCCAATGCTGATCATTGGAGCATAGGAAAGTTTAATCCAGAATCATATAGTTACCATTTTATAGTATTGTGATTGACCTTGGATTTGTGTTGGCAATAAAACTAATTTTCATTTGGTATTGCTGGGCGTTGTTCAATGTCCCATTCTTTCTATGACTGGACTTTGTTAACCTATGGATTTGCTTAAAGTCTCAGAGAATGTTAGTGTAAATTAGTTTCCTGGATATGAACCATGAAACCAAATTACAATGAAGTAATTGACATTGTACATCTTGTTTGCAGTTAAGACTTCTATTTGAGATTGCTATGTTGAGAAAGTGCTACCCTTCCAATATTTCATTCATTCTGTGACTGAAATCTTTTTGACCCAATGGTATTGCTTAGAACTTAGACATTCATTCTTCCATGTATTTAATTAATCTTCATTTCTTTGTGTATATTTTGTTAGTATGGTTCCTTATCCTTATGGCACTATAATAAGTAACAGCTCAAGGCATCATCAGTTGAGAGGCCAGGACCAAAGAAACTTATTGCATATGACTGTATCAGAAATGTTGCCAGAAGAAAATAAATCTTTTTCCCCTCGTATTTCAGTACATATATTCACACGGGAACATCTTAACCAACTTTGTTAACTGAACAGATCAAGACACCCTCTCATACTGGTAATGATTAATAAACATTGTTTTTGTTAGATCCATGAACTATACTGGAAACTTTTGATGGATGAAGTCTTTGTGTTATAAACAAATATGAGTAAGTGCATCCCTACATTTAGACAGCTCAAGAAGTAATCAATCATTCAGTACAGACTCTTAATAGGTTAACAAGGTACTCTCATTTTGTTATTTTTATTGCTGGAAACTTTTGATGGATGAAGTCTTTGTGTTATAACAAAATAAGAGTAAGTGCATCCCTACATTTAGACAGCTCAAGAAGTAATCAATCATTCAGTACGGACTCTTAATAGGTTAACGAGGTACTCCCATTTCGTTATTTTTATTGATGGTTCCAGCCATGGCTGACATGTGCAAACTATTAGCATAGATCAACAGTGATGCATGAAAGAGTTTATTACATAGTAGCAGTAACACCACGCAGATAAATGACAGCACAGCAGCTATGGCATCAAGACAAACTACTCATGGACAGCTTTTATTCAGAGCCTAGTGGATACCTTGGGGTGGTGGACTACAATCTGGTTGTAAGTATCCAAGGTCAGGAAATCATCCAGCTCTGGAGCAGCGCATTGCTTGGTGAAGATCTTGCAGGCCTCTCTGTACATCCCACGATTGAACTTCTCTTCTCCAATCTCCTCCTCGATCCTCGCCATCTCTTCTTCCACAACCCTGGCAAACAGATCCAATGTCACCATTTCCTTGACTCCTTCCCATCCAATTCCACCCCATACTTGAGCCACTGCCAGTTCTGAACCCTGCTGATCTCTGCAGTTGCTGCGTCCTCCATGAGATTGTAGAGCGGCACCGATCCGGTCCCGGTAAGCCAGGCTGCTAGGTACTGGATTCCGACCCTGGTGTTCAGCCGGAGACCCTCCATTGTCCTCACACCTCTGGGCCTCTGCAGGAGATCCTCTTCAGTAATGCTGTCTGCATCCTCTCTATTTGCTGTCTGAATCTGGTTAGGCTTGCTACCCATGTTGCTTGTGAACACTTCCAGGATGGCTGGAATGAGGCCTGGGTGAGCAGCCCATGTGCCATCATGCCCTGCTTGGACTTCTCGCAGCTTGTCTTTCTTCACCAGCTCCAGGGCTGCTGCATTGGCTGCCGGATTATCCCTGACCGGAATTTGCGCCGCCTGTCAATAAGTAAAGGATTGTCAAGGTGTTAAGATGACTCTGCTAGGTTGGTCCAATGCTGAAGAGTGAAGTTGAAGAGAATTAAAGGTGGTATTTTTGCTGCATACCATGCCACCCATGGCGTGGACACCACGGCGGTGGCAGGTGCGGATGAGGAGGTCGGAGTAGCTCCGCATGAAGTGCTGGGTCATCCCCACCTGCACCCGGTCGGGGAGGAGGCGGCCGGGGTGCGCCTGGAAGGTCTTGACATAGCTGAAGATGTAGTCCCATCTTCCACAGTTCAGGCCAATGGAGTGGTCCTTCAGCTCATGGAGGATCTCATTCATTTGGAACACTGCTGGAAGAGTCTCAATCAGGACAGTAGCCCTGATGCTTCCCTGTTCTATTCCGGTGAACTTCTCAGCCCTCTCAAAGACAGAATTCCATATTTTGGCCTCCCTGTTATCATCATATATACAAAATCTTTATTACCTGGTGTTTCTGACATTACTAGCAGGTTTAAATGATAAAGCTTTTAGCTCACCTTGAATGCTCCATCTTGGGGAGATAGAAGAAAGGCCCAAAGCCAGCCCCTTGGGTGGCCTGGAAAGTGGCATGGTTGTGGAAGAAGTAGAGTCCAAAGTCAACGAGGCAGCCGGTCGCCGGTTCACCGTCGATGAGGATATGGGCTTCTGGCAAGTGCCAGCCCCTCGACCGAACAAAGAGCTTGGCGATCTTGTCGTTGAGCTTGTAGACCCTGTTCCTGGCCTGGTCATGGAAGGTTATGGTCCCATTTACAGCATCTCTAAGGTTGACCTGGCCTCTCATCAGGTTCTCCCAGCTTGGTGAGAGTGCATCCTCAAAGTCAGCCTTCAGAAAGAACACCAGGCCAAGTTAGAACAAAGTTTGCTTGGGCTTAATAGGTTGGTGTGGGGAATTTAGTAACCTTTTTGAAATAGATATTCTGATGTTCTTTTTTTTGATTAAATTATAGTGATATGATTATAACTATATAAAAATGAACATATGAAAATATATTTTAATTGTTAAATTCTCTTAATTTTTCTTATTAAATATCCTTGTCAAAAAGCTGCCACCATTTTTAACATATTCTTAATTGTGGTATGCTCTTTTTTATCCTCAATCTCGTTACTATAATTTCTTACCAATCTTCTTGTTCAATAATTCTAATCTCTTTCTCCTTCCCATTCAAAATTAATGGTTAACATGGGCATGGCTGATACTCCCTTTGTTTTCGTATTTTGACTTCCTATGAATTAAATATCAAAAGCAGCATTTGTTCCAAATTTTTTTTTCCATGCTTTGCTTTTATTTTATCATTTTTTTTGGAAGTAATATAGTCTTTGCTGCAGAATTTTTTAAGATTTTACAGACAATTTAAAATATAAAGAGTTTTTTGAAAGATAAAAAACAAAAGCACTCTATGATATATATCTATTCAATCTGGTTCACTTGATTTCCTTCATTTTTGGCAAACCAAACCAAATCAAAAAAACAAAAGCAACACCAACAGACTTTTTTATTTTTTATTTAAAAACTATGTGAGAGAGAGAGAGAGAGAGAGAGAGAGAGAGTTGAATTGTCCTGTACCCAAAATTTTTTACGGTGACGAGTATCTGCAAATGAATCTAAACTAGAACTATTAAACTATTTGTTCAACACTTGATGGATTTTATCTCGTTTTGTGAAGCACTGAAAAGTTTTTTGTGTGATCTTCCCTCAAGAAGAGCAAGTAAACACTTCCTCTAGAAAAACTAGCCTGAGTAATATCTCTACGCACGTACCATGAAGACTTTGGCTCCGGAGTTGAGCGCGTTGATGATCATCTTCCTCTCCACCGGCCCCGTGATCTCCACGGTCCGGTCCTCCACGGCCGGCGGGACCGGAGCACACACCAGTCCCCTTCCCTGATGAACCTCGTGGCCGGATCAAACCCCGGCAGCTCCCCGGAATTGTACTTCTTCTTGGCCTCCCGGCGACACTCCAATGCATACCTGATCCGGCCCCTGAACTCCCTCTGCAAGTCAGCAACAAACTGCAGTGCATCCCTTGTGAGAATTTTGTTGAACTCCTCATCATATCTCCCTCTAATCTCCACTCCCTCTGGAACATCATAGTAACCCATGTTGCCAGCCATCAACATAGTCAGTAATCTCCAAACTCGAGAGAGAGAGAGAGAGAGAGAGAGAGAGTCTTTGCTCTAGTGGTGGTTGTTGGCCAGCTAGTGTGGCATATATGGAGAAAGAAACAAAGTGGATATGTATGGAGAGTTGGTGATATCATGAATGGGAGAGTAGGTTTTGGATGCGTCATGGACAATGGTTTGGTGGAGTTTTGTGCGTCAGATGGCAGGGATAAGGGCTTTCTTCTTGGAAAAAGGAAGGGACTCGTTACAGTCTTTTGGATTTTGTGCCAAGTCTCACCACTTTTTGACGTCTCAAATAAGAAAAAGGAAAAAGAGAACTTTTTTTACCGCTCGCGAACGCCGCGACGTTCCGCTTGTGCGAGCGGGCGAGCGGCGTTGGCAAATGAGAGCGCTCCGCGAACGCTAGCGTAGTCACGTCCGTTTAATTTAATTTTCACAACGTTTCTGCCACAATTTGGGGTAACATTTATTAAGCTTTTAACGCCGTAATAAATTATTCCGTTAGGATTTTTTTAAACTGAATATAAGCTCAGTGTTTCAATCGAAGCCTCTCTTTTCTATCCCCATCAAAGTTTTTTTTTTCCCCCCCTATCCCATTAAAGTTCTTTTCTTTCTGAGATTATACCTTCACATGAATGTATTCATGCTAGAATGATAGAAGGTTCGAAGTTCGTACTCATGATAGAAGGTTAGAGATGGATCGCTTATAACAAAAGCATATCGGTTCTATAGATCAATTCTGTGTATGCTTTAAGATTCGGTCTTATATGTGTCTTTTCCGATCTCCGGTGCACCGTTACTGTTTTTTTATCGCTTTATCCAACCGATGGCTCACTCTCCTGCACAAACTCCGGGAGATGCACAACTCCGGGAGATGGGGCGAGGAAGGTCGGAGGACCCTGGCGGCGTCGAGCTCTGGATAGCCGCTTTGTTTGGGATGCCCCATCGCCATCCCAGCTGAGGTTTCGGAGCTCGTTCTCGGACATCATTCAGGTGCTAATCCAGTCTTTGGAGAATGAGGTTAGTGGTTGGGGACAGCAGGCTGTCCAGGCCCGTAGTCTGTCCCCGTGGGTTCCGCCGGAGGCTATAGCCACCGTGCTGGAGCTCTTGGTGATGTGGAGGCAATCTCTCTGGCTCATCAGCACTATATTTTTTGTTTCACTGACCCCTGAGCCAAAGATCTAGTACTGGGAGACCTTGGGTGGTTAATGGCCAAGTGCTTGCTGTTGCGGAGTGGCAACCAAAATTCATTCCGGTGGCCGATTTCCTCCTTCAAGCATTGGTTTGGATCCGGCTTCCTCAACTTCCGCTGGAGTATTGGACAGAGGAGGTCTTCTCCTCCATACTTTCGGTGGCAGGGGATTTTCTATACTCTGATGACTCCACCAAAGCGAGGACATGGGGGGCTATGCCTGTGTTTGTGTTTGCGTTGATTTGGTAAGTCCCCTCCATCCAGGCATGAGGATTCGAGGGATTGGTGATCCCTTCTGGCAGCAGTTCTCATATGAGAACATTGAAGGGATTTGTCCTCATTGTGGATCCCTGCATCTTGGTCGATCTTGTGAGCTGCTGGTGAATCAAGCGTCGTCCTCGACCGGCCCTAAGTTTGGTCCCTGGATGACCGCCCTCCGGAGTCGATGGCACATCCAGGACCTGAACCCGGTTCCTAGATTGGAGGTTCAGCCGAACTCGGCGCCCTCCTCTGTGTCTATGGATGGGTGGCAGCTTCCAAAGAAGGCTGCCCGACATCAGACTGTTTCAAAGAAGGACCTAGGCACAGAGAGGGGAGGTTTGGCTTACTCCTTCTCGGCTGTGCTGATGGCTCCTATGAAGAACCAGGGCATAGACAGGGGAGGTCGGCCTTCCCCCCCTTCGGATGGGCTGATGTTCAGGTGAATTCTCAGTGTGCGTGCCGGTCTTCTGAGTGCGTGCCGGCTGATACTCTGATTCTCCGAAGCCTGATACTCTGAGGGCTGAAAATAGTGTTGGCAACCCCTTCTCTAAGTTGGGTTCTGGGATTGGGTCCAGGTGCCTGAAGACCTGTCTGGGTTCCAAGTTGGGACCTACTAAGAGAGCCCGTCCTGTGGAGCCGTTGACATAGAGAGTGGTCTCCATATCCTCCAAAGCTAAAGGCAAGGCCCCTCTCACTATTAGAGACAGGGATCATGAATCCTTTACTTTTTCGGCCTCCTCCGATCGTGCCCGAGGGACTAGTGCCCTGTTTGGCCTGAGGACCAAGAAGTTCCGTTGTAAGCTTGGGCCCAATCTGGGGAGTGGTACAGATACCACACTTACGGATCAGCTGGTGGGGCACTCCCATGAGTCTGTGGTACTACAGCTAAAGCAGGCTATTCTGTTGAGGCTATGGACTCAGCCCAACCTGATGATTGCAATGCTAAGGATTCTAAGGAGATGATAGGGGTTAAGATCGGGGTTCTTCCCAATCATGCCTTCGAATGAAGATTCTTACTTGGAATGTGAGAGGAGCATTGAAACCATCGTTTCGCTCTTATTTCAAGAGGCTTCTACATCTTCATAGTTTTGATATCTATATTCTACTAGAGACCCGATTGTCTAGCTCAGGTCTGACCCGGTTCTGCAAATAGATTTTCAGATCTTGGGTGACTTATGCTGTTGAATCAATCGGTCTCTCTAGCCGTATTTTGTTCTGTAGAGGAATGACACTATCAGAGTCAATGCTTTTTATTGTTGCGGCTAGCAAGTTGCTCTGGTTATATTTGAGGGGAGCTTTATCCCTTGGCTTCTCTTGGATGTTTATGTCAGTATTGACTTTCGGGAGCGTCGAGTGCTTTAGAAGGAGCTCTAGTCTCTTATTGACCAGGGTTTGCCATCCCTTATTGCAGGTGATTTCAATTGTATTATGGGGGATTCGGAGAAGAAAGAGGGTAGGCCATTTGCTGGGTCTGCGGGTCGAGCTGAGTTCAGATCTTTCATATCCTCTATCCTCTACTGACCTATTGGATTTGGGATTTCAAGGGTCCCTATTCACTTGGTGTAACAATCGATATGGATCTGCTAGAGTCTGGGAGAGACTGGACAGAGCCTTGGCTACCTCTAATTGACTTTAGCTGTACCCTAATGTCATTATCACACACTTGTCCAGAATTGCTTTTCACTGTCCTGTTCTTATCTCTACTGATGTTGCTATTCAGCGGAGCTGACAATTTAGATTTGAGAAGTTCTGGACATCCTATTCTGCTCGGACCATCATTTCTCAGGTTTGGAGATTACCTATCAAAGGGAATGCTATCTATCGGTTATTGAGGCGACTAGTTCGTGCTAGACGTAGACTCTCATATAGAACATATGGAAGGTGGGAAATATTGTGAGGCAACTTGAGCAGGTTGAATCTATTATTACTTCTCTCCAGGCCAGAGAGGATCAGAAAGGCTTTCTTACTAATAATGATCTTTCCTCTCTTCGATCCAATCTGGCGCTCCATCATTCCCTTCTGATGCAGCAGAAAATTTTTTGGAAGCAAAGGTCCCGGATCCAGTGGATTCAAGAAAGGGATTGTAATACTAGATTCTTCCACTAGGCCATCCTTAAATGTCGTACGGTTAACCGCATCAAGCGTTTAGCTGATGATGATGGACAGTTCCAGGAGGATATCCAGGTGATTAGGGATCAACTGTTTCATTTTTTTCGGTCTAGATGGTCTGAGCATACAGGTGTTGGATGCCCTGTCTACCCTATTTTGATCCCAAATAGAGTTACTGCTTCTGAGAACGACCTATTTATAAGGTCGATTACTGCAGAGGATATTCGAATGGCTTTATGAGATCTTGGTGCTGATAAGGCCCCAGGGCCTGATGGCTTTCCTTCATTATTCTTCCGTCACTATTGGGGTATCTTGGGTCAGGAGGTTGTGCAGGCGATCCAGCTTGTCTTTCAGTTGAAAGCTATTTCCTCTGAATGGAATCAAACATTTATAACCCTAGTGCCTAAACGGCCTGATGCTTCTAGCCCTCAGCACTATCGGCCTATCAGTCTTTGCACTACCTTATATAAGGTATGTGCTCGACTCCTGATCTCTCGAATGCGTATGATTATCCCTCATCTCATTTCTTCGGAGCAAGGAGACTTCCTCAGAGGCCGAAGTATCACTGATAACACCCTATTAACTTAGGAGTTCATGCATGACCTTCAGAGATCCTCTGGTCATCAGGGTCTTATGGTCGTTAAGCTGGATATGGAGAGAGCCTATAATAGATTGAGCTGGGACTTCTTGAACCGTACTCTTCATGAGTTTGGGTTTGAGGAGCTATTTATTGATTGGATCATGGCATGTGTTCACCGACCATCTTTCTCTCTCCTCATTAATGGTGTCCAAACTTTTTTCTTCCATTCTGAGGTTGGGTTGAGGTAGGGATGTCCTCTTTTTCCTTTTCTATTTGTACTCTCGACTGATCCATTATCTCGGGCTCTTCATCAGGCATAGCTGGGCTCTTATTTAGTCCCCTACAGTGTTGGCCCCCAGGAACCCTTGATTTTTTACATACTGTTTGCTGATGACTGCATATTACTAGGTAGGGCTACTATTTACAATGCTTCCACCTTTGCCTCTATTCTTCAGTCTTATTGCCAGACTTCTGGATAGAAAGTTAATCAGAGTAAAACCTTGATTTGTTTTAGCCTGAGGTTGTCTCATACTTTAAGGGGATCTATCATGCAAATCATGGGCATCTCTGCGCAGGCTGATTGGCTATCCTATCTGGGTATACCTATAATCGGAAGACGACCAAGGATCTCTGACTTTACTGACCTCGAGAGATGTGTCCATGATCGACTGGACAGATGGTAGGTCACTGGACTATCAATGATGGTGAGGATCACTCTGTTACTCACGGTGCTCTCTTCTCTTCCTCTCTATCTTTTATCTAATGCTGCGTCCCGCTAACTTATCTGAGGAAGATTGAGAGATATTTCAGGAACTTCCTCTGGGCCTCTATGCAGGATGGACATGGTGTCCACCTTTTAGCTTGGAACAGTGTTTGCTTGCCGATCACTGAGGGAGGCTTTGGGATTTAGTCCCTAGGAGGGAGGCCTTGATTGCGAGGCATGCCATTCGTTTCTTGCTTGATCCGCACTATATATGGAGCTCTTTCATGTGTGCTAAGTACGGAGACTGGATTGCTTCCACTGATCCTCAGCCATCTCAGGGGCAATCTTTCTTTTGAAAAGAGGTTTGTCGGCATGCCTCGGCTATCCTAGACAACATTTCATGGATGATTACTGATGGGGCCTTAGTGGACGTTGTTCGGGATACGTGGATTGCTGACCTTCCCCTATCTCGATGGCCTACTTTTGTCAGCACTGCCATTCTTAGTGGGATGAGAGTCTTTGATCTTATTGCTCAGGATCAGTCTACTTGGGCTATCCCTCTGCTGTCCCGATTCTTTGGGGATAAACTTTATCGTCGCATTCTTTCTATTCCTCTCATCCCGAGTCAAACCCCGATATCAGGGTTTGGAGGAGATCCTGCTTGGCTCGTGCTCCTATCAGGGACCTTCTCAGGATTTACACACCATGGCCCCAGCAGTTGTTCGATGTGGCTTGGATTTGCATCTTCCCATCCACCCTAGGGTTCGGCTATTTGTTTGGAAGCTTGCTCGGAACTGCCTTCCTTTCTACTCTGTGCTCTCTGGTCATGGATTGGGTATCAACCTACGTGTCCACTTTGTAGCATTGAGGCATTGAGGAGGAGACAGTGGACCATGCTATCTTCACTTGTTTTAGAGCTAGACAGATTTGGCAGATTTTGATGATCGGCCTTGGGACGAAGGTGCTGATTCTCATTGCATTTCCTTTCTGAGTTTAATCAGGCAGGATTTGGGATGAGGTGTCCTTCAGAGGGGTATGACAAGGGCTTACATAGCTTATCAAGTATGGTTATCCCAGAATCGGCTTATGTTTACTGATGAGTCTGCTCCTCCACATAGGATTGTCAGGACTGCCTTCTCCTTATAATACCCTTCTCACCGAATAGTTTATGATTCTGATAGCCCTGATCCTTGGAGTTCCATGCTGCCTTGGCAATGCACCGACGGATGGTCTTTATATCCTGGGAGCCCCCACCTCTAGGGTCTATCAAAATCAACGTTGATGGGAGTATTTGTGGTAGATCAGCTGGATTGGCTTTTGTGATTTGAGGGTTGGATGGTGCGATGGTGGCAGCTGGTGGATTTGGCCTTCTTGACTCCTCGATGCCTTTAGCTGAGTTGTATGCCGCTTGGGCTGGCATTTTCTGTGCCATTCGTAGTCTGGACGCCCGTAGTCTTATCATTTAGGGAGATGCTATTACTGTGATTCATTGTCTTCGAATGGACCACTGCGATCATCTGCCTACCAACCCCTTGATTTACGATATTCAATCTTTCCTTCAGGGAGCTCACTGCGTCCAGATTCGGCACATCTATAGGAAAGCTAATTCAGCGACAGATTGGATAGCTGCCAAGATGGCCCATCACTCTGATTTTGAAGATGAAAGTAGGAGACCCATGTCCTCTTGTTCTAACCTAAATTTTGTACTTTGATATATCGGGCTCGAACTCACCCTAGTTTGGTGTGATCACGTACAAAAAAAAAGCATATCAGTTTAAATACAGTTCTTAACTTCTTTAAATTTAAATTTTTTGTAATTTTTAGATAATTCTTAAAAATTATTAATTCTAATGCACTTCCATCCATCATCCCCCTAGGAAGGAGGGTGGATGTGTGCCGTGCTTATATTTCGTTCTGAAATGAAATGAGTCCAAGAAACTCTTTAGTTTGGCATCATCTACAAAAGATTATTGATGATTTTAAAATAATGATAAGATTATTTCATTTGGTATTCCGTTTAGGTTCACTGTTCAGAGAAATATCCGTTCCTAATTCTATGTAGAGATGAGATTCAGGAGTATAACTGGGCCGAGACAGCTTGCGAGTAGCTCAAAATCGACTCAAGAAATAATCAAAATCGACTCGTTGCTTATTGAGTCGAGCTCGAGTATTAAAATACTCGGCTCGAAAAGCTTGCGAGCTTGATGAGCTTACATAATTTTACTATTTTACCCTTATAATTATATATATTTACAATATTATCCTAACTATATAAAAACTAAAAATCTTATATTTTTATATAAATATTAAATTTTATAATGAAAAGATAAAAATTTAATAAGATGAATTTTTTTAAAACATAAAAATCTATCTGATCAGCGTGGACTGAGTCAAGTAATTTCAAAAAAAAAAAAAAAAACCATCGGATAGAGCTCATCTCTAGGAGGAAAATGAACCTCGTCCCTACCAGTGAGGCTGCGAGGGGATATGACTCATCTCTAAGTCATATGTCCATTAAAGATAACTATAATCTTTGGCCACCGCTAGCCGTGGTCATCAGTCATTACCGTTGATAGATTTGGCTCAAAAATTTGATGTGAAGGTTGCGATGGATCGAAGGTTACAGAAGGAGTCTTCTTCCTTGAAGCTGAATTAACCATCAGATTTAATCTGATAAAACCCACGGTAAAACCTTAAAATTAATCTATATGCTCTCCAATCTTTGAATTATAGAAATCTTAAATAAATTTAGTAAGATAATCAGAGTTTATCTTGACTTTTTTTGGCAATCTTTGTCCAGAAAAATAGACCATCGGTTTGGATTAGAAGGTGAGTTTTTCTTTCCTCAGGTGGCGAATACGAAAGGGTAATAGGCCTCTAAAATCCCTAAATCCCTCCTTTGCTTCTTCTTGAATTCAAGAATCATTTAGGAAATATTTTGTTTGGAGGCTTTGTTTCAAAGAAAGAACAGAGTCTTTTTGCCAGATCCCATTCCAGCAACGAAATAGAATAGGTAAGAACAAAGCTCTTGCCTTTTCCTTTTAAACCATCCAGCATATGGAGTATATGGATCTGTTGGGTCAAGACTCGAGTAAGAAAAAGTGGAAGGAAATAGATTTGTGTTTCCGGTCTTAGATTTTGATCGGAATGAACAGATCTTGAGCATCTTTGATGTCTTGATCTTTGGAAGCTCTTTTTTTAGTGGGATTTCTAATTTTGGTAGCTTGGAATGGGTAGAGAAATGAGAACAGTAATTAATAGCTTTTAATTTCTAGCTTGTTGATAATTTGCACATTTTCAAGAGGGATTCGACGTTCTTGGGTTGGGGCAATTCTGATGATGGATTTTTTTTGGTTGAATTCTTGACTGGATTTATACGATCATAGATCTGGATTGGGTTAACTAAGCTAGCTGGAATGGTATGATTTGTTGACCTTGGAGAAATCTTAGCTGGGGTTGGCATAGTTTTTTATTACAATTCATTGTTTTGCTTAGACGTTGTTTGACTTTTTGAGTTGGTGGAGTATCGAGGTCCATTTCATAAAATAAATCTCTTTCCTGCAACTTTTCTAACTTGTTATTAGATGTCCATAATTTTGTTTTTATTAGCAGAACATGCATTATAATGTAAATAAAATCAATGACGCATGTCTCTTCAAATAAAAAAGAAGTATTTTGAAATAGTTAGAAAATGGTATTCTATCTTTATCAACTACTTATTGCTGGAACAACATCATTTGATGAATCATTTTCTTATGCATAATTCTTGATCCATGCAACACAAAGTTGATTGGATATTAATTATGTTCGATCAATTAAAACTTTGGCTAGCAGCGCAGATTGGTTCACATGAGAAGTTTTCCATCATTGTAAATATAACTGGCTTATGGATAACGTCATATGAGGAGATAACAGTTAGAGCCTACTTTCTTTAGTTAGAATATTGTCTTTTATTGACAGATGGTTGTTGATTGCTATATTATGTTTGAAAATCTTCTTAAAATTTTCTGGTTTACAAAACCTGAAAATAAAATCAGTGACTTTGAATCTCTTCAAATGACCGAGAAAAAATGACATCAAAATCTTCTAGAAAATGGTATTTGGTAAAACATATTTTGCTTAGCATAATTTACCATATGCTGGACTCTGGATATTATTAATTTTTTAATGAGCAAAAAGGCTATTCTTTATGTTTCTATCGTTTTAACTTTCCCTTTTTTTCTATTCATATGTTCAAAAGTTTGAATTTTTTTTCTTATTGGTAAGAATAAGGTTTTTGTACGACACATCAATACATTCTAAATATGTCATTATCTCCATTTGATGTTTCATCCACACCAGTAAATTTACATACAAGGCAGAATTCATCCAATAGTCAAGCTATTTCAAATGATGGTGTAGGCTCACCACATAATGTTGCAGCTTCATTAGAAGACACAACAAATAAGGTTTTTACTACTGATACTATAGAAGATAATGGAGGAGGATAATTCTCATTTTCAAACAAAGAAAAGGCAAAAGACTTTTGCAGTTTGGTCAGAGTTTAAAGAAGTTGAACTTCCTGATAGGAGTAAGAAAGGAGAGTGCATCCATTGTAAGGCTAGACTTTTTATACTTTCAAGTAAGAGTATCACTCACTTTGCAAGGCATTTGAAAATATGTTTGAGGAGAATGATCTTTCAAAAACAACAACAAAGGATTACTTTTCAAGTAGTTGATCCTACAAGTAATGCATAAATTATGACTTCTACTCTTACAATTGTACATTTGATATGATGAAAATGAGAGAAGCCATTTGCCATTGGATTCTCATGCATGAGCATCCTTTTTCAATTGTGAAGGAGGAAGGTTTGAATATGATGCAAAGGCATGGTAAGCCTGAATGGCAAAAAATATCACGCACTACCATTAAAAAAGATTGCTTTCAAGTATATGAAATGGAGAAAAAAAAGTTGAAGGCGTTGTTGAAGAATGTTGCTAAAATTAGTGTAACCACAGACTTATGGAAGTCAACTAATCAAAAGATTGAATGCATGGTTCTCACAGGGCATTTCATTGATTCTAATTGGAAGTTGCAAAAATGGGTTCTTAACTTTGTTTATCTATCTCCTCCTTATCGTGGTGTTGAGATAGCTAACAATCTTTATAAGTGTTTGATGGAATGGGGTATTGAAAATAAGATGTATACTATTTTAGTTGACAATGCTACAAATAATGATTCGGCAATCAAGACTGACTTTCTTAAGGAACAAGAAGCTACTTTGTGGAGAAAAATTGTTTCATGTACGGTGTTGTGCACACATCTTAAATCTTATGGTTCAAGATGGCCTTTCAAGAATTAATTATATCATTGAGGATATATATGATAGTGTAAGTTTCATCAATCAAAATGAAGCAAGGCTTATGATTTTTCGGAGATTGTGCAACAATTACAATTACCTCATAGGAAGCTGATAATGGAATCCAAAACGAGGTGGAATTCCACGTATGAGATGTTGTCAGCTGCAATTATGTTCAAGGAGGTGTTTCCAAATTTAGAGATCGAGAGCCACGCTATAATAAGTTTGTTTCATTTTGGAAGTTTTCAATTCAGCCATTGATATCATCTCCGAGAGTCAGTATCCAATTCAAATTTATTTCATAATGAAGTTTATCATGTGAAAGTGTTGTTGGATAAAAAGTTTCAAGACAAAGATGAAGATGACTTTATTCATGAAATGGTTGGATGCATGAAAGAAAAATTTGATAAGTATTGGGGGTGTGTAACTTATTGATGTTTATTGCTGCCATTTTGGATCCTAGATTTAAAAAGAGGTAATTGAGTTTTGTTTTCCTAGAATGTACCCTGAACAAGAAGCTGAAGAAAACATTGCTAAAGTGAAGAAAGATTTGTATGAATTGTATGCTGAATATACAGATGAATTGTATTCTAGTGGTCATGAGCAAAGTGATGAAACAATTATTGGTAATGTCAATAGCAATGTGAGTATTCAACCTTCATTTTCTGGTTGGTCAGAATTTGCTCAATTTGTGAGAAAAGTTGAAACTGTTCAACCATAAAAATCAGATTTAGATAACTATCTTGAGGATGGATGCTACATTTGTGAAGGTGATCCAATGCCATTTAATGCTTTAGAATGGTGGAGAGTGAATGCTTTGAAATATCGTATTTTATCTCATATGGCTTGAGAAATACTTGTTATTCTATCACAACTGTAGCTTCGAAAGCTACTTTTAATAAAGAAAATAGAGTTATTGATACTTATCGAGCATCTTTATCTCCTGAAATAGTACAAGTATTACTTTGTAGAGGAGATTGGCTGTATAATCTTCATGGATTGAAGAAAAAGATAAAGTAAGTTTTCTTTTGCTTTTATTAGTTTTGTAATTTAGTTGCATCTTTCTTTATTTTTTTGAAAGCAAACCGAAATTTTATCTTTTTACACTTGTAGAATGAGAAGAAAGCAATGGAGATCATCCTTCCCATTCCTTGAACTAAGCAAATTTTCTTATCAATTTGTAATTTTTGTTCATTTCAATCTAGAACTCTAGTGCTAGTAGTTTGAGTAGTTAAAAATTATGTTTGTGGAAAAATATTGATGAGTAAATGTGCATTGTTATTTTATTTTGATTTATGTCGTCACTTTTGATTCTTATTGTGCATTGCTTGTTACATGATAATTGTAGAATTTGTAACATAAAACTTCCACCATGTGCATGGATGGAACGACGGTACTGAATTTTGTGTCTTAGCTTGGTCTCAAAATGAACCTTCTTTGCTCATCTTTATTTGTGTTTCATGTTTTCTTATATATATATATATATTTTTCTTTTTCAAAGAGTTTTTTGTTGAGTGAGGTGGGAGGTCAAATGGGCCATTGGTTTAATTATATTTAGTTCAAGTTTTATTCGATGCTCTGTTCCATGCTCATGTCGTTTGTGCTCTGTCCCATGCTCATGTTATTCATTGGTTTAAGTCCCAAACCATCACTTTATCAAGTTCTGGTCTCCAGCCTGGGCATTTATCAAATCCTTCCATGATGGGGACATCGAATCCCTAGTCAATATTCAAAGGCTTGAACTATCGATCTCATGCTTCTACGCCAGAACAAGTTGATGGCTTTATGCAGAATTCTTCCCATAATACTAGTGCAAGAAGTGGACATCCTAGACCAAGCTCAGGTTTCCAACTTGGGTGTTCATCAAATGATCATCCGGTTGATTATTGATTCCATGATACTGACTTTGAGCATGATATCATAAAAGACAGCACCTTAGCTGAGCTGAATGCTATAATTTCAGGTAAGCAACATGGGATAAATTCAGCTGCTTGTTTTTGAATGATAATGTTGCAAAAGTTATTAATCTTTGCAACTGCAACTAAGCTAAACTATCCATTTAATTCTAAATATATGTATCTATAAAGTTGCACGTGTATTGGAATCTTGTTATGTTTTCAGTTATCCTTTCTAATTATAAACTCTTGTGGCATGCCCTGCAATTAGACCAGGGTCAGTCTATTGAACACACTAGAGTAGATATGGGAGTGCAGGTAAGTGGAGACTCAGTGGATTTGCAGAGTCATCATAATGGAGAAAAATCCAAAGGAATTAATAATCCAGACTCAACAAATCATCCCTATGAGCATTCATCATCTGAAGTGGCATTTGACCCTGACAAGTGTGGCTCCATGGATGATCCTGATACATTCTTCAAGCAGGTGAATAATTTCTTAGGCTTCCTTTATTTTAAGTAGATACCTATCTAACCTTTCTCCATGAAGTTATCAAGTCTACGGAAAAGTTTGTGAACAAGCCATAGTAATTTTTATGGTTGCTCTAATTTTTAATTTAAATCTAATGGTTAGAGCTATTTGATTCACCAATTTAGCTGATATTAAATGAATAGCATGAAATATCAGAGAAATTGCTTTGACTGTTGTGATTTAATGTCTCTGGAAAGTGCAGACTGTGGATAGTGAGACAAATTGCTACTCACAGAAGATATGGACGTTCTGAAATTTGGTTTTATATATAGTAATCAAGTCAAAAGGTTACAGGCTATAAGATAATAAAAAATGTGATTAATACAGAATGCAATTACTACCCATTGAATCTTGAGTGTTGGATCAAAGCTGTTGACAATGTAGTCAACTGAATACTAATAGAGTTGTTTATCAGGTTTTTGTCTTGCTATAGAATCCTAAACTTACTTGTTTGCAAATTTAGAAGGGATTTAGAAGGTAAAGGCTGTCAATCACGTTTTTTGTTATAATTTTGTATCTCAAATTTTTTTCCCCTCACATGGCTGTGCTTTTCTTAATATGTTTCAGTTTTGACAATAGCAAGGTTGTCGGGGAAGTTGTTGGAGATGTTTAACCATGAGACCTCACTTTCACACGTTAAATTAGAACATGATATGTTTCTCAGTGCCTTATAAGTTGTAAGCTCAGGTGTGACACATCAAAGTATAGGAAAGTCACACAGGTTTGAGAGCTTAGCTACATAAGTTCTTAGTTTCTAAGTCATTTGGGTCGGCTTGTAATTGAAGAATAGAGAGCATGTGAGTCATGGGTATACATGGGCTCGAGTTTGAGTATTTTCTTGCATGGCTTAGAAGGAGTATTTTGAGAGAATGTTTAATAATCTAATTGTAGGATATGGGACTGGGTGTATGGGGATTGGGTAGATGTTCTGATAGGCTTCCATGAAGTTTGTTAGGGAGTTGTTACGGGCTGATCGAAAAGTCTTATCATCCGATGGATGATTATTTAAATCTCTCTCTAAATGTAACCGTATAGACCTCAAAAAAAATTAAAGGTATTCTCTTTTTCTTCTATATCCATCTATTATTCTTCTTATCTATCTTTTCCTCATGCCTGATTTCGACGAAAGCTGCAAGCCAATCAGAGAGGTATGGGAAGAAGGCAAATTCTTTTCTCAATCCTCTTTCATCTTCTTCTTCCCATCCCCTTTCCTTGAGGACACGTGAAGAGAACCCATGGGACGAGTTCGTGGAGGCTTCACGGAAGTTTTTTGACGTGGGATCCTTTAATCACGTTGCCAGAGACAAAAAAAAGTTAGTGGAGGGATTTCTCCCAACCTTACTCATGTGAAAGCCAATAATTCCACAGAAGCTCTCTCAGTCAAGAGAACAAAGAGAAAAGAAACAGGGTGTGCATTGGATCTCCATCGCGTGAAACGAGGTTCTTTGACTCGTTGACCCAGGGAGTAGAGAGGGACTCACAGTGATTCCAAGAAGCGAAAAACTCTCATCTCGTTGGGAGGTTTCTCACGTACTCACATCAAGAAGTCCATGTGAAGACATGGAGGAGCATGGTTTCTCACGGGAGGAAAGCATCAACGCGAAGAGGCTTACGGAAGCTGCTCTTCCTCTCAGGAAGACACCTCCAGGATGTGAGCGGTGGATTCGTATTTCATGTGAAGAAAGAAATCCGTGCGTGGCTTTGTGGACTTGGGCTTGGTCCGTGACGTGGAGCGAGCCAGTGTTGGAAGTCCACGGAAAATTTTACGTACGTGAAGAAGCTTTGGAGGAAGGAGGCGTTCCAGCATTGAAGAAAAAATTGATTAAAATAAATTCAAAGTAATTCTTGAAGGGACGCAGAAAAGATTTCAATCAGAATTTTATTTTTAAATATTTTTCTTAATTTATCTTTGTGATTGTTGTTTGTGGCTTGATCAATCATGAGTAGTGGAAGCAAAGTTGAGTTTGAAAAATTTAATAAAAAGAAAATTTTTCATGTGAAAGGTGAGGATTGAGGATTTACTAGTGCAGAATTTTCTTGATATTGCTTTGAAATCAAAGCCTGAGAAGATGTCAGAAGAGGATTGGTTCTCTTAGAGAGGGCATGTGCAACGATTAGAGGGTATCTTTCTGATTCAGCTTTGTATAGTATCCTAGATGAGAAGAAACCGAAGGGTCTTTGGGCCAAGTTACATTCCTTGTACATGGGCAAAGATATGTGCAATAAACTTATGTTGAAGAAACAATTATATAGTCCTTGGATGCAGGAAGGCGGGGATATTATTCTTCATATTCAGAAGTATGATAGGGTATGCAATGATTTGATGACTCTTGTGTTAAGATGAGGAAGAAGATAAATATTCTCTTGTTATGTTTATTGCTATGTTTTATGATCCTTTGTTACTACACTGCTTTATGGAAAAGAAACACTGCTATATGAAGATATTGTGTCTGCGTTGAGATCCAATAAGCAGCGGAGGGAAAGGTGTACCTTAGGAGGGCCTTACGGTGGGAGAGAGAACCGACGGAGGCAAGGAGGTCAAGCATGGCCGATCTAGGTCCAAGTCAAAGAAAGGCAAAGGCAAGTTCAAGTGTTACAAGTGTAATGGGGTTGGACACATAAAGAGGAATTATCCTCTTTGGAAGAAACCTCAAGAAAAGAAGAAAGAGAATGAATCTGTCAGTACTGTTGAAGATGTAGTGGTCAAGGAGGACCTCTTGGTGGTTTCAGATGCATACGAAAGAAAAACAGATAGTTGGTTACTTGATTCAGCCTGCTCACATCATTATACACTGCATTGGTCCTGGTTTGCAGATTATACTAAAATTGATGTGGGGAATGTGACATTAGGGGATGACCATTCTTGTAGGATGGCAGGAGTTCGCACAGTTAGGATCAGGATGTTTGATGGGGTTGTGAGAACTCTTACTCATGTAAAGCATGTTCCTGACTTGAAGAAGAACCTAGTGTCCTTGGGTACCTGAAGAGGAATGGATTTGGTTTCAGTTGTCATTCCGGAAATGGTATACTCAACATCATGAAAGGTGTTGTGGTTGTGATGAGGGGGAAGAGGCTGAAAAATAATTTGTATCAGCTGGTTGGGTCTGTGATGCGTGGAGGGTCTAAGACAATAGCAGCAGTGTACAGTCAACAGGATATATACCATGTGACACTACCGTCTTGGTCACATGGGAGAGTGGGGCATGAGGTTACTGATGAAGGATATGAGGATTCTAGCTTTGGATGAGGGTGTTGCAGAAGTCTGTGCGCCATGTCAGATGGAAAGCAATACAAAGTAAAATTTTTACCAGTTCAGCATCCCTTGGAGCTAGTACACATGATGTTTGGGGTCCAGCTCCAGTTTCAGGCAGAAATTGGGCCAGATATTTTATGACTTTGATTGATATTTTTCAAGGAAGGTCTGGGTATATTCTTGAAGAAAAAGTCAAAGGTCTTCTTCAAATTTCAAGCATGGCAGGCTAAGGTGGAGAAGGAGACAAGGAGATATGTAAAGGTGGTGCGGTCTGATAACGGTGGAGAATTCATAAGTAAGAAATTTTTGAAGTTTTGCACAGATGGAGGCATCAAAAGGCAGTTTTCAGTGGTTAGAACTCCTCAACAAAATGGAGTGGCTGAGAGAATGAACCGAACTCTCATAGAGAAAGCTAGATGTATGAGATTGCAAGTAGGATTACCTAAAATGTTTTGGGTGGACACAGTTGACACAACAGCCTATTTGGTGAACAGGTCTCCTCATGTTAAGCTTGAAGGGAGGTTACCAGAGGATGTGTAGTCTGGTAGATAGGTGGAGCTCAGCCATATTAGAGTTTTTGGATGTACAACATATGTACATGTGGATGCCAGTCAGCGGACTAAGTTGGATGCCAAAGCCCGAAAATAGTGTTCATTGGATATCCGCGAGAGTCAAGGGATACAGGCTGTGGGATCCCTTGGAGTAGAAGGCCACATTAGCAAGGATATGGTTTTTGAAGAGCTCAGTCCGCAAGAAGCATGAGGTGATGGAGGTTCAGCCGAAGGCCCAGTCGAACACGGGTGGGCAGCAGGAGGCTCAATAGGGCGCAGCTGAGCAACTAACCTCTTATGATATTTTACCTTTTGTAGGATCGCCAGAAGGACATGAGATTCAGGTGAAGCACACTCCAGATATGTCTTTACATGCGGGGACCAGCCAGATGCATGCTCACGGTAGAGATGAGTAAAGGGAGGAGTCACATCCTGGGATAGGCATCGACATTGCACTGCATAAGCCAAAAGGATTATTCGGCAGCCGGAGCGATATAGGTTTGCGAGACCATGTTATATGCATTGGTGGCTGCCAGTGGAGGACCAATTACCTATCAGGAGGCAATGATAAGCCAAGATAAGATAGGTGGGTCCAGGCAATGGCCGAAGAGATGAAATCCCTGCAGAAGAATCAGACTTGGCGGTTGGTGTCACTGTCAAGTGGAAAGAAGCCCATTGTTGCAAAGGGGTATTTTAGTGCAAAGAAGGGGCCACAGAGAAGGAGGGGATCAGGTATAAGGCCAGGTTAGTGGCCAAAGGATTTTTTCAGAAATAAGGCATTGTCTACAATGAGGTGTTCTCACCAGTGGTACGATACACATCTATCAGGATGTTGTGAGCATTGTAGCAGTGCAGAATTTGGAACTGAAGCAGATGGATGTCATGACTACTTTCCTTCATGGGAATTTGGAGGAGGAGATTTATATGGAGCAGTCGAAGGGATTCATAGAATCGGGGTCAGAAAGAAAGGTATGTCGTTTGCAGAGATCCTTGTATGGTTTGAAGCAGTCGCCGCATCAGTGGTACTTGCGGTTTGATACCTTTGTGAGGAGCATCGCATGTCTAGATGTGAGTATGATCCCTGTGTTTATTTTTAGATTTTAAAGATAATTTATTATTATACTTTCTTTTGTATGTGGATGATATGTTAATTGCATGCAAGAGTAAAGCAGTTGTAGAGGATCTAAAGGCAACATTGTCAGCTGAGTTTGAAATGAATGATTTAGGTCATGCTATATGGATTTTGGGAATAAAAATTTTCAGGGACAGAGACAGAAGATTGCTTCATTTATCTCAGAGAACTTATATCATGAGGGTCTTGGAGAGGTACAGTATGGATAGTGCAAAGCCAACCGCATTACCATTGGCCAGTCACATTAAGCTCTCCAATACTATGTCACCAAGTTCTAAGATATAAGCCAAGAAGATGTCCAGAGTACTTATGCTTCAGGAGTTGGCAACCTCATGTATGCTATGGTATGTTGTAGGCCTGACCTTGCATATACTGTTAGCCAGGTTAGCAGATTCATGGCCAGTCTGGATAGAGCACATTAGAGAGCTCTGAAAGGGATCTTCAAATATCTTGTTGGCACAGTCAGTGTTGGTGTATGCTATGGGTATAATGGCATGGAGGATGGCACTAGACTAACCATGGATGCTCAGGATTGGGTAGCAGTTTTGTTGATGCTGAGTATGATGGTGATTTGGACACTAGAAGGTCAACGACAGGGTATGGCTTTATGTTAAATGGTGGTCCAATATCATGGAGGTCAAGTCTGCAGCCAGTGACGGCTTTGTCTACTATAGAGTCAGAGTAAATTGGTATTTCAAAAGCTGCAAAGGAGGCTATGTGGCTGAAAGGTCTTGCACTGGAGATGGGGATAGCACAGGGGGTGATCAAGGTATTTTCTGACAGCCAGAGTGCTTTATGTTTGGTCAGAACCCGGTCTATCATGCTAGGACCAAACATATTGACATCAGATACCACAGGATCAAGGAGCTTGTGGAGGATGGTGAGTTGGAGCTTGTGAAAGTGTTTACCAAAGATAATGTAGCGGATGCACTCACTAAGGTACTACCTCGAGATAGCTTCTTCAGATATGGAGTACTAATGGGATTGATGGACCAGGTGGAGCTTACTGTATCTTTGATGCATAAAGGTGAAGATTGTAAGCTCAGGTGTGGCACATCCAAAGTACAGGGGAGTCACATGTTTGAAAGCTTAGGCTACATAAGTTCTCAGGTTCCTAAGTCATTTGGGTCGGCTTGTGACCCAAGAATAGAGAGCATGTGAGTCATGGGTGTACATGGGCTCGGGTTTGAGTGTTTTCTTACATGGCTTAGAATAGGAGTTTTTTGAGAGAATGTTTAATAACCTAATTATAGGTTATGGGACTGGGTCCATGGGGATTAGGCTCAGGTGTTCTGGATAGCTTTCCTATTTTAGGGAGTTTGTTAGGGAGTTGATTGCGGGCTGGTACAGAGAAGTCTTATCATCCAAGATGGATGACTATTTAAGTTCTCTCTGAATGTAACCAGATAGACCTCAGAAAAATAAAGGCATTCTCTTTTTCTTCTATATCCATCTATTCTTCTTCTTCTCCATCTTTCCTCACGCGCTTGATCTCGGCGGAAGCTGCGCAACATAAGTAACAATCCAGCTTCTATAACAAAATCATTCTTTTACATTTTCACCTCAGATTTGGAAATATCTTTTGGTTAGAGGCTTAGAGCTTCTGATTATCTCTTGCATATTCACATTGCAGGTACAGCTAAGAAAGTATGGTGACTTATGAACTGATTGGATGTCATGTACATCTAGTGAACAACAAATGAGGCTCTCAAAATTTTACTTTCCAATTTTCACTCTTTTGATAGGAAGTCACATCATTTCTATACATGTTCCTTTGGCTCCCTATGGTAACTACCCCTCTGTTTACTTCTGAAACTCTATCCATGTTAATTGTTGTTCATTAGGTTCAGACTTGAATTTCTGAAGTAAACAGAGGGGCAGCTACCAGAGGGAGCCACAAGGAACATGTATAGCAATGATGTGACTTCCTATCAAAAGAGTGAAAATTGGGAAACTAAAAATTTGAGAGGTCTCATTTGTTGTTCACTAGATGTACATGTGATGCAGGACCGATTCGCATGCAAGTAATTTTTTTTTAATGATTAATAATTACAATTGATTATTCTCCAAAAGTAACAGCCTAAGAGGGATTCAGAAAAATTCACAGTAAATTTGCACGCGAAATAGTTCTAAAAAAATAAGAAAGAAGGATCGCTGAGGCTAAGAAGCCCCGGTAGGGCTTGCTGTCCTACAATAAAGTTACTAGTAGATTAGAGGGGTGTACCTAACAAGAGAGGAAGATCAAAGTGTTGAAGGGGTTGCTCTGCCTGGCGGATGCACCCTAGAAGACCAAGCCTTGAGCTCACAGATCTGCGCAAGTATCCGCTGACCTGGATGATGATCACCTTGAATCCTGGATTCGTGGCTACTGAGGGATCTGCAAGATCACCATACAAGGGTTAAAGAATAATAGAGAAAATTTAGAATAGAGGCAAAGAGAGGAGTAGAGAAAAGGGGAGATTGGCCAAGGGCTCTTGGGCATCCACTATTGGAAGACAAAGGTGGCGGCCAGGGTTTCTCCTGGAGACTTGGGATGTTGGCATGCACAGGAGGAGGGAAACAAGAGCACCAGAGAACCAATTAACAAAAATCATAATAACTCAAAACTTGGATTGATTGATTAATAATAAAAGATACATCATTCATACAAGAGGATCTCTTTTATAAAGCAAGAGACTTGGGGCCCAAGAAAATACATATATGAAAAGAGAGAAAGAAAAAAAAGGCATCCTAATCAAATTTAGCATGAAATCTGTAGCATCTAGATGAGGAAGGTAATCTTCTAGATGCAATCAGCGGCAGCTGGATTCGGCATGAAATCTGTGGCGTCCAGATAAGGCAGGTGATCTTCTAGATATGATTGAGATGCAATCAGTGGCAGCTCAATTTGACATGAAATTTGCAGCATCCAGATGAGGAAGTGATATTCTTGATGCAATCAGCGGTAGTTTAATTTGATATGAAATCGGCATCGACCAGATGAGAAAATGATCATCCAGATCGGGAAGGTTGCTTGCTCTGCTAGGTGGCATGTAGGCTCCTTGAAGTAGGTGTGGCACCAACTTGAATTTAGCAGCTGCTCTGTCTGACTGTGATGGCCTTGTCTTCTGCTTCAATACTGATGTCTCCTCTTGTAAGCTAATAAACTTACTACAGGACTCACATTAAAATAAACTGAACTGGATATGACTCAATTTAGAATAAAATGAACTGGACGAGACTCAAAATAAACTAAACTTTATTTTCTAACTCAAGACTTGAATCATAACTAATCAGATATCCACAGAGGGTTAAGAATCCTCTACTTGATCCTGGTGCCCGCACCAATTCTCCTGGGATGGAAAGAACTCGATCCCGTTGAGTATGGGTCATTCTGGCTCTGGTATCTCTCTAGTAGGTTTAGGTTGAGGTGTTGCAAATCATCTCGAGTAATCCATGAATCCTTAGATTCGGGGCAACATTGCCATTGGACCAGGTAGCGTTGATAACCGCGGTTCCGGATCGTAATGGCTTGATCGTCTAGGATACGCTCGATCCGCTCTCCTTGCTTAGGTAAAATTGGTGGTGGACACTCTTGGGTAGGTTCGGTCATGAAAGAAGGGTTAGGTCCAAAGTACTCACTAGGAATCACTGTCGGTTCTCTATATTCTACTAGGTCTGCAATATTGAAGGTAGAGCAAATGCCTCAATCTGAGGGCATATCTAGCACATAGGCATTGGGTCCTACCTTTTATATTATTTTAAAGGGACCAGCTCCGCGAGCATGAAGTTTCTTAACAGTACCTGGTGGGAGCCGTTCAGGCCTAAGCCTAACCATGACATAATCCCCTACACTGAACTCTTTGGCTCTTCTTTGGGAGTTAACCAGTCTTTTATAAGTTTCATTACTTAGATTTATTTTCTGGCTAATGTCCTTATGTAAGTCTTTGATATGCTGTGCAAATGCTTGTGCGGACTCTGAGACTCGTGTGTGGAGGGGTAAAGGAATTAGATCAAGTGGACGATTAGGCTTGTACCCATGGACTATCTCAAATGGACTCTTGCCCATGGACCTGTTCACTGAGCTATTGTAGGCGAACTCTGCACGAGGCAGTAATAAATCCCACGTCCCTAGGTGTTCGCCTACAAGGCACCTAAGAAGGTTTCCTAGACTATGGTTCACCACTTCAGTTTGCCCATCCGTTTGGGGGTGAAAGGCTGTGGAAAAATTAAGTTTGGTCCCTAACAGATGCCATAGCATTTTTCAAAAGTAGCTGGTGAACCTAACATCCCTATCAGAAACAATGGTCTTAGGTAGGCCATGGAGCTTGACCACGCTGTCTAAGAAAAGTCGGGCTACCCTAGACGCGTCAAAGGTTTGCGAACAAGGGATGAAATGAGCCATCTTAGAGAACCTATCGACCACTACAAAGATGGAGTCGTGCTTCTTCTGGGTTTTAGGTAATCCTAGAATGAAGTCCATACTGAGGTCTTGCCAAGGACGATCAGGCACTGGCAAAGGAGTATATAGACCGGTGTTCTGCTTCTGCTGTTTTGCAACGGCACAAGTTCGACATCGGGCTATTATCAGGGCAACGAGCCTTTTTAATCCTGGCCAGTAAAATTGGTCCTCTATCGCTAGAATAGTCTTATCTCTTCCAAAATGACCAGCTAATCCCCCAGCATGCGTTTCCCAGACTAGGAATTCTCTAAGTGACGTCCTAGGGATACAAAGTCTATTGCCCCTAAAAAGGTAACCATCCTGGATGGTATAATCTCCACTGGTACTGGATGGCCCTAGCTGAAGGATCTTATAAATTTCACCAAAGTCATGACAGGTCTCATACTCATCTTTTATCCGGTCGAATCCTATAACTTCGGTGCTAACAGTACTCAACAACAAAGACTTACGGCTTAGGGCGTCTGCTACCTTATTTTCTATACCGGCACGGTGTTTCAGGACAAAAGTGTATGCCTGAATGTATTCAACCCATTTGTCGTGCCTAGAATTTAGCTTCTTTTGGGAGTTCAGAAATCGGAGTGCCTCATGATCAGAAAATAAGACAAACTCCTGCGGTAGTAAGTAATGTCTCCAATACTTAAGGGCTTGTACTACCGCATAGAATTCCTTATCATAGGTGGAATATCTAAGTTTAGCTTCATTTAGTTTTTCACTAAAGAAAGCTATGGGGTGATTTTCTTGGCTTAACACTCCACCTATGCCTACTCCCGACGCGTCGCACGCAACCTCAAACACCTTAGAAAAGTCTGGAAGTCTAAGTATGGGTGCATGAGTCATCCTATCCTTAAGCTCTAGGAAGGCCTTATTAGCTGACTTAGTCCACTCAAAATTACCCTTCCTAATACAATCAGTGATGGGTGCGACGATGGTGCTAAATCCCCTAATGAATCTCCTGTAAAAGGTTGCTAGGCCATGGAAGCTGCGGACATCGTGGACGTTCATGGGTACCGACCACTCTACAACCGACCTAACCTTTTCAGGATCCGCTGAAACACCTTCTGGGGTTACCACAAAACCTAGAAAGATAACCCTATGCGTCATGAAATCACACTTCTTAAGGTTTGCATATAGGCTATTCTCTCTAAGGGTCTGACAGATTAATCTGAGATGGTTAAGATGGTCCTCTTTGGTCTTGCTATAAATTAATATATCATCAAAATAGACCACTAAGAATTTTTCCGTGTACTCTTTCAGGACCTGGGTCATGATTCTCATGAATGTGCTAGGTGCGTTTGACAGCCCAAAAGGCATCACGACCCACTCAAACAGACCATCTCTAGTCTTAAATGCAGTCTTCCACTCATCCCCTGGTCTAATTCTAACCTGATGGTAGCCACTCTTAAGGTCTATTTTGGAAAAGATAGTGGCACCCGCCATCATGTCCAACATGTCATCTAGTCTGGGGATAGGGAACCTATACTTGATAGTGATTTTGTTGATGGCCCTACTGTCCATGCACATTCTCCAGGTACCATCCTTCTTAGGGGTTAATAGTGCAGGAACTGCACAAGGACTTAAGCTCTCCCTAATGAAACCTTTCCTAAGTAATTCTCCCACTTGTTTTTGTAGTTCTTGATGCTCAGTGGGGTTCATCCTATAATAGGAAAGGTTTGGGAGGGTGGATCCTGGGATCAGGTCAATGGCATGTTGGATGTTTCTTAGGGGTGGTAACTGATCAAGCAATTCTTCAGGGAAGATATCCTTAAACTCCTCTAGGATCTCAATTACTTCTGGGGGTTGTTCCTTTTGGACTGATTCATAGATCTCTTTAGTGGTCAAAATCCAAACAGGATTACCCTTAGTAATGTCTTTTTCTAATTCCTTAGCTTTAATCAGATTAACTCTTGGCTTGCTATCCTTAAGGTTGCTAGATCCTTTCTTGATTGGGTCCCTAGGTGGAGTTGGATGTATAACATACTTGTTCCCATTGTGTTTAAAAGAGCAGATGTTGGATCGACCAAATAAGGTGGCATCATGATCGTAAAGCCAAGGTCGACCTAATATAATACTACTAACACCCATAGGAATTACATCGCACTAGACCTTTTCCTCATAATTTTATAATTTGATTAGTATTTGGCATCTGAACTTGATTGGGATAGAGGTGAAATATACCCACAAGACCTTATAGGGACTAGGATGGGGAACTGTGGTCAATCCTAATGACTTAATTGTATTGGCAGAGACGACATTGACACAACTCCCGCTATCCACTATGATCTTGAGCACCTTATCCCCTATCTTAACAAAAGTCTGTAGGATGTTAGTCCTACGCTAATCTTTCTGGTCCTTAGTTTGAGTCTGGATCAAGATACATCTAACCACTCCTAGTAGGTCTTCAGACTCAAATGTTTCCTCCTCTCCATCGTACTCTTCTATCATATGGGTATTAGCCTCATAGACCTCTCCCTCAGGCTCAACTAGGGACTCGGATTCAGTCTCAGGTAACTCATCTATATGAAGGGATCTGACTGGGCACTGGCTGATCATATGTCCCGGTTTGTTGCATCTAAAGCATTTGATCTAGGGGTTGGAATTTCTTTAGACCTCTACAGATTTGCCCTTATCCTCTCTCTGGGGTATAGGGGTACTATTCTGGGGTCGACTCAACTCAGTTCGGCTTGTACTGGGTCGGCTAGTGTTGGGTCGACTTGGGAAAGTTTAGCGGGGGTCTGAGTACTGGGTAGGTCTGGGACGACTAGGATAGGTCTGGCTAGATCCTGGATATGGGCTAGGGCTCTTGTAGCCTCTGATCTACGATAGGGTGACCCTCTCTAAAAACGTTCATAATCCCTAGCAACTTGGTAAGCTTCTTCTAAATCATGTACCCTTCTTAGGTAGAGTTCTCTTTGAATATCTGCTCTTAGGCCATACCTAAACTTGGATAAGGTGACTTCCTCAGACTGAACGATATTACACCTCATGGTATACTCTTGGAATATAGCAATGTATTCATTCACAGTTTTACTACCCTGAATTAATCCCTGCCACTGGTCCAATAGGCTCTGTTCATACGATGTGAGGACATAATTGGACCTAAGTCTAGCCTTCATGGCGTGCCAGGTGATTATGGGGTCTCTATCCTCTAATAATTGCCTTCGCTCTAAAGTGGCCCAGTATAACCTAGCCTGTCGCACTAACTTGAGCTTGGCAAACTTAAACTTACGCTCTTCAGACATGTCGTACCAGTCAAAGTACTGGTCTATCCCTTCCGCCCAATTTAGGTAGTCCTTAGGGTCCATAGAGCCATCGAAAGTAGGTGCTTCAAATCTGACACTTCTAAGGGCTCTTTCTTCTTGGTCTACTGCCTCATGATTTGGTCTCCTAGGGAGGACATCTAGGACTGGATCAGGTCAAAGTGGCCTCCTAGGGTTTGGCCTTATGTAGAGGTCAGGCTGTTGGGCTCTCCTAGGATGAGGTAGGGTCTCATGATCAGACTCAGTGTGGGGCTCACGGGCTTCTTCTAGGATGCCTAACCTAGTTTCGACTTGATCGAACTTAGACCCTAATCTAGCCTCAGATTGCTTGATGTTTTGGTTCATTTGGGCTAGTTGTTTAGTGATGATCCTTAAGTGATCATCAATGCTTTGATTAGCCATGGGTTCAGCCTATAATGGAGGTGGTGATGGGCAAAAAGATGCTCCTAATCTAATGCACATGCAAGCACAATCAAGCATACAAGACTCAGACTGACTCGGACTACGGTATGCTAGACCTAGTCATCCAGAGTAAAGGATTTGGCTTAATGCAAGCCAATCTAACAGTAACTCTTCAAATGGCCAGTTGGGACAGTTGGAAGAGGGAGGCTCATCCTGCAAATTGCAGATGCCTAATTAGAATAACCCCAACACTCCGCTTAAGTAGTTTGACATTTGACCTCCCTTCTAGACACCAATTTCAGAGCACACACCAGATTGATTTGTACTAGTCTCCTCCAGTACACTAAACCAACTGTTGGTGTTCCTAGCCCTCTAGGGCAAATGTTAATTAAGTTGCTACTCAGTTTTAGATTAGAGGCTTGGGATCGGAATGCACGGGTGGTTGTTTTGGGCCAAGGAAGGGGTCTCAATCCCTCCTTTATCTGACATCAATGAAAGCCCTTAAGAGTAATTTAATGTAGATGAATGATATGTAAAACATAAACCCTAATCCAAAATCTGTAAATAGCAATAAATCTCAGAATTTTTTTTTCACAGATCGAATTAAATCCTCAAAAATTAAAAATCTCAAGAATTTTTATGTTTTTTTATGAGTAATCAAGCATGCAATTAATTCACAGATTGAATTAAATTCTTAAAAAATAAAAAAAATACTTTAAATTATAATGAATCTAGAGAAATAAATTACATAATTTTCTGATATGTATGCAAGCAGAAACAATTCAATTAATAGATGATATACTGATAATAATATGAATTAAAATTAAGCCCTAACTATGCTCTGATACCAAACTGATGCAGGACCGATTCGCATGCAAGTAATTTTTTTTCTTTTTTTTAATGATTCATAATTGCAGTTGATTATTCTCTCAAAGTAACAGCCTAAGAGGGATTCAAGAAAAATTTACAGTAAATCCCGCTCGCGAAACAGTTCCTAAAAAAATAAGAAAGAAGGACCGCTAAGGCTAAGAAGCCTCGGTAGGGCTTGATCTCTTACAATAAAGTTACCTAGATTAGAGGGGTATACCTAGCAAGAAGAAAAGATCAAAGCTTGAAGGGGTTGCTCTGCCTAGCGGATGCGCCCTAGAAGACCCAGCCTGAGCCATCCGGATCTGCAGCCAAGTATCCGCTGATCTCCGATACGCAGCGGAATAATAAATAAAAATGCGCAAACCACACAATCACAGAAACACCAAGATTTACGTGGAAAATCCCTTCAAGATAAAGGAAAAAAAACCACGGGCAAGCCAGAGAAGAAGATCCACTATAAAATAATAAATATCCAAGTCTCAAAGTCCCTTGCCAGAACTTGAGAAACAATCACAAGAGAATAATAGGGATATAAGGATTACGTCACCGAAAAATACGGTCTCCTGCGTTACCTCCTTATTTTCTTCCCTTCTCTTCTTCTTCTTCTCTTGTTTTTCTTCTGCAGCACCTTCACGTGATTCCTGGAGTGGAAGTCCTCCCACGTAGTTAAGCACCAAGCAGCAGCCCTTCCTTCTCTTCCCCTAGCAATCCATGCTCCTAGAAAAAAGAAATACCTGCTACATGCTTCTCCTCTTTTTCCAGACGGCTGCTCCTTAAAAAAGAGAAAACCAAAAAAGGAAGGCGGCTACTCCTTTTATAAAAGAGAGAGAACAAACCCTGGTAGAAAAAGGAGTAGCGCTCCCTTTTGCCCTAATGGGCTGAATAAGTGGGCCATGGGCCCAACAACCTCCCCCTTCAGCCCATAAGGGAGGCTGTCTCATGCTTCCTTAGTGTGAAATCATGCCGACCAGCTGTCGGCATATCTCTTGCCTTTCTTTTGATAAGGTCTTTGTCAACATGTCTGCCCCATTTTCATCTGTGTGAATTTTCTGAAGCTGTAACTGCTTCTCTTCAAACACATTTCGAATCCAGTGGTATCTCACATCTATATGCTTTGACTTGAAATGAAAAGTTGGGTTCTTGCACAAGTGGATGGCGCTCTGGCTGTCACAATGTACCACATAATTTTTCTGTTTCAATCCCAATTCATGTAAGAATTCTTTCATCCACAGCATCTCCTTACAGACCTCGGTAGCAGCAATATATTCTGCCTCTGTGGTAGAGAGAGCTACACACCTTTGCAATCTGGATTGCCATGACACAGCTCCCCCTGCAAAAGTAAGTATGAAACCTGATGTGGACTTCCTTGTATCAATATCTCTCGCCATATCTGCATCTGTGTAACCAATCAGCACAGCTGGACCACCCCCAAAGCTTAAACAAACTTTGGAGCTTCCTCTGAGATATCTGAAGATCCACTTCACTGCTGCCCAATGCTCTTTCCCTGGATTTGCAAGAAATCTGCTAGCAACACCCACTGCATATGCGATGTCTGGCCTCGTACATACCATCGCGTACATCAAACTTCCGACTGCTGAAGCGTAAGGAACCTTCTTCATTTTCTCCTTCTCCTCATCACTTGAAGGACTTTGCTCTGAGCACAACCTGAAGTGACCTGCAAGAGGAGAACCAACTGGCTTTGCATTGATCATACTGAACCTATCCAATACCTTCTCAATGTACTTTTCCTGTGACAACCATATTTTCTTGATTCTTCTATCACGGAAATCTGCATACCCAGTATTTGCTTTGCTGGTCCCATATCCTTCATTTCAAATGAATTGCTCAGCTCCTTCTTCAACCTGTCAATCATAGACATATCTTTCCCAAGAATAAGCATGTCATCAACATAAAGTAGGAGTATGACAAAATCCTCACTAAACCATTTGATATACACACAATGATCTGAAGCCATTCTTTTGTATCCATTTTCAGCCATAAATGAATCAAATTTCTTGTACCACTGCCTTGGAGCTTGCTTCAGCCCATATAAGCTTTTTTTCAATCTGCAGACAAGATTTTCTTTACCTTTGACTTTGAAGCCTTCTGGTTGCTCCATATAGATTTCCTCCTCCAAATCACCATGAAGAAAAGCTGTCTTCACATCTAACTGCTCAACCTCCAAGTCTAGACTAGCAGCAATACCTAGAGCAACACGAATTGAAGACATTTTAACAACAGGAGAAAAAATCTCTTCAAAGTCAATACCTTTCTTTTGACCAAAGCCTTTCACAACCAATCTGGCCTTGTACTTTGGTTGAGAACAATGCTGTTGAGTCTTTAACCTGAAAACCCACTTGTTCTTTAAAGCCTTCCTTCCTCTTGGTAGTTCCACTAAATCATATGTGTGGTTCTTCTGTAAGGCATCCATTTCTTCCAGCATACCTACTAACCACTCCTTTTTCTGCTCACTTTCAACTGCCTCCTGGTAACATTCTGGTTCACCTGCATCAGTAAGCATTATATATTCATCTGTAGAATACCTTTTGGAAGGTTGACGTTGTCTGATAGATCTTCTCAGCTGAGGCTCTGTAGGAGGTTGCTCCTGATCTCCTTCCTGCTCAACATGTCCTACAGGTGAGTTAATACCTGCTCCTGCACTATTTTCTTGCACATCTCCCCTATCACCCTGATTTACTAGAGGAGTAACTGGATCACAGTCTGTTAATCCTCCTGCAGAAGACTTGACTGACACCTCCTTCTTGAAGTCTTGAAGGGTTTGATCTTCAAAAAATACCACATCTCTGCTTCTGAATACCTTCTGCTTTTCTGGATCCCAAAGTCTATAACCAAACTCATCATGTGAGTAACCAAGCAAAGCACATTCTTTTGTCTTACCATCCAGCTTGGACCTCTCAATGTCTGGAACATGTGCAAATGCACGACAACCAAACACTCTCAAGTGCTTATAAGAGACATCTTTTCCTGACCATACACGCTCTGCAACATCACCATCTAGAGCTGTACATGGTGACAAGTTTATTACATCAACCGCTGTCTTCAATGCCTCATCCCAAAATCTTTTAGGTAACTTGGACTGTGAAAGCATACATCTGATCTTTTCCATGATGGTGCGGTTCATTCTCTCTGCAATTGCATTATGCTGAGGAGTACCAGGAACTGTCATCTCATGTTGAATGCCATGTGATCTGCAATAATTATCAAATAACCCTGTGTACTCACCACCATTATCTGACCTTATACATTTCAGTTTCTTTCCTGTCTCTCTTTCAACTCTGGCATGAAACTCTTTGAAGACATTAATAACCTGATCTTTAGTCTTCAAACCATAGACCCAAACTTTTCTAGAAAAATCATCTATAAAAGTGACAAAATAAAGTGCACCACTGATGCCTGGAACATTAACTGATCCACTAGGAGTTTTTGTCCTCAGAGGACCACAAACATCTGTATATACGATCCAAAACATGCATTTTTCTAGATAAAGCAGGACTAGCAAAAGAAACTCTATGTTGCTTGCCAACCAAACAATCAACACATGGGTTCAGATGTACACCTTTGAAGTCTGGTAGAACTTCTTCCTTGGAAAGAACTTGCAGCCCCTTCTCACTCATGTGTCCCAGTCGTTTATGCCACAACTCCATGCTGAAGTCGTTCTCTGTAACATTCAACTGTTCACCATAAGCTTTAGCCTGCAACCTGTATAAAGTGTGACATTTCTTCCCACTGGCTACAACAAGTGAACCTTTACTGAGCTTCCATTGCCCTTTATGAAATCTGCTATCAAAATCTTCATCATCAAGTCTTCCAACTGAGATTAAATTTAGCCTCAAGTCAGCTACATGCCTTACATCCTTGAGCACCAACTTACAGCCAAGATTGGTCTTCATGTGGATGTCACCCATGCCAATGATGTCTGCTGTGCCTTGATTTCCCATCTTGACAACACCAAAATTTCCAGTCTTATATGTAGAAAAAAACTCCCTCCGTGGTGTAGCATGATAAGAAGCACCTGTGTCAATCACCCACTCATGATTCTGACACTCACATGAGAAGATACCATCAGAAGTAGACAAAATCAAATAATCATCACTCTGCACAGTAGCTGTGATATTCTCCTTTGACTCTGTATCCTCCACTTCTTTTCCCTTTTTCTTACTCTTCTTAGGCTTCTTACACTGATTCTTGTAGTGCCCTTTCTCACCACAGTTATAGCAAGTAATATCTTTTCTTGACCTTGATTTGCTTCTACCCTTGTATGAATTGTCTCTATTTCTAGACTTTGACCGTCCTCTATTCTCTGAGACAAGTGCCTGTGAATCAATCTGAGAAGTTGCTGAATTTTTCCTTCTTAACTCCTCATTCAACAAACTGCCTGTTACTTGACTCATGGTGATAACACCGTCTGGTGCAGAATTACTGAGGGAAACTACCAGTGTCTCCCAACTTTCTGGCAATGAACTGAGAAGTAACAATGCCTGCAACTCATCATCAAGAGACATTTTCATAGAGGATAACTGGTTATTAATACTCTGCATTTCATTCAAATGCTCAGCAATAGAAGCACCCTCTTTATATTTCAGATTCACTAGTTTTCTGATCAAGAAAGCCTTGTTGCCAGCTGTTTTTCTCTCATATAGACTTTCTAACTTTTTCCAAAGAGAGTTTGCAGAAGTCTCAGTGGAAACATGGTGAAAGACACTATCATCCAACCATTGCCGAATAAAACCGACTGCCTTCCGATCTAACATGATCCAAGCATCGTCTGTCACTGTAGCGGGCTTTGCTTTGACCCCTTCTAAAGGTCCATATAGATCCTTGCAATATAAGAGGTCCTCCATCCTTGGTTTCCATATCATCCAATTGTTTCCGTTCAGACTGATCATGCGGGAAACATTACCGGCCTCCATGCTCGCACACAAAAAAAATTCACAGGCTCTGATACCAGTTGATGGGAAAGAATCCGTGTACGAGCAAATACTAGCAGACCGTAATACGCAGCGAATAATAAATAAAAATGCGCAAACCACACAATCACAGAAACACCAAGATTTACGTGGAAAATCCCTTCAAGATAAAGGGAAAAAAACCACGGGCAAGCCAGAGAAGAAGATCCACTATAAAATAATAAATATCCAAGTCTCAAAGTCCCTTGCCAGAACTTGAGAAACAATCACAAGAGAATAATAGGGATATAAGGATTACGTCACCGAAAAATACGGTCTCCTGCGTTACCTCCTTATTTTCTTCCTTCTCTTCTTCTTCTTCTCTTGTTTTTCTTCTGCAGCACCTTCACGTGATTCCTGGAGTGGAAGTCCTCCCACGTAGTAAGCACCAAGCAGCAGCCCTTCCTTCTCTTCCCCTAGCAATCCATGCTCCTAGAAAAAAGAAATACCTGCTACATGCTTCTCCTCTTTTTCAGACGGCTGCTCCTTAAAAAGAGAAAACCAAAAAAGGAAGGCGGCTACTCCTTTTATAAAGAGAGAGAACAAATCTGGTAGAAAAAGGAGTAGCGCTCCCTTTTGCCCTAATGGGCATGCCATGAAAGTAAGGTCTCCATGGTTAAATCATATCCAGCAACTTCCCCGAGAACCTTGCTATTGTCAAAACTGAAACATATAAAGAAAAGCACAGCCAAGCATGAGAGGTGGAAAAAAATTGAGATACAGAATTATAACAAAACATGGGGAGCCTTCTAGGGCAGAAAGAAAAAGTGAAAAGCATAATTGACAGCCTTTACCTTCTAAATCTCTTCAAAATTTGCAAACAAGTAAGTTTAGGATTCTATAGCAAGACAAAATGCTGATAAACAACTCTATTAGTATTCAGTTGACTACAGTGTCAACAGCATTGATCCAACACTCAAGATTCAATGGGTAGTAATTGCATTCTGTATTAATCGCATTTTTTATTATCCTGTAGCCTTGTGACCTCTTGACTTGATTACTATATATAAAACCAAATTTCAGAACGTCCATCTCTTCTGTGAGTAGCAATTTGTCTCACTATCCACAGTCTGCACTTTCCAGAGACATTATATCACAACAATCAAAGCAATTTCTTTGATATTTCATGCTATTCAGTTAATATCAGCTAAATTGGTGAATCAAATAGCTCTAACCATTAGATTTAAATTAAAAATGAGAGCAACCATAAAAATTACTATGGCTTGTTCACAAACTTTTTCGTAGAGTTGATAACTTCATGAAGAAAGGTTAGATAGGTATCTACTTAAAATAAAGGAAGCCTAAGAAATGATTCACCTGCTTGAAGAATGTATCAAGATCATCCATAGAGCCACACTTGTCAAGTCAAATGCCACTTCAGATGATGAATTCTCATAAGGATGATTTGTTGAGTCTGGATTATTAATTCCTTTGGAATTTTTTCCATTAGGATGACTCTGCAAATCCACTGAGTCTCCACTTACCTGCACTCCCATATCTGCTCTAGTGTGTTCAATAGACTGACCCTGGTCTAATTGCAGGGCATGCCACAAGAGTTTATAATTAGAAAGGATAATTGAAAACATAACAAGATTCTAATGCACGTGCAACTTTATAGATACATATATTTAGAATTAAATGGATAGTTCAGCTTAGTTGCAGTTGCAAAGATTAATAACTTTTTGCAACATTATCATTCAAAAACAAGCAGCTGAATTTATCCCATGTTACTTACTGAAATTATTGCATTCAGCTTAGCTAAGGTGCTGTCCTCTATGATATCATGCTCAAAGTCAGTATCATGGAATCAATAATCAACCAGATGATCATTTGATGAACACCCAGGTTGGAAACCTGAGCTTGGTCCAGGATGTCCACTTCTTGCACTAGTATTATGGGAAGAATTCTGAGGATGTCCACTTCTTGCACTAGTATTATGGGAAGAATTCTGCATAAAGCCATCAACTTGTTCTGGCGTAGAAGCATGAGATTGATAGTTCAAGCCTTTGAATATTGATTGGGGATTCGATGTTCCCATCATGGAAGGATTTGATAAATGCCAAGGCTGGAGACCAGAACTTGATAAAGTGATGGTTTGGGACTTAAACCAATGAATAACATGAGCATGGGACAGAGCATCGAATAAAACTTGAACTAAATATAATTAAACCAATAGCCCATTTGACCTCCCACCTCACTCAACAAAAAACTCTTTGAAAAAGAATATATATATATAAAGAAAACATGAAACACAAATAAAGATGAGCAAAGAAGGTTCATTTCGAGACCAAGCTAAGATTCAGTACCGTTGTTCCATCCATGCACATGGTGAAAATTTTCTGTTACAAATTCTACAATTATCATGTAACAAGCAATGCATAATAAGAATCAAAAGTGACGACATAGATCAAAATAAAATATCAATGCACATTTACTCATCAATATTTTTTCACAAACATAATTTTTAACTACTCAAACTACTAGCACTAGAGTTATGGATTGAAATGAACAAAAATTGCAAATTGATAAGAAAATTTGCTTAGTTCAAGAAATGGGAAGGATGATCTCCATTGTTTTCTTCTCATTCTGCAAGTGTAAAAAGATAAAATTTCAGTCTGCTTAAAAAAAAAAAAAGGAAGATGCAACTTGTTGGTCCTAAATTGATTTTGATGATTACAAAACAATTAAGTAAAGACTAACTTTATTTATTTTGAAAACTAAGATTAATGCAGGTAAGTACAGGTGCCTTATAAATGAGCCTTATCAAGCAAAAATTTCATAGAAGAATACCCCAGCCGTTTTCCTCTTATAAGCTACCTAGATAATTAACTTATTGTGCCTTGGAGCTAGCTATGTTGCTTTAGTAGTTAGCTATTTTGGCTTGGTTCTGTGCCTGGCAGAATTCATGGTGAAAATAGTTAGCTTGGGAGCTAGCTTATCTCCTCTCCTAGCTAGCTGATCTCCCTTGCTAGCTAGCTATTTTTTCATGCCATAAGCCTAGCCGAACCATGCTTTCTCCTAGCTAACTAGGCAGCTAGCTTGACTTCCTTCTTAGCTAGCTGAGTTCCCTCTTTAGTTAGCTACTTCTCTCTTGCCTTTAGCCTAGCCGAATGCATAATAAAATTAGTTAGCTAGCTAGATTTCCTCCTCTCTTAGCTAGCTGGATGTATTCTTTAGTTAACTACTTTATCCTGCACTGTGCTGGTCGAATGCTTGTTAAAACGAGTTAGCTGGCTAGCTAGCTGGATCCCTTCTTAGCTAGCTGGATTTCTTATTTAGCTAACTAGTTTTTCCTGTTACTGTGCTGGCCGAATGCATGTTGAAGTTAGTTAGTTGGCTAGCTAGCTGGATCCCTTCTTAGCTAGCTAGATTTCTTCTTTAGCTAACTATTTTTTCCCTGTTACAGTGTTGGCCAAACCATGTTTGGTTTTAGTTAACTAGGGAGTTAGTTGGTTGTCTTTCTAGCTAGCTAGAATCCCTTGTCAGCTAACTACTTTGCTTTGTGAGCTAACTATTTTTCTTTGGGAGCTAACTATTTTTGACAGATACATTTTCTGGCCGTGTGGATCTATGAAGAGAGAAGTAGCTACTCTTGGGCGGTCCTTTCCTCAAGCCATGAAAATTCAAATTGAGTTAGCTAAAGAGCTAACTACTTCTCTCTTCAAGCCATGTGGATGCAAGATTTAGTTAGCTAAAAGCTAACTACTTTATGGGTCTTCTTTCTCTTGGCCGTATGAATCTAAGCTTGAGTTAGCTAAGGAGCTAACTATTTTTTTACAGAACTTTCTCTAGCCGTATGGGATTTTAAACTAGCTAACTAAAAATTGCTTTCAGCTAGCTTGTGGGCTGATCTATCTCTCTCCAGGCCGTGTGCTCTTTGAATCCAGCTAACTGAAAAAATGCTTTTAGCTAGCTGCTCCCAACCTGGCCGATTTCTATTGATTGTAAGCTTGGGCATGCTCTCTCTCTCTTCTTAATTTCTATTTTCAGCTATACTAACTTTTGATCTCTTGGATTATGGCAAGATCTTCCTTCCTCAAATGGATTATTCAGTGCATTCAATGCTCAAGGGAAATAATCTCAACGGTTATATTTTCTTTCCGTTTTACTTTCCATTTGTTTCAAATGAGTCTAACGGATTCTTTGATGTTGAAATGCTTTAAATAGCTGAGATTAGAAGGACAAAATGATGAATCAGAGGACAAAAAAGAAGAGAAAGAAATCCAAGAAGAATAATCCTTTATTGCATATTTTTTGAGTGATTGAAAGCAAGTGCCTGCGCATTGAAGTTGAGAAAACATAAAGATCATTCACTGCTCAAGTCATCCAGATCCATTAAAGCCTTCAAAGCTTCAGCTACCTCGAAGATCTTCATTTATTGCTGATGATTTGCTACAAAAGTTGTAAAGTATTTCTTTGAATATTTGCTATTTTAGGAGCTGTTTGTTATTCTGAACATATTCTTGTAAAAGGGTTAGATTAATCTTGGTTATTGTTTGGCTTTCTTGTGCCGTGAAACAAGAGGACAAGCCGGATAAGGCTAGGGGTTTGGCTTTCTTATGCCGTGAAATAAGAGGACTAGCGGTAAGGCTAGGGGTTAGTTGCCTTATGATGTGAAAACAAGAGGACTAGCCAGGGAAGGCTAGGGGTTGTAATCGTTTGATACGATTGGAGTGAAATTCCTAAGGGTTTTTGGGGAGTGGACGTAGGTACTGAGTTTGGCACCAAACCACTATAAACCTTCTTGTGTTTGTGATTGCTTGCATAATTTCTGTGATATTGTTCTATGCACTTCACTATACCGCTGCCAATTAAATTTTAATTAGTGATAAAGCACATATCTGCGCAAGTAATTAATTTTTAAATATCCAATTCATCCCCCTCTTGGGTTGCTACATCTGAGCAACAAGTGGTATCAGAGCAGCATGCTCTTGATTTCTACAGCTTTAATTAGCTTGGAGCCAAAGATCAGTAGTAATCCAAATGGGATCTATATTGACTGAGGGACAATCAACTAATAGACCACCTTTGTTCAATGGAACAAATTACACGTATTGGAAAGCACGTATGAAAATTTTCAAGCACTTGATTATGATTTATGGGGAATCATAATTAATGGACCACACACACCCACCATTAAGATTGATAATCTTGATATCCCAAAACCTGAATCGGAATGGGATGAGCAAGACAAGAAATTAGCTCAATTAAATGCAAAAGCTATGAATGTTCTTTATTGTTCTCTTGATGCAAATGAGTTTAATCGTATATCTACTTGCATATCTGCTAAAGAAATCTGGGATAGACTTGAAGTCACCCATAAGGGTACTAATCAAGTCAAAGAATCCAAAATAAATATGCTTGTTCATAAGTATGAATTATTTAAGATGGATAAATATACTGATATGTTTACAAGATTTACTGATATTATTAATGGACTGAAAAGTCTTGAAAAATCTTATGCTAACAGTGATCTTGTTAGAAAATTTTAAGATCTTTGCCTAGGTCATGGAAGCCCAGGTTACTGCAATTCAAGAAGCAAAGGATCTCAACACATTATCACTTGAAGAGTTAGTTGGTTCTTTGATGACTCATGAGCTTCAACAATGACAACATATTGATGAAGATGAATCAAAGAAAAAGAGAACTATGGCATTAAAGAGTGCCACTCAAGATGATGAAAGTGAAGAAACTACTAGTGACAGTGAGAAAGACGATGAAATAGCACTTATCTCCAGAAAATTCAAGAAGTTTATGAAGAAAAAGAAGTTTGAAAAAGAAAATAATTTACCAAAGGGGATCACAGCAAAGAAACGAAAAAAGTGAACCTTTATATGCTACGAGTGCAAAAAGCCTAGACATATCAGACCAGAATGTCCACTATTAAAGAAATGATCCAAAAGAGTTAAGAAGAAAGAAATGATGGCTACATGGAGCGATAGTGAAATCACAAGTTCAGAAGATGAAGAGAAAACTGAAGCCACTAACGTATGCTTCATGGCTGATGATGATGAGGTAAGTCCTAGCTTTCTAGATGATTTTACTTTTGATGAACTGCATGGTGCATTTTATGAACTTGTCGATGATTTTGCAAACTTAAGTGCAAAGAACAAAGATTTGAATGAAATTAAAAATATTATTCTTGAAAAAGAAAAATTTCAAAAGACAATGAATTATTGCTAAAGGAAAACCAAGACTTGAAAAATGAAGTAAATAGGTTAAAACCAATTATTGATAGATTTACATTGAGTTCTGAAAAATTAGAAATGATATTAAATAGTCAAAGGGATGTTTACAATAGAGCTAGTCTTGGATATAATCCTTTTGAAAGATAAAAATTTTTAAAAATATTTATGTGCATGCTGATGATTCTACATGCTTTAAATGTGAAAAATTAGGACATAAAGCTTATGCTTGTCACACACACAATATGAGAAAAATATGGGTTCCAAAAGAAACTATTTTGACTAACCCAAAAGGACCCAAGAAAGCTTAGATACCTAAGAGCAAAATTTAAAATTTTGTATGCAGGTGTGTCTAGCTACCCGAGCAACTAAAAGACAATGGTACTTGGATAGCGGGTGCTCAAGACACATGACAGGTGATGAATCACAATTCATCACTTTGGAGGCAAAAGATGGAGGTGTTGTTACTTTTGGTGATAATGGCCAAGGAAAAATAATTGGCATTAGAAAAATAGGTATCACACCTCATGCTTATATTGATAATGTCTTACTTGTGAAAGGACTAAACACAATTTACTAAGCATTAGTCAATTATGTGACAAAGGATTTAAAGTTACATTTGAATCATCCTTATGCATTGTTAAAAATCCTGCTAATGAAAATATGAAATTTGTTGGTCATAGGCATGGTAATGTATATATTATTTAAATAATTTGAATGATAAAATGTTGATTGCCTAGTTGCTACAAATGATAAAACTGATAATAGTTGGTTATGGCATCGTAGGTAGCTCATGCAAGCATGGATTTGTTATTAAATTAATTAAAAAGGATTTAGTGCATGGTTTGCCAAAACTCGTTTTTGAAAAAGATAAAATTTGCAATGCTTATCAATTTAGAAAACAAACCCGAGTATCTTTTAAATCAAAGAATTTGATTTCAACCACTAGACCTTTGGAACTCTTGCATATGGATTTATTTGGTCTATAAGAACAACTAGTCTAGGAGGAAAAAGATATGGTTTTGTTGTTATTGATGATTTCTCTTGTTTTACATGGGTTTTATTTTTAGTTAGTAAAGATGAAGCATTTTTCGTATTTCAAAAATTATTTAAAAGAATTACAAATGAAAAGAATTCATCTATTTTATCAATACGAAGTGATCATGGAAAAAAATTTGAAAATAAATCTTTTGAAGATTTTTGTAATGAAAATGGCATTGAACATAATTTTTCTGCACCTAGAACACTCCAACAAAATGAAGTAGTAGAAAGAAAGAACAGAACTTTAGAAGAAATGGCATGTACCATGTTGTGTGAGAGCAATCTCCCAAAGTACTTTTGGGCTGAAGCTATCAACATTGGATGCTATGTTTTAAATCGTGCATTAATTAGACCTATTTTAAAAAAGACACCATATGAACTTTGGAAAGGAAGAAAACCTAACATCAGTTATTTTCATGTTTTTGGATGTCATTGTTTTGTTTTAAATAATAGAAAATCAAACCTTGATAAATTCGATGCTAAATCTGATGAAGGGATTTTTTCGATTATTCTTTACATAGTAGAGCTTTTAGAGTTTTCAACAAGAAGTCATTAGTAGTTGAAGAATCAATTCATGTTATCTTTGATGAATCTGATGATCTTCCATTAAGAAGAGAAAAGGTATAAATGATGCAGATGAAATTGAAGATAAACTCAAAGACATCACCTTGAAGGATAAGGAGGATTAAGATACATAAGAGGTAAATGAAGAAAGGAACGCTGACCTACCAGAAGCTTCACAAGGTAATAATGAATTAGAAAGAGGATGGAGGTACGTTCACAGTCATCCTAAAGATCAAATCTTAGGTGATCCAACTCAAGGTATTAGAACTAGATCTTCATTTAGAGATACTTATAATAACTTAGCATTTGTATCGAAAATTGAACCTAAATGCTATGATGATACTAAAAATGATATTGATTGGATAAATGCCATGCATGAGGAACTTCACCAATTTAAAAGAAATAATGTATGGACTCTTACTGAAAGGCCTCATGATCATCAAATTATTGGAGCTAAATGGGTTTTTAGAAACCAATTGGATGAACATGGTAATATAATTAGAAATAAAGCAAGATTAGTACCTAAAGGTTATAATCAAGAAGAAGGTATTGATTTTAATGAAACTTATGCCCCAGTTGCTAGACTAGAAGCTATTAGATTGCTTCTTGCTTGTGCCTGCTTTATGAATTTTAAACTGTATCAAATGGATGTTAAAAGCTCTTTCTTAAATGGATACATTGCTGAACAAGTTTTTGTGGAAGAGCCACCTAGCTTTGAAAATCACTTGTTTCCAAACCACGTATTTAAGTTGAACAAAGCTTTGTATGGTTTGAAACAAGCGCCCGGGCTTGGTATGAGAGATTAAGTAAATTTTATCAGTAATGACTTCATTCGAGGAAACATGGATACAACTTTATTCATTAAAAGACAAAATGAAGATATATTAATTATTCAAATCTATGTAGATGATATCATTTTCGGTGCCACTAATAATTCTTTATGCAAGGACTTTGCAAAGCTTATGCAGGGGAGTTCGAGATGAGCATGATGGGAGAACTAAACTATTTCCTCGGACTTAGATCAAACAAAGCAAAGACGAGATCTTCATAAGCCAATCCAAGTACATCAAGCAAATGATCAAAAAGTTTAGCATGGAGACATCTAAAAGTATCGGTACCCCTATGAGCTCATCTTGTAGACTTGAATCATATAATGCTGAAAAATCTGTTGATTTAAAACTTTATAAAGGCATGATAGGATCATTATTGTACTTAACTGCTAGTAGACCTGATATCCTATTTAGTGTTTGCATGTGTGCTAGATATCAAACTAATCCTAAAGAATCACACTTGCTTGCTGTTAAAAGGTATTTAAATATTTAAATGGAACTATGAATTTAGGACTATGGTATGACAAACAATCTAGCATTGACTTAATAGGATACACAGATTTAGATTTTGCTGGATGTAAATTAGACAGAAAATCAACTAGTGAAACTTGCCAATTTCTTGGTGTTAACTTAGTCTCATAGTTTAGCAAAAAGTAAACTTCAGTAACATTGTCTACAGTCGAGGCCGAATACATTGCAGCTGAAAGTTGCTGTGCTCAAATCTTATGAATTAAGCAGCAGCTAGAAGACTATGGCATCAAACAAAAGGGCATACCAATAAAATGTGATAACACTAGTGCAATTAGTTTAACTAAAAATCCTATTCAACATTATAGAACTAAACATATAGAAATTAGACATCATTTCATTAGGGATCATGTAAACAATGGTAATGTTGTGATTAAATTTTTAAGTACTGAAAATTAACTTGCTGATATTTTTACTAAACCACTTGATGAATCTAAATTTTATGAAATTAGAAGAGAACTTGGTATGATTGATCCATCTATTTAATGAGTTATTTTGTGGTACTTGACATTATGTTTGAAAATCATGATTATCATGTGTTGCATGACTTATCTTAACCTTATCAATCAAATCCATTCATGAAACATCTTTTCAAGTACAATTATTGCTCTTATCCTTTAGTGAGTCAGTTAGCTGGAAAGTTAACTGCTTTTAATGTATTCCTTGCCACATGAAACCTTTTTCATATTCACTCCTCACCAATCGGCCACTACCCTTTTTCATTCTATCTTTAAGGTAGTTAACTGACCAGGCAACCAACCAGCCACCTGATCAATCAACTGCTTTAGGATTTCCTATATAAGACATTTTCCAACCAGCTCTTCTCAAATCCACTCGTCTTCTCCAAGACTTCTTCTCCAAACCGTCATGTCCCATTCAAACCGGCTCCTATCTTCCTGTTATTCAAGCTCTACCTCCTTCTACTCCACTTCAAGAAGAAAAAGAGATGGCTCCTAAGAAGAAGTCGCTTTCAAGGGAAGAAGATTCCTCCGATCTTCATAGGAAGACCACTTCTTCGAGAAGCTCTCTCCCTCCTAACACTCAAATCGTCTCTAAAGCCTTAGCCAACGGAAGGTAGTAGATTTTAATTTTCTAGAGCAAGAAGGTTTTAAGATAGGTAGATTATTTGCCTCTCAAGGTTGGACTAATTTATTATCCACCAAAAAGCCTATCTATCCTGAATTAATTTGAGAATTTTATGAAAATATCACCTTTGGAAATGGGACCATAACTTCCTATGTTAAAAAGATTAAGATAGAACTTGATAGTAAAATGCTAGATTCTGCCTTAAATATTCCATCTGAAGGTGTTCTAGAGGTTTTTCCTAGTGAAAAAGGCTATAAGCTTGCTATGATTCTTGACTTAGAAGATAGTGAAGCCAATAACATAGTGAACCTTGATGATAATATGCTTTCTATTGAGAATAGATTGTTTCATAGCATCATTGCCAAAATATTTGCTCCTCGTGCAGGATCTTTTAATGTTGTAACAGATCGAGACATTAGTATTATGTATGATATTCTTGTAGAAACACCTCTGGACTTTCCTGATCTTATGTTAATTATCATGAAAGAAGCCTTAAGTAGGTCCAAAGCTGCATTATCATATGAGATGTTTCTCACTTATATTTTTGAGTTCTTTAATGTAAAACTTAAAGGAGAAATAGTTGTAGCATTGCGTCATTCTAATGTATTTAATGCTCACTCCCTTCATCGTATGATTATGCTAAGAGCAATGGTGTCTGACCAAAATTAGATCTAGAACTGGTGATAAACCTGCCCTTCAACCAAGTAGCTTGCCACCATCTGACCTACATCAACCTGCCTATTCTCCACCTAATTTTTTTCAACTTTGATTTTCATCAACCTAATCCTTTTCTAGCCGCCATGACTGAACCAAATCCATTTCTGACTGAGCCGCCTGATGTTGATACACCTGAACCATCTCACCGTAATGATAATTCTGCTCCTGTTCCTCCACCGTGTAGATATGTGAAAACATATTCAATGGATCATTCATAAGTTATCTCTTGCCCAATCTAGTCGGAGTACCAGGGATAGTTGATCATTTGTCAATGATTACACCATGGTACCCTACATCTCCACAGTCTTTGAGACCCTCTCTCAAGTTGTGATGACCCAAAATTAACTTGTTCATGACATAAACATTCTTAATGGACGAGTCTTCCACCACAACTATTATAGGCTGGATTCTAAATGAAGATAATCTGTCAAAATCCAAGCTTGAGAACTTTGAGGCTAAAGCAGAATGGGTGACCTTTCAAATGCGTAACAATGAAAGCCAGACGAAGGATGCATCAAATGCATTTGATCACTGGACCGCATCTATCGCGAGGCTTAGCAATCTTATGAAAATATATCTTACTTTTTCTGCTTCTTCAGCTCCAACTGCATCTTACTCGCACCTCATCTTTGGTCTCCTCCGCCTCAACCTCAAAGCGACAAGCCTGGACCCTCTCGCCAACTAGACAGATCTTCAGCTCAAACTTCAGTAATTTCTTCTGATGATGAAAAATGATTGTCTTGTAATATTTGCTATGTGATGAATGTTTAAGACTATATATTAAATGTTTTGTAATATTTGACATGACTACGATTTCTACTTGAGCTTGAGACCTTAATGTTTTGTATGAATGATATTAGTATGAATGAAGTACTCACTTTATCTTAATGAATTATGCTTTGAATTCTTGCACATTTCTTCAATTGTCTTTTTGATCAATGATAAAAAGGGGGAGAAGAATAATGCATAAATTGAGATAATGGAGAAAATAATACACTCCATATATTCAGGGGGAGATTAATTATTAATTATTGATAGGGGAAGAAAATATTTATTGGAATGAATTAGTGAAAAGAATTTTCTAATACATTCTATGCATTCCATATTCCTGTTTGTTTAAGGTTCTTCTTATATTTTTTCTGCATGCTTAAGGGTTTTGTCATCATCAAAAGGGGAAGATTGTTGGCCCTAAATTAATTTTGATGATTACAAAATAATTAAGTAAAGACTAACTTTATTTATTGTGAAAACTAAGATTAATGCAAGGAAGTACAGGTGCCTTACAAATGAGCCTTATCAAGCAAAAATTTCATGAAAGAATACCCCATCCGTTTTCCTCTTATAAGTTACCTGGATAATTAACTTATTGTGCCTTGGAGCTAGCTATGTTGCTTTACTAGTTAGCTATTTTGGCTTGGTTCTATGCCTGGCCGAATTCATGGTGAAAATAGTTAGCTTGGGAGCTAGCTTATCTCCTCTCCTAGCTAGCTAATCTCCCTTGCTAGCTAGCTATTTTTCCATGCCATAAGCCTAGCCAAACCATGCTTTCTCCTAGCTAACTGGGCAGCTAGCTTGACTTCCTTCTTAGCTAGCTAAGTTCCCTCTTTAGTTAGCTACTTCTCTCTTGCCTTTAGCCTAGCCGAATGCATAGTAAAATTAGTTAGCTGGTTAGCTAGCTTTCCTTCTCTCTTAGCTAGCTGGATGTATTCTTTAGTTAACTACTTTATCCTGCACTGTGCTGGCCAAATGCTTGTTAAAACGAGTTAGCTGTCTAGCTAGCTGGATCCCTTCTTAGTTAGCTGGATTTCTTCTTTAGCTAACTAGTTTTTTCAGTTACTGTGCTGGCCGAATGCATGTTGAAGTTAGTTAGCTGGCTAGCTAGCTGGATCTCTTCTTAGCTAGCTGGATTTCTTCTTTAGCTAACTATTTTTTCCTTGTTACAGTGTTGGCCGAACCATGTTTGGTTTTAGTTAACTAGGGAGCTAGTTGGTTGTCTTTCTAGCTAGCTAGAATCCCTTGTTAGCTAACTACTTTGCTTTGTGAGCTAACTATTTTTCTTTGGGAGCTAACTATTTTTTGCAGATACATTTCCTGGCCATGTGGATCTATGAAAGAGCTAGCTACTCTTGGGCGGTCCTTTCCTCAAGCCATGAAAATTCAAATTGAGTTAGCTAAAGAGCTAACTACTTCTCTCTTCAAGCCATGTGGATGCAAGATTTAGTTAGCTAAGAAGCTAACTACTTTATGGGTCTTCTTTCTCTTGGCCGTATGAATCTAAGCTTGAGTTAGCTAAGGAGCTAACTATTTTTTTGCAGAACTTTCTCTAGCAGTATGGGATTTTAAACTAGCTAACTAAAAATTGCTTTTAGCTAGCTTGTGGGCTCATCTATCTCTCTCCAGACCGTGTGCTCTTTGAATCCAGCTAACTGAAAAAATGCTTTTAGCTAGCTGCTCCCAACCTGGCCGATTTCTATTGATTGCAAGCTTGGGCATGCTCTCTCTCTCTCTCTCTTCTTAATTTCTATTTTCAGCTATACTAACTTTTGATCTCTTGGATTATGGCAGAGATCTTCCTTCCTTAAATGGATTATTCAGTGCATTCAATGCTCAAGGGAAATAATCTCAATGGTTATATTTTCTTTCCATTTGTTTCAAATGAGTCTAATGGACATCTTTGATATTGAAATGCTTTAAATAGCTGAGATTAGAAGGACAAAATGAAGAATCAGATAACAAAAAAGAAGAGGTAAAATCCAAGAAGAATAAGCCTTTATTGCATATTTTCTGAGTGATTGAAAGCAAGTGCCTGCGCATTGAAGTTGAGAAAACATAAAGATCATTCACTGCTCAAGTCATCCAGATCCATTAAAGCCTTCAAAGCTTCAGCTACCTCGAAGATCTTCATTTATTGCTGAAGATTTGTTACAAAAAGTTGTAAAGTATTTCTTTGAATATTTGCTCATTTTAGGAGCTGTTTGTTATTCTGAACATATTCTTGTAAAAGGGTTAGATTTAACCCTTGGTTATTGTTTGGCTTTCTTGTGCCGTGAAACAAGAGGACCAGCCGGATAAGGCTAGGGGTTTGGCTTTCTTGTGCCGTGAAATAAGAGGACTAGCCGGGTAAGGCTAGGGGTTGGCTACCTTATGGCATGAAAACAAGAGGACTAGCCAGGGAAGGCTAGGGGTTGTAATCGTTGTGATACGATTGGAGTAAAATTCCCAAGGGTTTTTAGGGAGTGGACGTAGGTACTGAGTTTGGCACCAAACCACTATAAACCTTCTTGTGTTTGTGATTGCTTGCATAATTTCTATGATATTGTTCTATGCACTTCACTACACCACTGCCAATTAAATTTTAATTAGTGATAAAGCACATATCTGCGCAAGTAATTAATTTTTAAATACCCAATTCATCCCCTTTTGGATTGCTACATCTGGGCAATACAACTAATTACAAAACTAATAAAAGCAAAAGAAAACTTACTTTATCCTTTTTCTTCAATCCATGAAGATTACACAACTAATCTCCTCCACAAAGTAATATTTGTACTATTTCAGGAGATAAAGATGCTCGATAAATATTAATAACTCTACTTGCTACACTAAAAGTAGCCTCCGAAGCCACAGTTGTGATAGGAATAGCAAGTATTTCTTGAGCCATATGAGATAAAATATGATATTTCAAAGCATTCATTCTCCACCATTCTAAAGCATCAAATTGCGTTGGATCACCTTCACAAATGTAGCATCCATCCTCAAGATAGTTATCTAAATCTGATTTTTGTGATTGAACAGTTTCAACTTTTCTCACAAATTGAGCAAATCTGACCGACCAGAAGATGAAGGTTGAATACTCACATTGCTATTGGCATTACCAATAATTGTTTCATCACTTTGCTCATGGCCACTAGAATACAATTCATCTGTATATTTAATATACAATTCATACAAAGCTTTCTTTACTTTAGCAATGTTTTCTTCAGCTTCTTGTTCAGGGTACATTTTAGGAAAACAAAACTCAATTACCCTCATTTTACATCTAGAATCCAAAATGGCAGCAATAGTCATCAACAAGTTACACTCCCCCTAATACTTATCAAATTTTTCTTTCATGCATCCAATCATTTCATGAATAAAGTCATCTTCATCTTTGTCTTGAAACTTTTTATCCAACAAGACTTTCACACAATAAACTTCATTAAGAAATAAATTTGAAGTTGGATACTGACTCCCGAAGATGATATCAGTGGTTGAATTGAAAACTTCCAAAATGAAACAAACTTTTTCCACTTTTAACCAATCTTCATCACTTGGACAAGAATTATAGCGTGGCTCTCGATCTCTGAATCTTGGAAACACCTCCTTGAACATAATTGTAGTTGACAATATCTCATACGTGGAATTCCACCTCGTTTTGCATTCCATTATGAGCTTCCTATAAGGTAATTGCAATTGTTGCACAATCTTCAAAAACATCATAAACCTTGCTTCATTTTAATTGATGAAACTTACACTATCATGAATATCCTCAATGATATAATTAATTCTTGAAAGGCCATCTTGAACTATAAGATTTAAGATGTATGCACAACACCGTACATGAAATAATTTTCCTTCACAAAGTAGCTTCTTATTCCTTGAGAAAGTATCAGTCAATATCTTGATTGCCAAATCATTATTTATAGCATTGTCAACTGAAATAGTATACACCTTATTTTCAATACCCCATTCCATCAAACACTTGTAAAGATTGTTAGCTATCTCAACACCACGATGAGGAGGAGGTAGATGAACAAAGTTAAGAACCCGTTTTTGCAACTTTTAATTAGAATCAATGAAATGCCTTATGAGAACCATGTATTCAATCTTTTGATTAGTTGACTTCCATAAGTCTATGGTTACACTAATTTTAGCAACATTCTTCAACAACGCCTTCAACTTTTTTTTCTCTATTTTATATACTTGAAAGCAATCTTTTTTAATGGCGGTGCATGATATTTTTTGCCATTCAAGCATACCATGCCTTTGCATCATATTGAAACCTTCCTTCTCCACAATTGAAAAAGGATGCTCTTGCATGAGAATCCAATGGCAAATGGCTTCTCTCATTTTTATCATACCAAATGTACCATTTGTAAGAGCAGAAGTCATAATTTGTGCATTACTTGTAGGATCAACTACTTGAAAAGTAATCCTTTGTTGTTGTTTTTGAAAGACCATTCTTCTCAAACATGTTTTCAAATGCCTTGCAAAGTGAGTGGTACTCTTACTTGAAAGTATAGAAAGTCTAGCCTTACAATGGATGCACTCTCCTTTCTTACTCCCATCAGAAAGTTCAACTTCTTTAAACTCTGCCCAAACTGCAGAAGTCTTTTGCCTTTTCTTTGTTTGAAAATGAGAATTATCCTTCTTCATATTATCTTCTATAGTATCAGTAGCAAAAACCTCATTTGTTGTGTCTTCTAATGAAGCTACAGCATTATGTGGTGAGCCTAACCATCATTTGAAATAGCTTGACTATTGGATGAATTCTATATAAATTTACTGGTGTGGATGAAACATCAGGTGGAGATGATGACATATTTAGAATGTATTGATGTGCCATACAAAAACCTTATTCCTATCATAAGAAAAAAAAATTCAAAACTTTTGAACATATGAACAAAAAAAAAGGGAAAGCTAAAACAATGGAAACATAAAGAATAACCTTTTTTACTGTATTAAAAAATTAATAATATCCAGAGTCCAGCATATGGTAAATTATGCTAAGTAAAATATGTTTTACCAAATACCATTTTCTAGAAGATTTTGATGTCACTATTTTTCTTCATCATTTAAAGAGATTCAAAGTCACTGATTTATTTTCATACATTGTAAACCAAAAAATTTTAAGAAGATTTTCAAACATAATATAGCAATCAACAACCATCTATCAATAAAAGAGAATATTCTAACTAAAGAAAGTAGGCTCTAAGTGTCATCTCCTCATATGACATTATCCATAAGCCAGTTATATTTACAATGATGGAAAACTTCTCATGTGAACCAATCTGTGCTGCTAGCCCAATCCAAATCTATGATCATATAAATCCAATCAAGAATTCAATAAAAAAAATCCATCATCAGAATTCCCCTGACCCAAGAACGTGGAATCCCTCTCAAAAACGCGCAAATTATCAACAAGCTAGAAACCAAAAGCTATTAATTACTGTTCTCATCGCTCTACCCATTCCAAGCTACCAAAATTAGAAATCATGCTAAAAAAAGAGCTTCCAAAGATCAAGACATCAAAGATGCTCAAGATATGTTCATTCCGATCAAAATCTAAGATCGGAAACACAAATCTATTTCCTTCCACTTTCTCTTACGCAAGTCTGAACAGATCCATATACTCCATGCAGTAGTATGCTAGATGGTTTAAAAGGAAAAGGCAAGAGCTTTGTTCTTACCTATTATATTCCGTTGCCGGATTGGGATCAAGCCATTGGCAAAAAGACTCTGTTCTTTCTTTGAAATAGAGCCTCCAAACAAAATATTTCCTAAATGATTCTTGAATTCAAAAAGAAGAGAAGGAGGGATTTAGGGATTTTAGAGGTCTATTACCTTGTCGTATTCGCCACCGGAGGGAAGAAAAACTCACCTGCTAATCCAAACCGGCAGTCTATTTTTCTAGACAAAGATTGCCAAAAAAATCAAGATAAACTCTGATTATCTTACTAAATTTATTTAAGATTTCTATAATTCAAAGACTGGAGAGCATATAGATTAATTTCTAAGGTCTTACCGTAGGTTTTATCAGATTAAATCCGATGATAAATTCAGCTTCAAGGAAGAAAGACTCCTTCCTCTGCAACCTCCAATCCACCGCAACCTTCACACCAAATTTTTTAGCCAAAGCTATCCATGGTGATGACTAACGACCACGGCTAGCGGCGGCCAAAGATTATAGTTATCTTTAATGGAGATATGGCTTAGCGATGAGCCCTATCCCCTCGCAGTCTCTCTAGTAGGGACGATGGTTCGTTTTCCTCCTAGAGATGAGCTCTATCTGATGGCTTTTTTAAAAAAATTACTTGACTCATTCCAAACTCTAGAGCCTACGCTAATCAGATAGATTTTAATGTTTTTTTAAAAAATCATCTTATTAAATTTTATCTTTTCATTATAAAATTAATATTTATATAAAAATATAAGATTTTTAGTTTTATATAGTTAGGATAATATTGTAAATATATATAATTATAAGGGTAAAATAGTAAATTATGTAAGCTCGATCAAGCTTGCGAGCTTTTCGAGCTGAGTATTTTAATACTCGAACTCGACTCGATAATATACTTGAGTAGCTCCACTTGATAAGCAACAAGTCGATTTTGAGTATTTCTCAAGTTGATTTCGAGCTACTCGTGAGTTGTCTTGACTCAGTTACACCCTTAGGCTAGACCTTCTCAACTTTGACATTTTAAGCTCTTAAAGGATGTGAGAACCATCGTGCCTAGGAGCATCTAGCAGGAGCTTTCAGGAGGGGACGAGAATGGAGGGAAGAATTTAGCTTTCACCTTTTCTTTTTGGTGCAAAGAAAGCAAGAAGTTTTCATTATAGACCGCATTCAATAATTAGTAAATAATATTAACAATTTTTTATTTTAATTAATAATTACTAAGATAAGTACCGAAGCTTTTAAATCATTGCTGAAAGTATAAGTTATGATACTATTTTTTTAATATTTTATGGTGACTTAAAGCTATCCACTTGCCTTGATAAAATTTTTACATGAATTGGCATGTCTTTTTTTTTATGATCAGGAGCAAGAGATCTTACTTTGCACTAGGTTTAGATCTTGATGTATATCTGTATAATAATTTATATTTTTGGGTAGCATTTAGCTCTCGATTTAACAATCAGGCTATTGATAATATAAAGATCACCATATCTATTTTATCTTGATAATGTTTATTCAGATTCCCATAAATGAAGGATTTAATATATATTTAATAGTATATTTAATTTTTTTTTGTTTGTTAAGTGAGTACCTATTTTAAGTTAGAATATGAAATATTCTACCAAACAACAAGAATTCTTTGTAAAACTATTTTAAAATATTACATATTTAAATATTATAAGTATAAAAATATATATCATATATCATATTATTTAAATATTAAATAATATTTATAATATAAATAATATTAAGTGTATATTATAAATTATTTAAATATAATAATTTAATATGCAAGAAGATTATAGATATTAATAATTTTAAATTTAATATTTATATATTATTATATAAATATGTAATGGTATTTAAAATAGTAAATATTATATTAATGTTAAAATTTTATATTAATATAACATTATATATTATATATTAATATAAATATAGTATTAAATGTTCAAATATCATCGAGTATCTATTAATATATAATTATATTAAGTATTATTAAATATTTACATAAAAATTAAAAGCATAATCTAAAATTATTATATTTTGATAATTTTAGATACCTATCTTTTATATAGAAATTATATTAATATAAATATAATAATTTGCATAATATTCTAACATTATCTGGATGTATTATAACTAACCAAATACCTCCTTAATTTTATGGGCAAAATGAGGTGCACCTTAGTGTGAGTTTAGAAGGAGATCATTATAGAAAGTTATCTAATATATGAGGATAAAATAGGATATATTTGGTGACATTTCGCTTCATTCATCCCTATGACTTTGAATTCCATAACAATATATCTTTCAAAATGGGGTTAAAGGCCACACCCACGCTTATCCTTGCATTTTAGCGATTGGTTCAATGTTCTTGAAGGACGAGTCTAAAATTCACATTACTCCTCTTCAATTACGTGAAGAACCTCACTCCTAGAAACCTGAAATTAAATTTCTTTTTAAGGGATTCACAAAGCGTTCTCTCCTGTGATTTGTGATGTCAAATCATCTTTCGTAGTCATTCATTTGTTTTGAGGTCACCAACCAACCACGCTTTTGGGCCCAATAAACAAATATCACACTTCGACATGACATCAGTATACACCTTCGAAACAAGCAACAAATTTGAGCAATTGCCAGCACATCTTGCAAGCCAGGTATTCTTTGAAGGTGCCAACTCTTCCATGGCTGCTCAGCAAATCCCTTTTTTGGGAGCATTTCTTTGAAGAAGATATGCAAGTTGAGTAGGTGTGGGTTACTTTTGAAAGTTCATAAAGCATATTTGTTTTGAATAATGTCAAACAGTGGAGCATTAAGAAGCCAAGAAATAACAGTTTATGAATCCCCTTCAAGCCAAATTTAGGATGCATGGAGAATGAACAGGGCAGCACACATTGCTTTCCAAGCTACCACCAACTCACATAGGGAAGGGAAGAGGGGTCAATTTGTTTTCCAGCAGATGTCCAAAATGATAAAACCCACACTAGTAGCCTCTTTCTTCACTGACCCATCAAAATTAACCTTAGCACATCAAGGAAAAGGTATCCAAACTACTCTAATTTCCAAACTGTTAGGTATTAGTTCCATAATGCAACTACCCCAGGTCCATAGCATTAATGTGTTTAAGGAAAAGTTTGATTGCAAGATGCAAGCATGAAGTGTCTTACAACAATGACCAAAAAGAAGACAATCCTTAAAATAGTATCTCATCATGTGCTATCCATATTATCAGGCAAGCATTGCCACTAAGGATCTAAACCTTTTCTCGATTTTGGGTTGAGACGAATAATGTATCAACTCTAGTAAAGAAGGTTTAATACAAGCATCACATAATGAATGTAATTTCCCTTCAATACTACTCAGCAAATAAACATGTGACTATCACATGACTGCAGTCCACACAGCAGCTTGAACAAGATCACATTTATCATTTTCATCCATTAAAATTCCTCTTTCGCTTAGCAGTTACATACATGATATAATCTATCCTATACTAGATTCCACAAAAAGATTTTTACACTTCTAGTTATAGACACTTTCCAAATCCAAGTACAGTTAAAGCCATTCTTGTTCCCTTAAAGCACATAGTAAAACTCTTTAATAGAAAAGCACATAGTAAAACTCTTTAATAGAAACTTTTTTGTTTCTAGTGGCAGCCCAGCATAGCTGATTAGCCCATAGTCCTTTAGACAAAGAAATATAAAGAATTTCATGCATTGTATCAATTGAAAAAAAGAAGAAGCAAATTTAGTTTTGAAATATCTCATGATTTATGTTCAATAATAAGATCAACCACCTTCCAATTGTGTATGTCCATATTCATATTAATAAATGTAGGTCATTCATTCAAAACAATAATAGAAATTTAAGATTCAGGAAAAAGATATACCTGACTGCCTGAACCTAATTGCCACTAAATTTGATGTTCAATCATAGTTGCATTTACATAGATCCAACGCCAAATAATAGAGCAACTTCTATTCTATAGATCCAGTGCCAAATAATAGAGCAACTTCTATTCTATAGATCCAGTGCCAATAACCAGGAGCCCTAAAAATAATATTTTGCATTAAATAATCTGAGCCCAAAAAGAATTAGGATCTAATGTTAATTGATCAACTATTTTAGAGAGGAAAACTTTTTTACTTCAATCTCGAGGATTGTAGGTCCAGTCCACTGTTTTTGAGAATACAAAGAACCTGCCAAGATGATTAATGTAATTTTTTTAAAAAAATTACATTAATCATCTTGGCAGGTGCCAAGATGATTAATGTTTTTTTTAAAAAAATTTGGGATGACTCCCAAGAAATGTTGTACATTCCTTTTCCATCTTTGTTATCCAAGATGGAGGACTGTAACAATAACTCATAAGAAAAATAGGAATAGAAGAAAGAACTGGTTTCACAAGAGTTAATCTCTAACAAAAGATAATGCCTTCCGTTTCAATCCTTCAAGTTTATTATAAATTTAATTTATTAATAAATTAAAATTAAAGATTTTGAGCTTAGCAATTACTAAAGGGGCTCCAAGATATCTTCATACCCCATCTTTAATAGGAATGTGAAGCATAGAGACAATATCTTACTTAATACTAATAGGAATGTGAAGCATAGAGACAATATCTTACTTAATACCTCTAGGGGTAGATGGACTAAATTTTATGCTGGATTTAGAGAGATCAATGCTTTGACATGAAAACCGGCAATGCATATTAAGCATTTTTTTGATGCAAGAACAATTATTTTTAGTGGCTTTCATCACCACTAAATAGTCATCAGCAAAAAGAATATAAGATACATGTGAGCCATCTCTAATTGGTTTATAAGCACAAAGGATACTTCTTTCAATAGCAAGGTAGAGTACTTTAGATCACATATCTGCACACAAAATGAATAGATAAAGGAGACAATGGACACTCCTAACAAAGCCTCAAAGTTGATTAAAACCAAGTAGAGGGTGATGCATTTACTGGAATAGAAAATTGTGGATTGAGGATACATGCCTAATGAGTCCACCGCAAATATATCTATCCTCACAAGGGCACTGCACTTGGGGTTTCTCACCATGCTAACCTTTGCAAAGTTTCACCATTAACTAAGTCTATTCTCTCATTATACTTAAAGTTGCCGGTACTTCTATGCTACTACTAAATGATGTGCAAAATTGCCTTTGCTTGGAAAAAATGGAAGACCATCATCACTGTGCAATGAAAACCATACTTGATGTCATTCTTGCAAACCATGTTTTGCTAATGCATGATCAAAAATTATCAGCCCCCTTCCATGCATGACAAAATTGAAAGCCTTCGACATATTCGAATATAAAACCTAAGAAATCCAAAGTGTTGGCATGTTTGAATAGAATCAAACGACCAATCGCATGGTTGTTTCTCAAAGAGAGAGAGTAAGCTATGCTTCCAATCAAAGTCAAGTCTAATGCTAAGGTATATCTTACTTTCTGCTAGCCTGTACCGATGGTAGTATGCTAAGGTATCAAAGTCAAGAATGTGAAATGAGTTCTTTCATAGCATCAACCTGTCAAAGCGTGAAGCTTTCGCACAAATAATAGATAAGAAAATATTTTGAAGCATTTGATAATTCTTAGATAATGTAGTAGGGTTCTTATCTTTTTGTTTTCCTGAATATTTTTGGTGCATGCTATATATTTTGAATGCCATGCTGCCAAAGTTATCTTCGATTGGCAATGCCAGAAGAATAGCTTCAGAGTTCTATAGCTCACAACCAGACCAAATGTGGGCATCAGGCACAGTAGATAGACTCCAAGAGAACTTTAAAAACATGACAAGAATTGATCAATTTTGTAAGCTCAGAATCATATTTTGAATTTGACCCATGAGTCTATCCAAATCAACCATTTCCATGATATAATGCATCACAAGCACTCATCCTATGAGCAATGTCAATAGAAAAATTTGGATCAATTATCGCAGTTTGTTGACAACCATCCAGTATATACTATGTTTCATCAACTGAAAGAATGGCGAAATGGAAAATGCCCTGTCATTCACACCCCTTTAATCTCCTCTTGCAGGATGTTTTGGGCGTGAAGCCTGAGTGGTGCATCCCAAGTATATGGATGCAAAGAATTCATTCCAGTTAGTATTTACCCTTTCTCTCATAATAAAGGAGTGGTGTCTTTTAATGAGATGGTTGAATTTTAGCTCCAAGTTCCACCAAAGTTTATGTAATGATGTTGGATGCTCCCATTCTATTGCAGTCCCTTCTATTGATATCTAGGAGTGAATCCTTGAACGCCAGATACAAAGGACCTCCAGCCTATGGGCTTCTCTAACCAGAAGAAGGAGCAACCATTTGGGCTCAGCTGTGATATCTACAAAATTTATGATCACCTTCTTGTGTCCATTTGATAAAGTATATCTATGTGAGACACACACACACACACACACAAGAATTAAGATAGGTCACCTGTTCTACACCCTAAGAAAAGACCTGGGACCTTTTTTTCCATCCAATCCATCAGTAATCACATGACAGAACTCACAAACAAAAACAGCCATTTAAGTTAGTCTACAAATGAGAATGTCATACTAGCTAGCAGTAACTACATTTGGGAAACAAGTTTTGTAAGCAGCCAGCATACATATGGTAGGAGAGTCCAATGCCTTGAATCCTGTCTCAGGCCATCATCCTTCCCAAAGGTTTATTATTTTCATCTCCCTTAGTCACTACAAGGACGCAACCAATAGTGAAATGGAAAACAAAGTTTGCATGGTAGTGTTGGTCTACACCCAATCATGAGTCTTGATAGCAGAATCATATGGCATAATTCTCTTCCTTCTCTCAGAGGGTCCTTTTTATCCTCTCCATTCACATGGATATAATAGGTGGGGTTCCACTCCTCATTCAGAGAGAGAGAGAGTCATGTGACACTAATAGCATACATATATGTGATGCTCTGGATGCCAGGGAATAAGTAATGCACGCACCTCTCATGCTATACCAAACCAACCATCTAGGATCACGTGTACACTCCTAAAGAATTCCACTTTTTCCTGCATTTCACTGTAGTGCTCTTCTAGTTGAAGACTAGAAAATATTCACCCCCTAAAGAAGGGAAAAATAATACACATAGACACATCAATGAAATCATAGAGATTAGCAAACCAACTACAGTCAAAAACTCCCCTGCTTCTATAGAGGACTTTAGCCAAAATTATGAGAACATATGAGGTAAGCAAAATCCAAAGTGCAGTTAATATAGATTGTCAGATTGACTACTAAGCCATCTAGAAGTTGAAATGTTCATGCTACCATGTCTTTAATTATTGATTTGCACTTCCCATTTCAGAAGCTATTCACTGCCTTTAGCAAAAAATCAGTATTTAAACTCTTCTTTAAAAGAGAAAAAGAAGAAGACTTGCTTTTGTTCATTGGTTGCTTCTGAAACAAGAATACAGTTACATGTTCTTAGTTGTATTGATTATGTTTCAGCTACCATGGTGTATATGGATACAAGGGGAATCGATGAGTTACCCATCGTCATTGCCATTATCAATGTATTGTACCCCTGAAAATAATGTGGTGAAACATGAACCAGTTTTGGTTCTTCAGTGCATTGAAATGTAATAAATATATATACTCTCTCTCTCTCTCTCTCTCAATCAAATTAAACCAATGAAATATACTTGAATAACATATCTAAAATTATACCAAGTGGGGTAGATTGGAAGGACCACATTCATGGGAGGAATCTCTTAAAAGTGTACATGGAGATTAGTCCTTTTTTATGATAAGGAATTGCCTGGACCACCTGGAAACAATTGTCCTTTGTAGCGAAGCAGCTTTCAAGTTTTGATATGGCAAGCATGTGCGAACAAGAAAAAAAATCAGCAAGACAAGACACCACTTGGACTATTTTTAAGTTCCTCTGGGTTACCTCTTGAGAATTGGCTTGCCCTAAACCATACAAACACTCATCCATGCTGGATGCAATAGAATTCTCTTGAGGGAGTCTTGCTTTCATATCTCTTCTAACCATCACCATCCAAAGTCTACTAGTCCCTACAGAAGCATAGCACTGCTAGAACTTTTGGGATGTAAATCATTTTCTTTCCTCCCAGATGTTGCACATGAACTATGTAAATCGATATCTACATCAGAAAATGAATATATATATATATAGTGCACACACTCTTCAAGGAAAATGATTTTCCTCTAGGAATTTGACATATCAAAACTTGATATCAGTGTTTGCAGTTAACTAGGGTATTATAATAATAATTAAATATCCTACTTTGGTAGATGTAGGCAAAAGAATGATATGAGAAGGACAGCATGAAAAGGGTTGCTAGATCTGCAATAATGTGGGTCAATGAAAAGGGTCAAGTGGGCCCATTGTATATGGTCCATGGGGCATGCATGTGCTTTCCCCTTGTAATGTACATTTGATTGCCATTTTCATTAATACTAAGCCACACTACTGTTGACCTAGACAACCATTTGGTGGGGCCTGTCCATTGCCAAGAAAAGAGTCTGGAGTTGGGTCTTCTAGGAAGAACATACTCAATATCTGTCCACACTGTAGACATCTCACATATTATTACTTGTGAAGATCCTCCTGGACATGTACCAGCTTCCATGCATCATAACTAAATGCAAGCTAACTCAACAACAAGGGACATGCAATTCCATCTTATCCATCTCCACTGATTTGAATGATCTAGAGGATCTGTGCAAATGTATACAGACTGCTCCCTACGGATTAAGTCCTGTAGCATATGGACTTCTTTCACTCTCCTCCTTCCCCTCCATTGATGGAGGACAAGGTACATGGAGACATATCTCAGTAGGACAAGACTTGTTCCTGTTATAACCATGCTTTGGCTAATATGACTTACCTTGCTTTTTATTAATTATTCAGGTTAGGGCCAACATGTTCATGTGCATGCATTTTATTTGCCAGTGTCTTTACCCAGAACTAGGTATGTGACTCACATGCAGTCTCTGACTGAAGCAGTGAGCATCATCCACTCCACATCACATTCCTACAATGTAAACAAATTCTTCTTACAAAAAGAGAAGAAAAGTAAAATAAAGCATATAACCTTACCCAGTGCAAAAGTATCATGCCTCTCATGTAACCAAAATCAAGTCACTGACAGCCACTGGCACTTTTTTAAAATAGCATAAAAGAAGTCTTGATAATGAATGCTAACATGGCCCCTCTTGGCTTTATCTCAGTAGCTTCCAACCATCTAATTTGGTCTGAAGCATTACCACTCCCACTCAAACTTTTTAGCAACTTTCTCAAGCTCACAAAGAGAGAAGCTTTTGCTCTTGTTTGGTCGTAGGAAAGAAACTGACATAGAACAGCATTTTTTTTATTCCTAAAAGTCTTTTTGTTGACTCATCCCCCTAAACTTTTCATCCCCTACTATACTCTTATCTTGAAATGACTACTGTGCAATCAAAACAATGCTTAAAAAGAAATACTAATGGAAGAAATACAAATGGGGGACTGACTCCATTTCGCAATATTTTAGAAACCCTAGTAACGGTTGCAATAAAATAGAATTTGATGATGTTATGACCATTTCAGTGATATCATTGTTGTGAATAATATATAGTGGATGACTTCAAGGCTTCACCACCTTCAGGCTCCCAGAACCCACCCACCATCTATGAGACCCCACGTAATCCCCACGTGACTCACTGACGCGTCTGTCTTCACCTCTCTCTCATTAGCACGTGACGACACATGTCATCATATCAGGCCAGCATCACCAATCGCGTGGTTCCACGTCTCCGGACTCAACGGCTGCTATAGGAAGGTGCGGAAAATGTTAGTAGCCGTTAGAAGGTTCAACTATAATTTAAAAATATTACCATGGCTGCACTCACTCGCGGTAAACCTAACACAGTGCTCTGCTCGCCTCTTCAATACTAATGCTTCACGCAATTATTGAAAACTTCTTCTCTAAGTATCCTCAAGTGGTCAAGATCATTCATAACTTATTCATGGCTAATTCAGAACAACTCTCATGAACAGTAAAATATTGATGCTATAATCTGTAATCTTATGTTTCCTTATTTACCGATATTTATGTTTTTTTGACCAAATAATTTTAAATTAATCTTGATGCATACATATTTTTCTGATCATTCATAGATTATGCATGAGTTTCTAAATAATATTTATGAGTTACAATTCAGTGATCTATATATACTCCAGCTGGTTTGTTTTGCTATTAATTTTTTTTCATCTATTTTATTGGTCTGGATGCTAAGTCAGCATCCATACAGAATCTCAAGAGTCCTATAAACTCTTCATATCCTTCTAACAGATCCGATCTCGTATCTATCCCAATTTATAAGAGAAGATCTAAGGTGTTTTCTATGGAACACGCGAGGGTTTACAAAAGCAAGCTTCCCTCCCTTCTTTTTTTTTCACCGGCACCGTGACTTAGGAGTGTGGATGCACTGATGACTCTAGTAGTCTCCGACGACCGACAATCTGCTTCGGCTGCCATCGAAACAAAATATGTTTTCTATTTACGACTCCTTTAATTACTTATTATGGTATAAATAAATATACAAAAACTTTAATAATCTCATATTCTTCATTATTATCATTATTTTATAATATTTAACTGCTTAAATTTTCAAAACTTTAATAATGCTTATGATTATTTTTTTTTGCAGCCAATAATATTGTGTACACACTTAGTTAGAATAGCTTACAATTCTTCGCGAGTTGCTGTAACTAACTGGCTCCTCTCCCTATGATGGTGTACTAACTAATGAATGGGGGACCAGAGCCAGTACATTGTATGATGGGTCGGAATAATTTTTTTGTGTGCCTCGTTGGTGCTCAATTCCTAGAGATTCTCCTCCTCCCATAAGCACCAGCTGCTGCATTGCATCATCAGCCTTCTTATGTGGTAGAAAGGCTACCATTTCCAAGGTGGTGTAAATTTTTTCACCACTCCATTAAAGCCACCTCCATTTCCATTCCTGTGTTCTCTCTCTCCCTCACAAGCTACCTTGCCTCTTTTTACCTGCACACTTTGTCCTCTCTAAAAGAACCAGATCTTGACCTTTCTCTATCCCTCTCCCTCTTGTGCTCCTTTTTTTTTCCTCTCCTTGGTTGGATCTGAGGATCATAAAAACAAACAGTAAGTTGGTGGGCTTGTGCTCTTATATGCACAGAGAGTTGAGGTTTCTACCGTGGAAAACATGTGGGGTTTGTGCTAATGCTGATCTTAGATGAAGTGTCTGCCTTTGTTTTCGTTTCTGACCAGGGACAGAGGGGCTCTCATGGTATTTTCTTTTGAGTCAGAAAAAGTTTTTTTTAAAAAGAAGCTGGATTTTGACACTTTGGCTTCGGCCTCAAATGACTTACTGCTGTCTTTAGATAGCAAGGCGAGATCATGTCTGTGTGTTTTTGGGGTCTGTGCTAGAGTTGACTTGCAGCATTAGGAAGAACTGCCTTTCTGTGTACACTTTGAGTAGATCTCACCTAACTGTCTCTTGGTTGAGGGAAGGGGAAAAGAGTATATACATCTGGCTTTCAAGTTATTTGGAAGAACACTTCTCCCTCGAAAGCTTAGATAATTTTTCCATGGTTTGAGGCCTTCAAGGTTTGGATCTAGTTTAGAAAGATTTCTTTGAGCAGTGCCACTTTCGGTTGGTTTCTTTCCTTCGAGGTCTAATTCATGAAAAGCTTTCTAGAGATCTGTGATGTTCTATAGGTCCAGATTTCCCTATATTTGATACACTATTTCAAATTTTGCTGCTGCATTAAGTATACATTTGCCAATAGATGGCCATTTCATCAATCTCCTGAAACAGGTCTACAAGTTGTCGAGTGGTTCATGCCACTCAGAATTAGCTTCGGATTTTAAGTTTCATTGACTGCTCGCTAGATCAGTTCATGGTCAGCAAAAGAGTTTCAGCAGCTTAGATTCAACTTGATTGCTTCAGGCATTGGATTTGGAAGGCCAAGTTTATCATACTGACAGAATGAGGCCTGTGGATGATAAAGGGTGTTACAGCTATGGATCAGCTCAGGACAATCCCAGCGGTAACTCCTGTAACTTTGAGTTCCAGAAGGGAAATGCAGCAAACAAGGCTCGTCACCATCGCAAGGTCTTAGGCACCAAGCCACCCCCTTCAAAGTGGGATGATGCCCAGAAGTGGCTGGTTGGATTATCTGGTAGAGGGGATCACTGTCACAGCAAGAGCAAGCCCCGGAATTCGAATGCCGATGATCGGAGACTTCTCGGTCCGATGCCTCCTAAGGGAAGAGATTCTTGTAGCAGTGCAGATGGAGTATTAGAAGATGATGTAGCATTGGCAATTACCACTCAAGATGAAGGAGAAACAAAGAAAATAGATTGTAGTGAGTCATTCTGGAGGATCAATAAGCTAGCCGAGGATTCATCCATGGAAGTAAGATCAGTTTGTGTGAGGGATATGGGCACAGAGATGACTCCCATAGCCAGCAAGGAGCCCTCCAGGACTGGTACACCACTTAGAGCTACAACTCCTGTGTTGAGGAGTCCCATTTCTTCTAGATCATCAACTCCAGGGAGGTGCCGACAAGGGCCCCAAGCCCATGAGGGCTACCAAGGAGGTATGAGGAATTTGGAGAGGAACAGTGAGTCACTTCTCTTTGGAAAGGCAACTGGGAATGGATGGCCTACTAGAGGGGAAGGTGAGTTAGATGCCAGTAAGATATCTGAGAATAAGGGTGCAGAGCAAACTAGGAACTCTGACTCTCTGGAGTCCCGGGCCGTGGCATGGGATGAGGCTGAGCGCGCCAAGTACATGGCAAGGTAATTTTATCAATCTCCCTCCTCGTATTATCAGACTTCTTCCTCTGATTTGCCTTGTTTATTGATCCGATTTCTATAATGATTTCCTTCTCATGACTAATGATTTTGTTATATGAATTCCATATATTTGGCAAATAATTTTATTACTTTATGCCTCTAATCATTTTTATCTACTCTAAGTTTGCTTTCTCTGGACGGAGATCTACAGAATGTTCATCTGCCACTCTAGGTGGGATTCATGTCTTCTTTTAGACCAAAAATTTGTATCTTTAGGAATGAAATTTGAAGAACTCTGAGGCACTTTTTTTGACTGAGAAGTCATTCACTCATTCCTTACCTTGGAGGACTAAAGGCCTTCTCTGGATTTTAAGTTAGTTAAACATTGGTGTAAAAACTTTGCACAGTCTGAAGCATCATCTTATGGTGCTCATCCCTGCTTATGCCATATTAGGAGCTTGAGAAAAAATCCTTGATTATGTGCTATATATATTACAGGAGATGAGATTGGCAACTTAGTAGAACCTTACAGTCCAGAGTATACAATAGGCTCAAAGGAGTTAAAATATGTGGATGATATGCACCTTAGTTTCTGATATGCCTCACATTATATTGAAGAAGTTTGTTGCTAAATGTTTCTACCCACAGTGCTGAAACATATGTTATATGACCTTGCTCAGTGTATTTGTTATAGCAAGTTAGCATTTCTATTGTTCTCTTCTACTTTCTATGGATTAATTTTCATGGAGACAACATTGACAGCTGAAGTGTTGGATGATAGCATACCAATCCCTAATATCTCAGCTTTTTTTTAATGCTTTTGTCTGATTTGTCAGTGACCTTGATGTCCAAAGGTTTGGTACAAAATAACAAAATTACAGTATGTGATGGGAATTGCACTATAAATACACTAAACTTCTAGGCTATTTATATTCAGATACAAGCGAGAAGAAGTGAAGATACAGGCATGGGAGAATCATGAGAAAAGAAAAGCTGAAATGGAGATGAGGAGGTTGGAGGTACTAAAAAGAACACATTTTTGTCTATTATCCTTATTTTTATTGATCCAAGACTTCTTCTGATCATGCAATTTATCCTGCTGATAGAATTTTAAATTTCCATGCAATGCTGTGTGTTAGACGTCCAAAGGCAACTATGAATGGTAATTATAAACTGTTGAAGTTCAAAGTATCACAGTGGTGCTTCTCCTAGCAAAAAACATCATATTGGAGGCAGACAATTGTTTCAATAGTTTGCAAGCAGCTGTCAAAAACCATCCTTTCACTAGTTTAAATGACCATCAATAATCCTCTTAATTAATGACAAAATTTGTGGTCTCCTTGTCTGATATTTAAAAAAAAAACTGGCTAGTGTTGATAGATGCCTTCTCATCTTATATTATTGCCTTCTAGTCATAACAGACATTATTTAGCATCTTATTAGAATCTCATACATTCACCTCCATGTGGGAACTTGTAATGGGATATGATAACTTGCACTTAATTTGAAGACTTTAAATAATCCTGGTGCCCAAATACCGCACCAAACTATAAGCATAAAGTAGGACAATAATAATGTAGGACAAGACTAAGTAACCAACAAGAATAAAGTAGGACAGAAATGAATGTCACCATATCAGCAGCCAAAATTTGATCTTGACACTCATTTTCTTGATGCTGGCATCTTATCAAGTGTATTAATTCAAGCATAATATGCAAGCGCCTGCAGAATAATTGCAGCCCTGAAGTACTTGGGAGGCATTCAAGCTCTCAGAAGACTATGCAATAATTGAGATTCTAGCATAATGTGCTGGATTATGAACAAACAAACCATGACAGTAAAAGCAAGTAAACCTCTGGTTATATGAGTAGCAAATAATATAAACAAATGAGTAGTACATGATACTATTTAAGTGATATGCATTTTTTTATGTTTCTCATCATAAATAATCTTTATTATGTGAACCACCTCTGCCTAGCTATAATTCATGATATTTGTGAACAATGCCTGCTGGCCAGCACAAAGAGCAGAAAATTATATTGGAATTTCACACCATTACAATGGTCATTAGTGTTGCTAGCCAAGTATCTTTTTATAGGGATTGAATTATTATTTTGCTATTCCGTAGAACCATTTGGCAACTAGTGAAGGATCACGAATTTTATATTTCTGATTTGCCTTTAGAATTCATTCCTGTCATGAGTTACATAACAACTCAAAGCTCAAGTAAATAATGGAAACAGTACGTGTTATATCTAAATAGGGGAAAGCATTCAACTGCCTTCACCTCTCTGCTTTACCAAATGATAATGGCAAGTATTTCATTTGAAGTGAACAACTAATCATGTTATAATTTTGCTTGGTATCATATGCTATGATGTCGTTTCTGGATTACAAGCTGATTCTAACCACACCTGCCATGGGTCCCAGTTGAAGGCCGAGAGGATGAAATCTCGGGCTCAAGAAAAGATGGCAAACAAGTTGGCTGCAACACGAAGAATAGCAGAGGAGAAGCGTGCTAATGCAGAGGCCAAGCTGAATGAGAGCGCTGCTAAAACTTCAGAGAGAGCAGACTACATTAGAAGGACAGGGAACTTGCCATCTTCCTTTTTCTCTTTCAAGCTGCCATCACTTTGTGGTTGAAAACAATGTGATGTACCTAATAATGCATACGCTCATCTTCTTTAATGTCTGTTTTCTTTTATTATAATTCTTAAATGTTGTGCCACTGTAACCAATTTGATTACGCTTGTAAAATGGAAATGCAATGATAGTACTGTATTTCCCCGAAGTATTGCATTCCATTCCAAATTTATGGCGTTTATTGCTATCTTCCGATTCTTGAAGAATTAAAATTCTGAATTCATCAGTATACTGCATGGCAGAGGATTGAATTAAGCCATGTAAAATTTGATTATGGTGATGCTACTAATGGATCAGTTCCCTTTTTTTTCCACTTTGCTGGTAGTTAAAAGAATTGGTGAACAGGATTGCAAAAGGAGATTTCATGAGATGGGGAATCTCTGCAATTCGATTTAACCTGAACTTGGATGTATTAGGAATAGTTTCGATTGATTTAATCATTCATGGAGTTCTTCTATATATATATATATATATATAGTCTTCTTCCAAACGTTTGGATACCACATCAGAGACAAAAACATGTGATGATCCAATCTCTAAGAGAAGAAGGAAAAGAATATGACTCTTCATAGCATCTTTTCATTCCATCCATTCATTGGATTTCATGCTCACATTGCCCGACAGGTATAAAAGTAGATTGATTTTCTTAAGCTGAGCAGTTGCTATAAACATCACTCTTGCTTCGTTTTAGTGAAAACAAATCTGCCAAAAAAAAATATTGATAACAAATAGAAGTTAAAAACTGTTGAGCTGGCTTCTACTTATAAGGGACCATTGGATGACAAAGGAACTTGTGCTACTTTTCTGTAGTTAATGGAAAAGGAAACAAGGATAAAGCGCAATGAACTCTGCATGACTCACCATAGATTAAGTTACGTTGATCTATCCTCCACTGTTATATGGAGAATAGAAGCATGAGTGACCACCTGCCTTCCCTCACTGTCTTTGAAACCATCATCATCATCAGCCCATCAGTCCTCACTGAACATCAGCCAGTTTGACAGGACTTCTGTTGAGTTACCCAATGATGCACCATATTTTGCAGTGGAGTTACAAAGTGCCTTTTCTCTTGATATAACATGACAAGACAGCTTGCAAAAGAAAAAACAAAGTTAGCCAGGGAAAACCATTGCAACTTAAACTTTTGGAAGACTTCTGAAGCCCCTCTTTGAGATGCTTCCTTAGGGTTGTCATTCTGTATCAGTTGACACCCTGATGATACCCCTTTATTTGATGCACGTCACTGCTTGGTGGTGAAAGTGTGTAGCTGTTGGCATGTAAGTAGGTCTATCAGCAAACCCAGATCTAGCCGAAGTCCACAAAACCCTTACTGCCAAAAGTTTGACCTGGATTCTGGGTAGCATCCCTAAGCCAAGGCCTGAAAATAATCAGTTTTGGACCTTAGCTCACACATATCATCAGAACTTGGCCAAGGGTGCAAGAATGCTATTAGGGAATTACGTGTTATATCCTCTTGCAAATGCATAGAGATGTGACAAAGATGGGAATTAAACTTAGAGATCACACACAAATTGTAGAGCCCTTCGATTGACAAACAGCTAGTTTCAGTGGCTTATGAACCAAGTTTGAAAACCCTTGAGTCTTGACTGGTCCAAGTCAATGCTAAATAGTCCACAGTTCATCCAGGATTGGCTCATTTGCAACCTAACTTTCGACGAACTAGATGGCATCATTTCAGAGTGGGGAGAACAGGCAACTGAATTTTCTACTTTTGAGGGCCTAATTATTTGTAGAACTGAAATTTTACACAGAATATCAGATATTGTTCCTAACACTTCCAGTTTCTTTCTGTATTTGTCATTATTTTTTGGGGAAAAAAAACTTATTTGATTTTTTTATTAATAAATTTAGTTCTCATGCTTAAATTAAACTATCTTGTTATTACAAATATCTGTCATCCAATCAGCATCATAGATTGTCTCTTTGACATGGCCTTTCTTGCGTCAGAAGTCCTTTAAATATTCTCTTTACTCTGCAGGGTTGCCATTTTTTTGGTCATTAACTGTAACACCTCCCCAGTAAGTGCGTATAGGACATTGCACATTCAATGTATAACACAGACATACATGAAAAAAATTGTGATTTTAATTGTGATCACCATCTTTCCATCATGGTCTTAAGGTTGGTGGTATGTGTAATGTACAAGAATGGTCAGTGATTGGGCAAATGGCTTTCCCATCAAGACNCGGGCCGGTTGGGCCGTTCCCCCTTTTGGGCCCTATTGGGCCGTTTCGCGAGCCATTTTTGGGCCACGATTTGGACCCCGTATTGGGTCAAAAATGAAAAATAAAAATATGCCCCGGATCAGTGTTGATTCTAGTTTCTGGGGTATTTTTATTTTCCCATTTGGGCTTATGTATTGGGAGATATTCAAGCCCCAAGTTGGCCCCGGGATTAAAACTGGGTAGAGCTAAAAGCTATTTTGATATGCTACTTTTGGGGACTAAAAATTGGAAATTGATGCTGTAGGTACCCAGGTGCTTAAATAGCCGAATTACATCTTTGGATTAGCGCCAGAGGTAAGTAAGTCATTTATCATAATTTTCATAAATTATTAAAATATAAAAATTATGTATTTAAATGTTATATTGTTATATATTGCATTATTTGAAAAATAAGAAAATGGATTGGTATTATTATTTGCAAATGAGCTTTGCTATGATTAGTTTATTATTTATTATATTTTGCAAATAATTGGGTATCTATGGACAACTGATCAATTGGCATGACTTTGAAATTGTTAAAGGTTTTATAATATACATGTGTATGTGACATGTTTTTATGAAAAGTATATGGATTGCATTTTTGCAATGATACATGCTATTTAGCAAATGATACTTTGTGTATATGATGATATGTCCCACTATGGTCCGCTATGATATGGTATGATGTGATATGTTGCATGACTCACTTGGCACCGGGACCCAACTCCATAGGGGGTATATGGAGCACACACACCCAGGAGGTGTGCTGTGACAGGATATGGCAATATTATGCCACATGGCACCGGGACCCATCTCCATAGGGGGTATATGGAGAACACACTCTTGGGGTGTTGTAGCCGGATATGGCAGGATGTGAGTGCATGACACTGGTTCCAGGACCCTGACTCCTAGGGGATATTTATGGAGGAGGGGGTGTTACACCCGAGGGGGGTGTTCTGTGTACATAGTGTGTGGCCGTGGGACATTGGTATAAAAATGCATTTTTACATGCTATTTATAGTGGTACAGTGGTTTTATCCTGAAATTGTATATTCTTGATATACTATATATGGCAATTGCTTCCAAAATTATTTTGAGCATATGATGCATGTTTTGATAACATGGTAAAATATGAAATATGGAAGCTTGGCAGATATTTATTATGGAAATTTAGTTTGATAAAAGCATGAAGTGATTAATTACATTATAGTTGGCTTACTTATTGAGTGTGAGCTCATTTAAATCTCACAATGTTTTTCAGAGCCACAGAACTGAAGATGGGGATATGGGGTAGTTGGAGCAGCTATCAGAGTGACTTAGATCCAATACTTTGTTGTAACCCCATTGAATTATGTATTTTGGCATGTAGCCTAAAACATATGATTATGGTTTGTATTAAGAACCATTTAAATTGGATGAATATAATTATTACCCCTTCTTGTATTAAATGTTATATTTCGGGACGCCTTGCATGCCGGCATACGGCGGGTTCCACCCCTAGATCCAATATAGGGTCTGGGGCGTGACAGTGCTATCCATATTATCAGGCAAGCATTGCCACTAAGGATCTAAACCTTTTCTCGATTTTGGGTTGAGACGAATAATGTATCAACTCTAGTAAAGAAGGTTTAATACAAGCATCACATAATGAATGTAATTTCCCTTCAATACTACTCAGCAAATAAACATGCGACTATCACATGACTGCAGTCCACACAGCAGCTTGAACAAGATCACATTTATCATTTTCATCCATTAAAATTCCTCTTTGCTTAGCAGTTACATACATGATATAATCTATCCTATACTAGATTCCACAAAAAGATTTTTACACTTCTAGTTATAGGCATTTTCCAAATCCAAGTACAGTTAAAGCCATTCTTGTTCCCTTAAAGCACATAGTAAAACTCTTTAATAGAAAAGCACATAGTAAAACTCTTTAATAGAAACTTTTTTGTTTCTAGTGGCAGCCCAGCATAGCTGATTAGCCCATAGTCCTTTAGACAAAGAAATATAAAGAATTTCATGCATTGTATCAATTGAAAAAAAGAAGAAGCAAATTTAGTTTTGAAATATCTCATGATTTATGTTCAATAATAAGATCAACCACCTTCCAATTGTGTATGTCCATATTCATATTAATAAATGTAGGTCATTCATTCAAAACAATAATAGAAATTTAAGATTCAGGAAAAAGATATACCTGACTGCCTGAACCTAATTGCCACTAAATTTGATGTTTAATCATAGTTGCATTTACATAGATCCAACGCCAAATAATAGAGCAACTTCTATTCTATAGATCCAGTGCCAAATAATAGAGCAACTTCTATTCTATAGATCCAGTGCCAATAACCAGGAGCCCTAAAAATAATATTTTGCATTAAATAATCTGAGCCCAAAAAGAATTAGGATCTAATGTTAATTGATCAACTATTTTAGAGAGGAAAACTTTTTTACTTCAATCTCGAGGATTGTAGGTCCAGTCCACTGTTTTTGAGCATACAAAGAACCTGCCAAGATGATTAATGTAATATTTTTTTTTAATTTGGGATGACTCCCAAGAAATGTTGTACATTCCTTTTCCATCTTTGTTATCCAAGATGGAGGACTGTAACAATAACTCATAAGAAAAATAGGAATAGAAGAAAGAACTGGTTTCACAAGAGTTAATCTCTAACAAAAGATAATGCCTTCCGTTTCAATCCTTCAAGTTTATTATAAATTTAATTTATTAATAAATTAAAATTAAAGATTTTGAGCTTAGCAATTACTAAAGGGGCTCCAAGATATCTTCATACCCCATCTTTAATAGGAATGTGAAGCATAGAGACAATATCTTACTTAATACCTCTAGGGGTAGATGGACTAAATTTTATGCTGGATTTAGAGAGATCAATGCTTTGACATGAAAACCGGCAATGCATATTAAGCATTTTTTTGATGCAAGAACAATTATTTTTAGTGGCTTTCATCACCACCGAAGTCATCAGCAAAAAGAATATAAGATACATGTGAGCCATCTCTAATTGGTTTATAAGCACAAAGGATACTTCTTTCAATAGCAAGGTAGAGTACTTTAGATCACATATCTGCACACAAAATGAATAGATAAAGGAGACAATGGACACTCCTAACAAAGCCTCAAAGTTGATTAAAACCAAGTAGAGGGTGATGCATTTACTGGAATTGAAAATTGTGGATTGAGGATACATGCCTAATGAGTCCACCGCAAACATATCTATCCTCACAAGGGCACTGCACTTGGGGTTTCTCACCATGCTAACCTTTGCAAAGTTTCACCATTAACTAAGTCTATTCTCTCATTATACTTAAAGTGCCGGTACTTCTATGCTACTACTAAATGATGTGCAAAATTGCCTTTGCTTGGAAAAAATGGAAGACCATCATCACTGTGCAATGAAAACCATACTTGATGTCATTCTTGCAAACCATGTTTTGCTAATGCATGATCAAAAATTATCAGCCCCCTTCCATGCATGACAAAATTGAAAGCCTTCGACATATTCGAATATAAAACCTAAGAAATCCAAAGTGTTGGCATGTTTGAATAGAATCAACGACCAATCGCATGGTTGTTTCTCAAAGAGAGAGAGTAAGCTATGCTTCCAATCAAAGTCAAGTCTAATGCTAAGGTATATCTTACTTTCTGCTAGCCTGTACCGATGGTAGTATGCTAAGGTATCAAAGTCAAGAATGTGAAATGAGTTCTTTCATAGCATCAACCTGTCAAAGCGTGAAGCTTTCGCACAAATAATAGATAAGAAAATATTTTGAAGCATTTGATAATTCTTAGATAATGTAGTAGGGTTCTTATCTTTTTGTTTTCCTGAATATTTTTGGTGCATGCTATATATTTTGAATGCCATGCTGCCAAAGTTATCTTCGATTGGCAATGCCAGAAGAATAGCTTCAGAGTTCTATAGCTCACAACCAGACCAAATGTGGGCATCAGGCACAGTAGATAGACTCCAAGAGAACTTTAAAAACATGACAAGAATTGATCAATTTTGTAAGCTCAGAATCATATTTTGAATTTGACCCATGAGTCTATCCAAATCAACCATTTCCATGATATAATGCATCACAAGCACTCATCCTATGAGCAATGTCAATAGAAAAATTTGGATCAATTATCGCAGTTTGTTGACAACCATCCAGTATATACTATGTTTCATCAACTGAAAGAATGGCGAAATGGAAAATGCCCTGTCATTCACACCCCTTTAATCTCCTCTTGCAGGATGTTTTGGGCGTGAAGCCTGAGTGGTGCATCCCAAGTATATGGATGCAAAGAATTCATTCCAGTTAGTATTTACCCTTTCTCTCATAATAAAGGAGTGGTGTCTTTTAATGAGATGGTTGAATTTTAGCTCCAAGTTCCACCAAAGTTTATGTAATGATGTTGGATGCTCCCATTCTATTGCAGTCCCTTCTATTGATATCTAGGAGTGAATCCTTGAACGCCAGATACAAAGGACCTCCAGCCTATGGGCTTCTCTAACCAGAAGAAGGAGCAACCATTTGGGCTCAGCTGTGATATCTACAAAATTTATGATCACCTTCTTGTGTCCATTTGATAAAGTATATCTATGTGAGACACACACACACACACACACAAGAATTAAGATAGGTCACCTGTTCTACACCCTAAGAAAAGACCTGGGACCTTTTTTTCCATCCAATCCATCAGTAATCACATGACAGAACTCACAAACAAAAACAGCCATTTAAGTTAGTCTACAAATGAGAATGTCATACTAGCTAGCAGTAACTACATTTGGGAAACAAGTTTTGTAAGCAGCCAGCATACATATGGTAGGAGAGTCCAATGCCTTGAATCCTGTCTCAGGCCATCATCCTTCCCAAAGGTTTATTATTTTCATCTCCCTTAGTCACTACAAGGACGCAACCAATAGTGAAATGGAAAACAAAGTTTGCATGGTAGTGTTGGTCTACACCCAATCATGAGTCTTGATAGCAGAATCATATGGCATAATTCTCTTCCTTCTCTCAGAGGGTCCTTTTTATCCTCTCCATTCACATGGATATAATAGGTGGGGTTCCACTCCTCATTCAGAGAGAGAGAGTCATGTGACACTAATAGCATACATATATGTGATGCTCTGGATGCCAGGGAATAAGTAATGCACGCACCTCTCATGCTATACCAAACCAACCATCTAGGATCACGTGTACACTCCTAAAGAATTCCACTTTTTCCTGCATTTCACTGTAGTGCTCTTCTAGTTGAAGACTAGAAAATATTCACCCCCTAAAGAAGGGAAAAATAATACACATAGACACATCAATGAAATCATAGAGATTAGCAAACCAACTACAGTCAAAAACTCCCCTGCTTCTATAGAGGACTTTAGCCAAAATTATGAGAACATATGAGGTAAGCAAAATCCAAAGTGCAGTTAATATAGATTGTCAGATTGACTACTAAGCCATCTAGAAGTTGAAATGTTCATGCTACCATGTCTTTAATTATTGATTTGCACTTCCCATTTCAGAAGCTATTCACTGCCTTTAGCAAAAAATCAGTATTTAAACTCTTCTTTAAAAGAGAAAAAGAAGAAGACTTGCTTTTGTTCATTGGTTGCTTCTGAAACAAGAATACAGTTACATGTTCTTAGTTGTATTGATTATGTTTCAGCTACCATGGTGTATATGGATACAAGGGGAATCGATGAGTTACCCATCGTCATTGCCATTATCAATGTATTGTACCCCTGAAAATAATGTGGTGAAACATGAACCAGTTTTGGTTCTTCAGTGCATTGAAATGTAATAAATATATATACTCTCTCTCTCTCTCTCTCTCTCAATCAAATTAAACCAATGAAATATACTTGAATAACATATCTAAAATTATACCAAGTGGGGTAGATTGGAAGGACCACATTCATGGGAGGAATCTCTTAAAAGTGTACATGGAGATTAGTCCTTTTTTATGATAAGGAATTGCCTGGACCACCTGGAAACAATTGTCCTTTGTAGCGAAGCAGCTTTCAAGTTTTGATATGGCAAGCATGTGCGAACAAGAAAAAAAATCAGCAAGACAAGACACCACTTGGACTATTTTTAAGTTCCTCTGGGTTACCTCTTGAGAATTGGCTTGCCCTAAACCATACAAACACTCATCCATGCTGGATGCAATAGAATTCTCTTGAGGGAGTCTTGCTTTCATATCTCTTCTAACCATCACCATCCAAAGTCTACTAGTCCCTACAGAAGCATAGCACTGCTAGAACTTTTGGGATGTAAATCATTTTCTTTCCTCCCAGATGTTGCACATGAACTATGTAAATCGATATCTACATCAGAAAATATATATATATATATAGTGCACACACTCTTCAAGGAAAATGATTTTCCTCTAGGAATTTGACATATCAAAACTTGATATCAGTGTTTGCAGTTAACTAGGGTATTATAATAATAATTAAATATCCTACTTTGGTAGATGTAGGCAAAAGAATGATATGAGAAGGACAGCATGAAAAGGGTTGCTAGATCTGCAATAATGTGGGTCAATGAAAAGGGTCAAGTGGGCCCATTGTATATGGTCCATGGGGCATGCATGTGCTTTCCCCTTGTAATGTACATTTGATTGCCATTTTCATTAATACTAAGCCACACTACTGTTGACCTAGACAACCATTTGGTGGGGCCTGTCCATTGCCAAGAAAAGAGTCTGGAGTTGGGTCTTCTAGGAAGAACATACTCAATATCTGTCCACACTGTAGACATCTCACATATTATTACTTGTGAAGATCCTCCTGGACATGTACCAGCTTCCATGCATCATAACTAAATGCAAGCTAACTCAACAACAAGGGACATGCAATTCCATCTTATCCATCTCCACTGATTTGAATGATCTAGAGGATCTGTGCAAATGTATACAGACTGCTCCCTACGGATTAAGTCCTGTAGCATATGGACTTCTTTCACTCTCCTCCTTCCCCTCCATTGATGGAGGACAAGGTACATGGAGACATATCTCAGTAGGACAAGACTTGTTCCTGTTATAACCATGCTTTGGCTAATATGACTTACCTTGCTTTTTATTAATTATTCAGGTTAGGGCCAACATGTTCATGTGCATGCATTTTATTTGCCAGTGTCTTTACCCAGAACTAGGTATGTGACTCACATGCAGTCTCTGACTGAAGCAGTGAGCATCATCCACTCCACATCACATTCCTACAATGTAAACAAATTCTTCTTACAAAAAGAGAAGAAAAGTAAAATAAAGCATATAACCTTACCCAGTGCAAAAGTATCATGCCTCTCATGTAACCAAAATCAAGTCACTGACAGCCACTGGCACTTTTTTAAAATAGCATAAAAGAAGTCTTGATAATGAATGCTAACATGGCCCCTCTTGGCTTTATCTCAGTAGCTTCCAACCATCTAATTTGGTCTGAAGCATTACCACTCCCACTCAAACTTTTTAGCAACTTTCTCAAGCTCACAAAGAGAGAAGCTTTTGCTCTTGTTTGGTCGTAGGAAAGAAACTGACATAGAACAGCATTTTTTTTATTCCTAAAAGTCTTTTTGTTGACTCATCCCCCTAAACTTTTCATCCCCTACTATACTCTTATCTTGAAATGACTACTGTGCAATCAAAACAATGCTTAAAAAGAAATACTAATGGAAGAAATACAAATGGGGGACTGACTCCATTTCGCAATATTTTAGAAACCCTAGTAACGGTTGCAATAAAATAGAATTTGATGATGTTATGACCATTTCAGTGATATCATTGTTGTGAATAATATATAGTGGATGACTTCAAGGCTTCACCACCTTCAGGCTCCCAGAACCCACCCACCATCTATGAGACCCCACGTAATCCCCACGTGACTCACTGACGCGTCTGTCTTCACCTCTCTCTCATTAGCACGTGACGACACATGTCATCATATCAGGCCAGCATCACCAATCGCGTGGTTCCACGTCTCCGGACTCAACGGCTGCTATAGGAAGGTGCGGAAAATGTTAGTAGCCGTTAGAAGGTTCAACTATAATTTAAAAATATTACCATGGCTGCACTCACTCGCGGTAAACCTAACACAGTGCTCTGCTCGCCTCTTCAATACTAATGCTTCACGCAATTATTGAAAACTTCTTCTCTAAGTATCCTCAAGTGGTCAAGATCATTCATAACTTATTCATGGCTAATTCAGAACAACTCTCATGAACAGTAAAATATTGATGCTATAATCTGTAATCTTATGTTTCCTTATTTACCGATATTTATGTTTTTTTGACCAAATAATTTTAAATTAATCTTGATGCATACATATTTTTCTGATCATTCATAGATTATGCATGAGTTTCTAAATAATATTTATGAGTTACAATTCAGTGATCTATATATACTCCAGCTGGTTTGTTTTGCTATTAATTTTTTTTCATCTATTTTATTGGTCTGGATGCTAAGTCAGCATCCATACAGAATCTCAAGAGTCCTATAAACTCTTCATATCCTTCTAACAGATCCGATCTCGTATCTATCCCATTATAAGAGAAGATCTAAGGTGTTTTTATGGAACACGCGAGGGTTTACAAAAGCAAGCTTCCCTCCCTTCTTTTTTTTTCACCGGCACACGTGACTTAGGAGTGTGGATGCACTGATGACTTAGTAGTCTCGACGACCGACAATCTGCTTCGGCTGCCATCGAAACAAAATATGTTTCTATTTACGACTCCTTTAATTACTTATTATGGTATAAATAAATATACAAAAACTTTAATAATCTCATATTCTTCATTATTATCATTATTTTATAATATTTAACTGCTTAAATTTTTAAAACTTTAATAATGCTTGTGATTATTTTTTTTGCAGCCAATAATATTGTGTACACACTTAGTTAGAATAGCTTACAATTCTTCGCGAGTTGCTGTAACTAACTGGCTCCTCTCCCTATGGTGTACTAACTAATGAATGGGGGACCAGAGCCAGTACATTGTATGATGGGTCGGAATAATTTTTTTGTGTGCCTCGTTGGTGCTCAATTCCTAGAGATTCTCCTCCTCCCATAAGCAGCAGCTGCTGCATTGCATCATCAGCCTTCTTATGTGGTAGAAAGGCTACCATTTCCAAGGTGGTGTAAATTTTTTCACCACTCCATTAAAGCCACCTCCATTTCCATTCCTGTGTTCTCTCTCTCCCTCACAAGCTACCTTGCCTCTTTTTACCTGCACACTTTGTCCTCTCTAAAAGAACCAGATCTTGACCTTTCTCTATCCCTCTCCCTCTTGTGCTCCTTTTTTTCCTCTCCTTGGTTGGATCTGAGGATCATAAAAACAAACAGTAAGTTGGTGGGCTTGTGCTCTTATATACACAGAGAGTTGAGGTTTCTACCGTGGAAAACATGTGGGGTTTGTGCTAATGCTGATCTTAGATGAAGTGTCTGCCTTTGTTTTCGTTTCTGACCAGGGACAGAGGGGCTCTCATGGTATTTTCTTTTGAGTCAGAAAAAGTTTTTTTTAAAAAGAAGCTGGATTTTGACACTTTGGCTTCGGCCTCAAATGACTTACTGCTGTCTTTAGATAGCAAGGCGAGATCATGTCTGTGTGTTTTTGGGGTCTGTGCTAGAGTTGACTTGCAGCATTAGGAAGAACTGCCTTTCTGTGTACACTTTGAGTAGATCTCACCTAACTGTCTCTTGGTTGAGGGAAGGGGAAAAGAGTATATACATCTGGCTTTCAAGTTATTTGGAAGAACACTTCTCCCTCGAAAGCTTAGATAATTTTTCCATGGTTTGAGGCCTTCAAGGTTTGGATCTAGTTTAGAAAGATTTCTTTGAGCAGTGCCACTTTCGGTTGGTTTCTTTCCTTCGAGGTCTAATTCATGAAAAGCTTTCTAGAGATCTGTGATGTTCTATAGGTCCAGATTTCCCTATATTTGATACACTATTTCAAATTTTGCTGCTGCATTAAGTATACATTTGCCAATAGATGGCCATTTCATCAATCTCCTGAAACAGGTCTACAAGTTGTCGAGTGGTTCATGCCACTCAGAATTAGCTTCGGATTTTAAGTTTCATTGACTGCTCGCTAGATCAGTTCATGGTCAGCAAAAGAGTTTCAGCAGCTTAGATTCAACTTGATTGCTTCAGGCATTGGATTTGGAAGGCCAAGTTTATCATACTGACAGAATGAGGCCTGTGGATGATAAAGGGTGTTACAGCTATGGATCAGCTCAGGACAATCCCAGCGGTAACTCCTGTAACTTTGAGTTCCAGAAGGGAAATGCAGCAAACAAGGCTCGTCACCATCGCAAGGTCTTAGGCACCAAGCCACCCCCTTCAAAGTGGGATGATGCCCAGAAGTGGCTGGTTGGATTATCTGGTAGAGGGGATCACTGTCACAGCAAGAGCAAGCCCCGGAATTCGAATGCCGATGATAGGAGACTTCTCGGTCCGATGCCTCCTAAGGGAAGAGATTCTTGTAGCAGTGCAGATGGAGTATTAGAAGATGATGTAGCATTGGCAATTACCACTCAAGATGAAGGAGAAACAAAGAAAATAGATTGTAGTGAGTCATTCTGGAGGATCAATAAGCTAGCCGAGGATTCATCCATGGAAGTAAGATCAGTTTGTGTGAGGGATATGGGCACAGAGATGACTCCCATAGCCAGCAAGGAGCCCTCCAGGACTGGTACACCACTTAGAGCTACAACTCCTGTGCTGAGGAGTCCCATTTCTTCTAGATCATCAACTCCAGGGAGGTGCCGACAAGGGCCCCAAGCCCATGAGGGCTACCAAGGAGGTATGAGGAATTTGGAGAGGAACAGTGAGTCACTCTCTTTGGAAAGGCAAGTGGGAATGGATGGCCTAGTAGAGGGGAAGGTGAGTTAGATGCCAGTAAGATATCTGAGAATAAGGGTGCAGAGCAAACTAGGAACTCTGACTCTCTGGAGTCCCGGGCCGTGGCATGGGATGAGGCTGAGCGCGCCAAGTACATGGCAAGGTAATTTTATCAATCTCCCTCCTCGTATTATCAGACTTCTTCCTCTGATTTGCCTTGTTTATTGATCCGATTTCTATAATGATTTCCTTCTCATGACTAATGATTTTGTTATATGAATTCCATATATTTGGCAAATAATTTTATTACTTTATGCCTCTAATCATTTTTATCTACTCTAAGTTTGCTTTCTCTGGACGGAGATCTACAGAATGTTCATCTGCCACTCTAGGTGGGATTCATGTCTTCTTTTAGACCAAAAATTTGTTTCTTTAGGAATGAAATTTGAAGAACTCTGAGGCACTTTTTTTGACTGAGAAGTCATTCACTCATTCCTTACCTTGGAGGACTAAAGGCCTTCTCTGGATTTTAAGTTAGTTAAACATTGGTGTAAAAACTTTGCACAGTCTGAAGCATCATCTTATGGTGCTCATCCCTGCTTATGCCATATTAGGAGCTTGAGAAAAAATCCTTGATTATGTGCTATATATACAGGAGATGAGATTGGCAACTTAGTAGAACCTTACAGTCCAGAGTATACAATAGGCTCAAAGGAGTTAAAATATGTGGATGATATGCACCTTAGCGTCTGATATGCCCACATTATATTGAAGAAGTTTGTTGCTAAATGTTTCTACCCACAGTGCTGAAACATATGTTATATGACCTTGCTCTGTGTATTTGTTATAGCAAGTTAGCATTTTCTATTGTTCTCTTCTACTTTCTATGGATTAATTTTCATGGAGACAACATTGACAGCTGAAGTGTTGGATGACAGCATACCAATCCCTAATATCTCAGCTTTTTTTTAATGCTTTTGTCTGATTTGTCAGTGACCTTGATGTCCAAAGGTTTGGTACAAAATAACAAAATTACAATATGTGATGGGAATTGCACTATAAATACACTAAACTTCTAGGCTATTTATATTCAGATACAAGCGAGAAGAAGTGAAGATACAGGCATGGGAGAATCATGAGAAAAGAAAAGCTGAAATGGAGATGAGGAGGTTGGAGGTACTAAAAAGAACACATTTTTGTCTATTATCCTTATTTTATTGATCCAAGACTTCTTCTGATCATGCAATTTGTCCTGCTGATAGAATTTTAAATTTCCATGCAATGCTGTGTGTTAGACGTCCAAAGGCAACTATGAATGGTAATTATAAACTGTTGAAGTTCAAAGTATCACAGTGGTGCTTCTCCTAGCAAAAAACATCATATTGGAGGCAGACAATTGTTTCAATTGTTTGCAAGCAGCTGTCAAAAACCATCCTTTCACTAGTTTAAATGACCATCAATAATCCTCTTAATTAATGACAAAATTTGTGGTCTCCTTGTCTGATATTAAAAAAAAAAACTGGCTAGTGTTGATAGATGCCTTCTCATCTTATATTATTGCCTTCTAGTCATAACAGACATTATTTAGCATCTTATTAGAATCTCATACATTCACCTCCATGTGGGAACTTGTAATGGGATATGATAATTTGCACTTAATTTGAAGACTTTAAATAATCCTGGTGCCCAAATACCGCACCAAACTATAAGCATAAAGTAGGACAATAATAATGTAGGACAAGACTAAGCAACCAACAAGAATAAAGTAGGACAGAAATGAATGTCACCATATCAGCAGCCAAAATTTGATCTTGACACTCATTTTCTTGATGCTGGCATCTTATCAAGTGTATTAATTCAAGCATAATATGCAAGCGCCTGCAGAATAATTGCAGCCCTGAAGTACTTGGGAGGCATTCAAGCTCTCAGAAGACTATGCAATAATTGAGATTCTAGCATAATGTGCTGGATTATGAACAAACAAACCATGACAGTAAAAGCAAGTAAACCTCTGGTTATATGAGTAGCAAATAATATAAACAATGAGTAGTACATGATACTATTTAAGTGATATGCATTTTTTTATGTTTCTCATCATAAATAATCTTTATTATGTGAACCACCTCTGCCTAGCTATAATTCATGATATTTGTGAACAATGCCTGCTGGCCAGCACAAAGAGCAGAAAATTATATTGGAATTTCACACCATTACAATGGTCATTAGTGTTGCTAGCCAAGTATCTTTTTATAGGGATTGAATTATTATTTTGCTATTCCGTAGAACCATTTGGCAACTAGTGAAAGATCACGAATTTTATATTTCTGATTTGCCTTTAGAATTCATTCCTGTCATGAGTTACATAACAACTCAAAGCTCAAGTAAATAATGGAAACAGTACGTGTTATATCTAAATAGGGGAAAGCATTCAAATGCCTTCACCTCTCTGCTTTACCAAATGATAATGGCAAGTATTTCATTTGAAGTGAACAACTAATCATGTTATAATTTTGCTTGGTATCATATGCTATGATGTCGTTTCTGGATTACAAGCTGATTCTAACCACACCTGCCATGGGTCCCAGTTGAAGGCCGAGAGGATGAAATCTCGGGCTCAAGAAAAGATGGCAAACAAGTTGGCTGCAACACGAAGAATAGCAGAGGAGAAGCGTGCTAATGCAGAGGCCAAGCTGAATGAGAGCGCTGCTAAAACTTCAGAGAGAGCAGACTACATTAGAAGGACAGGGAACTTGCCATCTTCCTTTTTCTCTTTCAAGCTGCCATCACTTTGTGGTTGAAAACAATGTGATGTAACTAATAAATACGCTCATCTTCTTTAATGTCTGTTTTCTTTATTATAATTCTTAAATGTTGTGCCACTGTAACCAATTTGATTACGCTTGTAAAATGGAAATGCAATATAGTACTGTATTTCCCCGAAGTATTGCATTCCATTCCAAATTTATGGCGTTTATTGCCATCTTCCGATTCTTGAAGAATTAAAATTCTGAATTCATCAGTATACTGCATGGCAGAGGATTGAATTAAGCCATGTAAAATTTGATTATGGTGATGCTACTAATGGATCAGTTCCCTTTTTTTTCCACTTTGCTGGTAGTTAAAAGAATTGGTGAACAGGATTGCAAAAGGAGATTTCATGAGATGGGGAATCTCTGCAATTCGATTTAACCTGAACTTGGATGTATTAGGAATAGTTTCGATTGATTTAATCATTCATGGAGTATATATATATATATATATATATATATATATATATATAGTCTTCTTCCAAACGTTTGGATACCACATCAGAGACAAAAACATGTGATGATCCAATCTCTAAAGAAGAAGGAAAAGAATATGACTCTTCATAGCATCTTTTCATTCCAACCATTCATTGGATTTCATGCTCACATTGCCCGACAGGTATAAAAGTAGATTGATTTTCTTAAGCTGAGCAGTTGCTATAAACATCACTCTTGCCAAAAAAAAATTGATAACAAATAGAAGTTAAAAACTGTTGAGCTGGCTTCTACTTATAGGACCATTGGATGACAAAGGAACTTGTGCTACTTTTCTGTAGTTAATGGAAAAGGAAACAAGGATAAAGCGCAATGAACTCTGCATGACTCACCATAGATTAAGTTACATTGATCTATCCTCCACTGTTATATGGAGAATAGAAGCATGAGTGACCACCTGCCTTCCCTCACTGTCTTTGAAACCATCATCATCATCAGCCCATCAGTCCTCACTGAACATCAGCCAGTTTGACAGGACTTCTGTTGAGTTACCCAATGATGCACCATATTTTGCAGTGGAGTTACAAAGTGCCTTTTCTCTTGATATAACATGACAAGACAGCTTGCAAAAGAAAAAACAAAGTTAGCCAGGGAAAACCATTGCAACTTAAACTTTTGGAAGACTTCTGAAGCCCCTCTTTGAGATGCTTCCTTAGGGTTGTCATTCTGTATCAGTTGACACCCTGATGATACCCCTTTATTTGATGCACGTCACTGCTTGGTGGTGAAAGTGTGTAGCTGTTGGCATGTAAGTAGGTCTATCAGCAAACCCAGATCTAGCCGAAGTCCACAAAACCCTTACTGCCAAAAGTTTGACCTGGATTCTGGGTAGCATCCCTAAGCCAAGGCCTGAAAATAATCAGTTTTGGACCTTAGCTCACACATATCATCAGAACTTGGCCAAGGGTGCAAGAATGCTATTAGGGAATTACGTGTTATATCCTCTTGCAAATGCATAGAGATGTGACAAAGATGGGAATTAAACTTAGAGATCACACACAAATTGTAGAGCCCTTCGATTGACAAACAGCTAGTTTCAGTGGCTTATGAACCAAGTTTGAAAACCCTTGAGTCTTGACTGGTCCAAGTCAATGCTAAATTGTCCACAGTTCATCCAGGATTGGCTCATTTGCAACCTAACTTTCGACGAACTAGATGGCATCATTTCAGAGTGGGGAGAACAGGCAACTGAATTTTCTACTTTTGAGGGCCTAATTATTTGTAGAACTGAAATTTTACACAGAATATCAGATATTGTTCCTAACACTTCCAGTTTCTTTCTGTATTTGTCATTATTTTTTGGGGAAAAAAAACTTATTTGATTTTTTTATTAATAAATTTAGTTCTCATGCTTAAATTAAACTATCTTGTTATTACAAATATCTGTCATCCAATCAGCATCATAGATTGTCTCTTTGACATGGCCTTTCTTGCGTCAGAAGTCCTTTAAATATTCTCTTTACTCTGCAGGGTTGCCATTTTTTTGGTCATTAACTGTAACACCTCCCCAGTAAGTGCGTATAGGACATTGCACATTCAATGTATAACACAGACATACATGAAAAAAATTGTGATTTTAATTGTGATCACCATCTTTCCATCATGGTCTTAAGGTTGGTGGTATGTGTAATGTACAAGAATGGTCAGTGATTGGGCAAATGGCTTTCCCATCAAGACTACATTGGTTGGCTTTTGGAATGGCAGGCTATATTCACATCATGACAGTGAGACAAGGGATCTAATAATGATGAATTTGGAGGGCAAAGTTAAAATTTTAACTTCTACCCTGGTCCAGCCCTAACAGGTTTTATTGAGCTTTATTCAGTTTGCATTTGACACTAATCAAATTATTTCACTGGTTGTAGGGTCTTGTCTCCTCTGTAGTGCCATGCAAACCAGCCAACAGTACCATGTAAACCAATCAAGCATGTTTATCCATTTCAACCACCTGAATTTTTGTGTTTTTTATTATATTTGCTAATTCTTTTTCAGCATTAGCTTTCTCACATTGTTGCCTCACTATGTTGCTCAGTTTGAGTAATGTTTTAGAGAACTTTGCAAGAAACAAGTAGCTACTTATTCATCCCGGAGAACTGGAGATTTTTATATTTGGCCATCAGACAGAAGTGTCCTTGGCCTCTATCATGCTGGGTAGTGGTACCCATCTTGCTTGTAATCTAGTATGCAAAATACTGTACAAGTTTTGTCTAAAATCTGTGCAAACAATGTGCAAAGCCTGCATAAATTTTCATACAAAATTACTTGGTCTCAATTACAGAATCAGTTTTTCAGAATTTAATGCAATGTTGTCATTGTGAAGGGAATTTAATGAAAAGAAGGGACTTAATGAAACATTCTAAAGTCTTATGAAGAAGCGGAGAATTGTCATAATGCTTGGGAGAAGGGCATTTTCTTTAGTAGTGGAGATGATGCAAAATGTTACGGTAATCATTTCATCAAGTTATTGACTCTTACCTCATAAAGATGGAGAGGTGTTCTAGGAATGATTGTGCTGAGAGTAATGATTTAGAGCATTGACTTGATGAGATTGAGCTATCTCTTGTACTCATAATAAAAAAAAAGGAGTGGGAAGTTTCCCTTCCTTTGTGACTCGCTTTATAAAATTATTGATCACTTGCTATGAACTCAGAAGTGTACGTAATGTACTAGTAAAGCTAAACTAGAATGATGGCAAGGTATACTTTGAAAACTTTTCCTACGAAGAAGATAGTGCTGAATTTTGTAGTACAGAATAGTACTAAAATAAAGATATTTGCTTAATTTCCTCAAAGGACAAATACCATGATGACATCTTTTGTATCTATGGGATTATAACTCAGCAACAGAGAGAGGCAAAAACTTCTTTGATAAATAAAATTTATTTAATATGCTGTCAGAAGTGATGCTGGTTTAGCACTCGTTGCACCTGCCAGCAGCTTCAATGAATTTGAAGCTTATAAATTAACACCAATCATATTTTTTTCCATGAATTGAGTAAATTTATTGCTGGTATCTACTCAATACACCTTGCTCCCATGCGACCTTCTGAGTGCCCAATCTTTGACACACACGGAGTCTGATTCCAGAAACATCAAAATGGATGCTGCTAGTCAAATGAGGCAGGTATTACATGGTATTTAGATTCTTTTCATTCTTGATGGGGGTGTATAAGGTTTCATCTAACAAAAATAAGGGTGCAGGAACCGATTAAGCTGAGGTTTATTTCTAATTTTCAGTTAAGCAGCACAAAAAAAAAGAGTATTTCAAAAAAAGAAAAACTTTTCTTACCAATTTTGTAGTATGAAAATTAGGGTTATAATAGGGCTGAATTGAAGTTGAATTTAAGAATACCTTCATATAAAATTAAATTCATACAAAGTCCAAGGTTGGGCTTAGCTATTCACGAGCTATCCAAGTTTGGCTCCCTCGATCAAGAAATGAGCCGAGTCAAACCAAACCAAGACTTAACTAGCTTGCCGTGGCTTGACTTAAATTAGCTTAATATATTAATATATAAATAATATATAATATTATTTTTATATATAAATAGTTTGATATTATAAATTAATATTAATAATATCAAATAAAATGTATTTAAATAAAAAAATTAGGGTATATTTAAAATTATTATTTTAAATTATATAAATGTTGTTTGCTGGTTTGCACTGGGTGCTATCCCGACCCAGGTCACCACCTCTTAGTGAGGCGGTGGCCGTGAGGCGGCACGTGGCATCATGATTAAATTAGAGAGACTTTGTCGGTAGCTTGGGTGTGATGCATTAAGACTCTTAGGTAGTGTTTGAAATAAAGGATAAGAGAGGATATCCAGAGGATATCCCCTCTTATTCCCAAAAGCCATAACTATAAGGGATAGCAGAGAATAAAGTTAACCAAAGGGATAATTCATGGTTAACCATGGTTAACCATGGGATATCCCCTCAATTTATTCCCTAGAGAATGCAGGAATAGCTGGTTATCCCTCCAAATAAGAGTAAAAAAAGGTTATCCCATGGATTTACCTTTTTGCATTTGATATGATCAATGGGATAGCCAAAGGATATCCCTAGGGATATCCAGGGAATAAACTCTATCCCGTACACTTATCCATGGATAATATTTTTTCTATCAAACACTACCTTAGGTAGTGTTTGAAATAGGGGATAAGAGGGGATATCTCTTGGATATTCCCTCTTATTCCCAAAAGCTATAACTATAAGGAATAGCATGGAATAAAGTTAACCAAAGGGATAATCCATGGTTAACCATGGTTAACCATGGGATATCCCCTCAATTTATTCCCTAGAGAATGCAGGAATAGTTGGTTATCCCTCCAAATAAGAGTAAAAAAAGGTTATCCTATGAATTTACCTTTTTGCATTTGATATGATCAATGGGATAGCCAATGAATATCCTTAGGAATTGCCAGGGGATAAACTCTATCCCGTACACTTATCCATGGATAATATTTTTTCTATCAAACACTTACTTAGGTAGCGTTTGATAGCCCAAAAGTTATTCCTGGATAAATGTATGGGATAGTATTTATCCAGATGATAGCTGAGGGAATAAGCATTTTTTTAAAATTACAAGTCTGTCATCAAGGGATAACTTTAGTTGTTCCTAGGTTCCCTATAGAATAAGTTCAGGGGATAACCCATGGTTATGGTTAACCATGGGTTATCCCCTCTGGTTAAATTTTTTCAGATCTATCCCTTCTAGCTATAGCATTTGCGAATAAGAAGGGATATCCAGAGGATATCCTTCCTTATCCCTCATATCAAACACTGCCTTAGGTAGTGTTTGATAGAAAAAAAATTATCCATGGATAAGTGTACGGGATAAAGTTTATCCCCTGGCTATCCCTAGGGATATCTCTTGGCTATCTCATTGATCATATCAAATGCAAAAAAATAAATCCATACGATAACTTTTTTTTTACTCTTATTTGGAGGGATAACCAGCTATTCCTTTATTTTCTAGGAAATAAATTGAGGGGATAACCCATGATTAACGTTAATAGAAAAAATATTATCCATGAATAAGTGTATGGGATAGAGTTTATTCCCTGTCTATTTCATTGATCATATCAAATGCAAGAAGGTAAATCCATAGGATAACTCTTTTTTACTCTTATTTGAAGGAATAACCATCTATTCCTGCATTAATCATGAATTATTCCTCTCGTTAACATTATTTCCAGCTATCCTTTATAGTTATAACTTTTGAAAATAAAAAAAAATATCCTCTGAGTATCTCATCTTATTTTTTATTTCAAACACTATCTTAGTGTAAGCGTCGTCTTCTTCGGCGATCGAAGAAGAGAAAGTTGTCGACCAGGATGGCCGTTGGCACCCGGCATTTTCCCAGAAAGCAGTCTCAAAAATGGCTCAAAGTCGGCTTAAATAGCTGCTATTGTGGGCTTTTCAGACCAAATGAAAGCCGGAGCTGCATTCTCTGGCCACTCGGAGGTGGGTTCCCATGGCCTCAGGCTACCGGGAGGCTTCCTTTCCATGTTGCCATTGACGATTTCATGGTCACGGATTCTAAGAGCCGAATAGCATGGATTCTTAAATAGAGTTAAAAAGATGCCCCTTTTGTTAAATCCCTTCGAGCCCTTGGTTTTGATGGCAGGGAGTTTCTATTTGCATCATCCAAATTACTCAGTACACCCATCCACCCATCATCCTTAACGCACAAAAAAAACTCAACTTTACCCTTATAAAATTTAACCAAAATGCTCCTATTTTTACTCGTCCCACCCCACCCAATCCTTCCTCCCAACGATATGGAAAAAAAAAAAAAAATTCTTAATCCATTTGTACCCTTATTTGAAGAAATTTCAACCTTTAATTGAACAACAGACAAACAACCAGTGATTTGGAAAGGATCTATGGACGTAAAGATTCGTTTTTTAACTTATTTCAATTTTTTTTCATGATTCATGTTTTGTTCGGCCACACAGAACAAAAGGCCCCCTGTTCGGGCCGAACAGAGGGCCTTTGGCATTTGGCCGAATAGGGGGCCTCTGTTCGGCCCATCCCGGCCTCTGTTTGGCCAAATAGGGCTGAACATAGGGGTTTACGGTTGGGCCCGTATCGACCCATGCCAAGGCATGCCGATGTGTGCCGACCCGTGCCATGGCATACGATTCGGCCCGTGCTAACCCGTGTCGGGGCATACCGATGTGTGTTGGCCCATGCCGGGGCATGTTATAATTAGCGATATGTGATGGCCCGTGCTGGGGCATCTTATAATTCAATAGTTTAAACAAACGATCTCGTCAGATGTTATAATTAGCGAGACTGTTGAGTTGTAAAGTGCATTTTTTATCAATCTTTAAATTTATATAATGCTTGACATTTTATATAAAGTGCATTAAATTTTGACTCTGGCACAAAAAAAATTTAACCCAAATGAACTTTTATTCAAATTTCAATGTATTTTACAAAAAAGATGTGCTAAAAAGCTACAAAATACATAAGATACATTATCAATCCCCATCTTGTCGTTGTCGACGTCTGTACTGCTATGGTGATGCACGACTAGGGCTAGGTACATCAGGCTCAACTGTAGAGATATGTTGACCTGCAACACATGTGTCATCTGAGAAATAACGTCGTACAGGTAGGTCCCCTATGACGCAACCTCCTCCCGATCCATATGAAGAATACTGGTGCCAATGCTAATGGCATCTGCAATACGCCTCCCTTATACGTCAGCATCAACATCATCGGGACATGATCGAGAATAGATATTGGATCAACTCTCTAGGGGATGAACTACCTGGTGCGTGATACGAGAATATCAATCTATATATCCTGGTATGCAATCTGATGGTCGGATCATCGGATGGCTCCTGCTTGCTCAGCTCAGCAGGTGATCCTCCCACCTCTCCCATATCTAATTATAAAAGACATATCGGATGCGGTATGATGCTGCTGTCGATCCTCTGCTGGCTCGCTAAGGAGCTAGTGGTGCGCGGAGGATTGTCTGTATCCTACCGAGCTATCGTAGAACCCTTTCACGATGATAGGGTTCTACGACATACATGCACTTCAGGCATCCACTAAAGAATACAATATCTAGGAATGGACAATCCTCCCGAATATGACGATGGGGATCCCAAACTACCTGCAACAGATAAATCCTAATCAGTTTGATAATATATGGCAAATCATAGAAATATACAAGTGTATGGTCCTATGGTACATACCTCATCAGCCCTCAAAACGTCCAATGAATCGCGTAGAATCACTAAATGATCCATCGTGGTATGTGATGGATTGTCGGGAATCCATTGGTGCACTCGGGGCTTGGCATCGGTGTAATCCAGGGATGGGTGAGGAGTGAGATATGAAAAATGATCATAAATCCATACTTGGAGCAACGTCATATATCCACTAATCTGTCTAACATATGCCCTAGATGCAATCTCCAACTACCGATATAAATGAGCCAAGACACTAGCACCCCAGGCATATGTGCTCAGCCTATCCAAATCCCGAAGTAGAGAAAGATAAGCTATAGGCACCCTCGTCCCATTTTTATCAACAAAAAGTGTGCACCTTAACAAAAATAGCAAATACTCTCGCGCTGCAGACTCTATCCTATGTTGGCTATCTCTATCAGATATAGCATGAAAATGACTCTTCAGCCACTCTAACTTCACAGACTGACCACGTACTGATAGCACCTCTGACGCGCATCTACCTGTGATACACCTAACAGCTCCATTAGTAGGTCCTCAACATCCTGATCACTCATCCTATCACATGACAGTGACACTGAGGCATTTATGACACTAATCCATAATATAGCGGCAACGTCATCCAACGTGATTGTCATCTCGCCAAAGGAAATATGGAAAGTGATCATCTCGAGCTGCCATCACTCTACGAAGCCCGAGACAAGAATCTTATCAGCGAATCGATAAAAGCAGTGCACTAGTTCAACCAAGCCCGATTGCTGAACTATTTCTTTGAACCTCTTATTAATTGCCCTAATGCCTACCACTGCCACTTACCTACCTTGGCAGCATGGTTCATGCACTTCAGTGGGGCTTGTTTCTGTAAAATATAAATGGATGACATTGATAATTTATAACAGAATCATAATAATACATATTAAAGGAAATACAATAGAATAACAAACAAACAATACATGTTGCCTTCAGATGGAGGCTGCTATATGTGTCTTGAAACTACTAAGGACAGACTCATCCTCTAGACCGCCTGGATATGACCCATCCGCTTCATCTTCAACATCCATAGCTGGGATGTCCTCGTCTATTATCTCAAGTTGGGGCAATGGTGCAATAGGAACCTTATGCTCAGTATGCCTGCCACGACGTCTCCTGGCTGACGTTGTGGGTCTAACTCATGAGGGACCAACATTCATATCTGAAACATTGCATTAATCAGCATTAATACGCAAGATTAAAATAACATAATAATTTTTTTCTCGAAAAACTAAACTATACTGTTTATACATGTAATTTTATTAAAATAACATAATAAGTTTTATATATATATTTACTAAATAATCAATTTATTTATATATAAATATTTACTAAATATTAATTTTTTTAAAAACTACTTATAAAAAATTAAAAAAAATTAAAATCCTCTGTTCGATCATACAGGGCCAAACAAGGGACAGGAACAATCATGTTCGGTCGGATTGGGCCTAATAGAGGATTTATGTTTGGCCCCATTGAGCCAAACAGAGTTTCTCTATTCGGCCCATTAGGGCCAAACAGAGAGACTCTTTGTTCGGGCCGAATAGAGAGAACACCGGAGCTTGCCGAAGGAGGGCGGAGGGAGGGAGGTGGAAGCGGTGGGTTTCGAAGGGAACTCACCATCGTGCTTGCCGATGCTAGAGAAGGAGGTGTCGGGAAGGTTGTTGACCCAATTGAGGATTTTGATGATTAACAAAACTATTTGAGTATAACATTTGATGTTACTAATGATTTTGATTAAGTTTTTCAGATTATAAGTCTATTTGATGATCAAAATCAAGAAGGAAATCAAGTTCTGGTTTGAATCTAATGTCAAGGTAAGACTGCAGACATTAGAGTCGATACCTGAAATCACAGAGCCGACTCCGGAAAACGGCACAGACTTAGAGTCGACTCCGGGACTGTGAGAGCCGACTCTATCAGAAACAACAGAACGTTGGATTTTCAGGCCACAACTTAGAGTCGACTCCCAGACTGTTAGAGTCGACTCCAGAAGAATTTTGTGTCGACCCCAGAAAAGTTAGAGACGACTCCAGATCGAGCGGATTAAATTATTTCGAGTTAGAGCCGACTCCAGAAAAGCCAGAGCCGACTCCAGAATGTTAGACATGGCTCCAGAACTGTCAGAACGACTCTAAACTTTATCTTTATCTATTTTAATCCCAACGGCTATTGTTATTTATGGATCTAATCCTTTTTTACTTGCTTCTAACGGATAGTTTCACACTATTTGTGGATTAATCGGATCTATAAGAAGAGGGTTGATTGCATCCCAAAAAGAAGAGAGGAAAAGAGAAGAAAGAGGCTAAAAGAAAAGAATAGAGAAAATCTTTGAGATCTATCAGAAAAGAAAAGAGGGAAAACCTGTAAGGAAAGATCATACTCATTCCCCAAAAGAAGAGAAAGAGATTCCAAGCCTTTGCTGTTCTATTTAGAAGAAATCTCAAGAGAAGGAAGAAGCCCTAGTTTTTCCAATCTTCTGAGCCTCAAGAGCATATTCAAAGGAAGATCCATTCAAAGGAAGAGAAGGAAGAAGCCACCAAGATCTTCGAATCAGGCTTTGGTTCCTAATCTCTATTTATTGTTTCATTATTGTATATTTGCTCATTGAAGGAGCAGTTTGCTTTTGTAAAATCAAATACTGTTTGCTGGGTCAATCTGGTGATTGATTCAGTTGAGGCTGTTAGCCTTGTGCAAGCATTAGCTTGTGGTTTTAGGTTTTGTGCTGGTGAGCCTTGAAAACCAGCTGGGTTCGTTGTGCACCCGGAAAAACAACAAGTTCTAGTTGTGAGCTTGCAAAACAACTCTGCTGTAATCTGTTTGATTATAGTGTGAACCCAAGAGGTACTTGGGAGTGGACGTAGGTGTAGATACACCGAACCACTATAAAATCTATTGTGTTTGCGGTGATTGTCTCTTTATCTTCAACTTTCTATTTATAGTTGCTTAGTTTTAAATATGTGAATCTAAGTTTTTATTTTCGCTGGGGGTTATTTTTCAAAAGAGTTTAATTTTTGAAAAACCCAATTCATTCACCCTTTTGGATTGCTATCTGGACCAACAAAGGTGTTATGGAGGTGTCGGGGGATGAGGTCGCCGGGGATGCCTGTCGGTGCCGGGGAAGGAGACGGGAGAGAGGGAAGAGGGGAAGGAGGGGTTTGGTGTGTTGAAAGAGAAGGGATGTGCAGAGTAATTTTGGGGTGTAAAGGGAAGGGATAGTTTAGAAAATTTTATTTTTTAAAAGGAAGGGCTGAGAGTAATTTGAGAGGTGCATGGTTTCGTAGCATTGTGGATGGGATGTGACTTCTCAAAGCAAATGAACCCATCCACTCCCATCAACGTTTGCAAAGAAGATGAGGGTGACGTGTCAGTGGATGCCAAACAGTCATTGTTTCGGACGTCATGGCATATATGGCACCTATGTGGCAGACATATGGGTCATGATGTGGCATCTTTTTACTGATCTAAGTGCTTCATTACACAATGTCATGTAGGTTGACATATGGCTGCTTGTGTCTCAGTTCATATGTATCGCTGATGTGGAATGCCAGCATGGCCTTTGTGCTTACGCCGCAAGTGACGTGACGTCTTGTATAGCATTCTGCATAGCGTGATGACATGGCATGTGGATATGGTACTCCATGCTAGCGTGGCGTTGATGGATGCTAACATAGCATGGATCCCGTGCTGACGCAACATGTGATTTTATTTTTGTAGTTTTAAAAATTATTAAAAAAATTAGAAAATATTAAAAAATAGAGAAAATTTAAAAAAAGAAAAAAATTCATAAAAAATTATAGAAATTTTTTTTATATGGCATAATGATTTATGTTTAATGCATGAACAGCATTAATGCTTAGTGTATACTTTTTTTTTATAAAATTTTTTTTATCAACATAATTATTTATGTTTAGTACATAGATATAGTTTATGTCTATTTTTGCATGCTATTTATATTGACATAATTATGTATGCTATGCGCATGAAAAGCATATCTTTATTTACTTTATATTTTTTTGCATATATATTTATTTATACGTAGTGCATAGGTAATATGTATGCTAAATTTTTATATCTTTTTGATATAAAATTTATGTTTGATGTAGTTTGTGGACCAGTTTCAGCATGTGTTGGCTATATGGATTCCTTCCAACCTATATTTGTTTTATGGACATTAGAGTGAGTTCTATAGATTATTCACGGTCACATCTTGAGTTTGTGATCCAATTATATGCATTGGTTGCATATGCTCATAGGCACAAATGTATGATTTGGTGATCTTTAAGTACTATTCATAGTTGAGTCTCTTGAGGGATTGAGAGTACATAATCAAATATGATCGAAATTTTTAGGACGTAGACGAAATTAAATTGATTATGTGCTGTGTTAGTTATGTGTTAATTTAATACAGTACTTCTATTGCATATTACACTATATGAGTTTTATCAAGTTGCATACCCCACTAACCTACATAATAAGAGAGGTAAAATGAGGCTATAAGTATGAATCCTATATGAACGAGTGAGATATGATATGATATGGGTGCTAGGTTACTTCCACATGAGCCATCCTCATGTGGGTCACTGCCTCTCGATGAGGCGGTGGGTGACCTCCGGATTAAAAAAAGAGAGAGTTCTCTATTACGAATAAGGACAGCACGAGAAAGAGCTATCTCACCCTCTTTCTTCGATGATCTTTCTCTCTCCAACACCATAGCCTAGAGCATGATGGCACTAGGAGACTCTAGCAGCCTTCATTGTCAACCGACGATCTTTTCATCGCTTCTGCTATCCCACAAAATGAAAATTTTGATTCCCTTAAATTCTCATACTTTCAAGAGAAATGGAGGAAAACCCATCCTTCGTACAATTATATAAATTCTAATTCTTCGAAATGCAACACTCTGGAACTCGTAACCTTTCATTGCCAAGCAAAGAGGTGCAATTATAAGAGCAAACTCTAATCAATCACTGTTCTTTTAGCAAGCGATTTGTGAATAGCTCAAAATCAGCTAGATTGAGCTTGGTCTGAACACAAAATGAGCTAAGTCGAAGCTCAGCCTAGCTCAACTCGTGTTCCTACCCTCCCTCCCAAGACTCCCAAAGTAGATTACATTCATGGTGCAAACCAAAAGTGGAGTGATACAAGATGATGCCACCCACCCAGAACCATAATAGCTTCAAAATTTCAGCCAGCGCCATGTATCACACCAATACCATTTTCCTAGTATGGGTCCAGCCGGAGTTATATATTAATTTCTCAGTCTTCATCCATATCCATTAAACTACTTTATCCATCACCAATCAATTTCATAGTCTCTAATTCTAACACGCAACATCCAAACCTAACTTAGACCACAAGCTTTTCCAACCATTTGCTGTTCTTTCGGTAGAAGCCCAATCGCTTTTAATACAAAGTCAAACTTTTTAATATTCTTGGGGAAGTTAAAGCCGCACCACTTTTGCCGGCACCTCATAATTAATGCAAAACTTTTTGTGGTTCATGAACCCAGCTGTTCACCCACTCCCAAATCGCATGGCTCGGTGATATACGATTACAACAAGGGTGCAAAATTTTGGCAAGATGACGACGAGCCAGAGTCAGAGTGAGATTCGGAGTCAGCTTAGAAAGGTCAAAGTTTTGACCACTAACTGATCTGACATTGAATCGGGTCAAATTCCAAGGCCTAACCATACCCAGCTAAGCATAGCCTAATTTTTTATTACCAAAGCGACCGGACCTACCTTGGCCTTGAGACGACCTTAAGGCCACCAAGGCCTTGGTATATTGATGAGTTAACGACTAGGGTAGCAAATCAACTCACGTTGCTGGGTAGTTGATCGATGGGACGAGTCTTGTCAACCGGTTTAGAGCTGGGGATGGGTATAGATATATTTAAAATAAATTCCGTTGTGGATTTGGGAAGGGAGCAGTCCTGGCAAAACCAACGCAAACTCGCCTCCTGATTTTCTTGAATGCCTTTTATATAAAATATGATATGCTGATCCAGCGTCATCAAAATAAAAGTAATGTAAGCTAACAAGATAATCATCTTTCAACCTCGAGATCCTTTCGGTTTCAAAGTGCATCAGCATCATCCCACCCCCGGGACCCTTCCAGTCTCAGAGTGGGATCGTCATCTCTTGATCCGAGACCCCTTCGGTCTCGGGTGCACAGCATCATCCCACCCCCGGACCCTTCCGGTCTCGGAATGGGATCACCATCTCTTGACCCCGAGACCCCTCCGGTCTCGGGGTGCACCAGCATCATCCCACCCCCGGACCCCTTCCGGTCTCGGGGTGGGATCATCATCTCTTGACCCCGAGACCCCTCCGGTCGCACAGCATCATCCCACCCCCGGACCCCTTCCGGTCTCGGGGTGGGATCATCATCTCTTGACCCCGAGACCCCCTCCGGTCTCGGGGTGCACCAGCATCACCCCACCCCCGGACCCCTTCCGGTCTCGGGGTGGGATCATCATCTCTTGACCCCGAGACCCCCTCCGGTCTCGGGGTGCACCAGCATCATCCCACCCCCGGGACCCCTTCCGGTCTCGGGGTGGGATCATCTCTTGACCCCGAGACCCCTCCGGTCTCGGGGTGCACCAGCATCACCCCACCCCCGGGACCCCTTCGGTCTCGGGTGGGATCATCTCTTGACCCCGAGACCCCCTCCGGTCTCGGGGTGCACCGGCATCATCCCACCCCGGGACCCCTTCCGGTCTCGGGGTGGGATCATCATCTCTTGACCCCAAGACCCCCTCCGGTCTCGGGGTGCACCAGCATCATCCCACCCCCGGGACCCCTTCCGGTCTCGGGATGGGACCACCATATCTCTACCCCGAGATCCTCCTCCGGTCTCGGGGTACGTGGGCATCATCAACGATTAGCACGCAGTCCAACCGTCGAAAGGAATGACAGCTCCGGCCACATGGCGCGCCCACGTGATTCTCCGTACGCCCGTGATTGCACCGTTACGGAGGGCCATGCCTCATAACGGCGTATGGCGCACTGCATGTTCCTGTGCGTGGCCGTGCTCCGTTACGGCGTACGATCCGCTACCACTTGCGACTGCGCGGTCATATCAAACAACGGCGCGCACCGAATGCATCGCAGCTGTTAGACACGTGTGATATCACATTGACAGGTAGCACGGGATGCCTCTGGCGCGCACATCGATGGTACGACAGCGATCTTTGGAATAGTAAGATGGATATTCGGACAGGTATAAAAGCACGTGCCCGCACTGTAAGTAGGGATCCGAACTCTGGTTTTCTAGCTTTCTTCCTCCTAGCAAAACCCTAACCGCCTCAGCTCCCTTCCGCTGAGCGGTTCTTTGTCTGATCCCAAGTGACTGACTTGAGCGTCGAGGGTCCCTACCGGAGCAACCGGTCTCCAGGGACTTTTCTTGCAGGGGTCCGAGGAGAAGGACGTCCGTCTTCCCCGACGTTTGAAGAAGGTGACTTGGCGTCATCAGATTGGCGCGCCAGGTAGGGGGAAGAAAAGAAAGACATCGAACCAGCAGCTTACTTTTCCTCTCTTCAAGCTCTTGAAGCCATGGTGACGACCCGGACGAAGGGAGTTTCAGCCGGTTGCGCTGGGGGGCAGCGCCGCGGGGCCGGTCCACCCGCGGAGGCCCCCGGCTCTCGCAGCCAGTATTCCGGAGCCGCTGCACCCCGGGGGGCAGGGCCTTCTGTTCCTCAGGACGATGCTCCGCGCCTGCTCCGCAACAGCTCCAGGAGGATCGATTTACTGCCCTGGCCACGCAAGTCCAGTCTTTGGCGGCGGTGGTTCAGGGCCTACAGCACCAGCAGGCGGCCGTGCAGCAGCCGAGCCGAATCCATCTGTCCCGGGGGTGGTGCAGCCCAGCCAGCATTCCTCCCGCCGGAGATCGCCGGTTCCTGTGGATCGTCACCATCGATCTCCGGCCAAGCCTCATCACCGCGAAGCTTCTAAGAGACATCGGTCTCCTTCCCGCCACGCTAGTGTCTCTCCTAAGCGGCGGCATGGGAAGGAGGCGGAGCGCCCACGCCGGCATCGCCGCCCCCGTTCTCCTTCTTTCGAATCTTCGGGGAGGGCTCCTTTGATGGCCGGATGCCTCGTCGAGCCGAGCGTCGACTCGAGGAGTGTAATCAGAAGCTGGAGGAGCTTAGCCGTCGGATCACCCACCTGCCAGAAACAGACTACGACAGCCGGCCTCCCTTGTCTCGCCGCATCATGGAGGAGCCCATCTCCACCAGATTCCGCCTTCCTCAGCTAGATCCATACGACGGGACCACAGACCCCCTGGACCATTTGGAGAGCTATAAGGTACTCATGCAAGTCCAGGGGGCCACTGATTCACTTATGTGCATTGCCTTCCCGGCCACCCTGAAGAAGGCTGCTCGAGCTTGGTACTCTCGTCTGCCGCCACGAAGCATCGACTCCTTCCGCCAGTTGGAGAGGGCTTTCTTGGCCCATTTTGACGCCTGCCGGAAGATTCCAAGGGTGGCGGACAGTCTCTTTGTCCAGCAGAAGAACGGCGAGTCCCTGCGGGACTATGTCGCTCGGTTTAAAGAAGCAGCTCTGGAGGTCTACAACCTGGAAGACTCGGTGGCTACCTTGGCCTTGAAGCGGGGGCTCCGCCCTTCTCGCTTCGCGTACTCTCTTGACAAAAAGCCGCCGGGCTCTTACTCTGAGCTTCTTCTCCGGGCCCAGAAGTATATCCGGGCGGATGAGGCCGACTTTTCCGGCGCGAGGCTGGTGGGAGTGTCCCCAAGAAGCCAGCCCGGCCGGAGCCTGCAGAAGTTCGCCCCAGGAGACCTGAGCCTCCTCGCCGGCCAGACAACCGCCCCCGAGCCCCTGCACCAAGAGACGGACCCTACACCCCATTGCTCGCCCGATATCTCAGATCCTGCTCGAGATTGAAGGGGAGTCTTATTTGCAGCGCCCTCCTCCCATCAACCCGAAGATCCCCCGGAACAAGAACCTCTACTGCCGCTACCACCGGGACCACGGCCATGACACCGACGACTGCCGTCAGCTGAAGAAGGCTATTGAAGACCTTATCCAGCGGGGCCACCTGGAAAATTTGTTCAGAGGAACAACCCGGGAGCTCCTGGCCCGTCAGCGCCCCCGCCACCGGTGATCGACAATGCCCCGACGGAGAAGACGGTAGCGATGATTTCCTGGGGGGCAGGAGGCCCGTCGAAGAGACCAAGAGGGGAGGGGGAGTCGGAGTCTGTAATTCCTTTCTTCGAAAAGGACTTAGATGGGGTAGTGAATAAAAATGATGATAGCGTCGTCGTGTCTATGACGATCGCTAAGCATCCTGTAAAAAGAATTTTAGTTGACAGTGGGAGTTCCGTAGATGTTTTGAACTACGATGCCTTTGTTCGTATGAACTTGTCACCTGATCTGCTTCGACCTGTCGCCACGCCTCTGATGGGATTCACAGGAGATTCTGTAAAAGTTGAGGGGGAGGTCACTCTCCCTGTGACGGCTGGTACAGCCCCGTGCCAGAGCACTATTCTCATGAAGTTCTTGGTGGTTCGCGTGCCCCTCGCATACAACGCGATCCTCGGGAGGCCGGGCTCAACCTCTTGGATGCTGTCATATCCACTAAGAGGCTCCTCGTGAGGTTCCCCACCAGCAGAGGAGTCGGGGAGATGCGGGGAGAGCAGAATCCGCCAACACTTTGCTATCACTTGGCCCCTAGTCCGCAGGGGACGGCACCTGCACCGACACCTGAGACGCTTGACCCGCGAGACTTGGAGAAAAGGGGTGAGCCAGCCGAGCGGCTGCTTGCTTTTCCCCTCGGGGAGGACTCCGCGGAACGGTCCGGATTGGAGCCTTACTTCCGGAGGAGGCTCGTGACCGACTCCTCACCTTTCTGCGGGCCAACGCGGACGTCTTCGCATGGTCGGCGTCCGACATGCCGGGGATTCCGGAGGAGGTGATTACGCATCAGCTTAACATTCGGCCGGTGTCGGCCTATCCGGCAGAAGAAAAGGAGTTTTGCCCCTGACCGACAAAAGGCCGTGGATGAGGAGGTGCGGAAGCTGCTGGCGGCCGGTCACATCCGCGAGGTGCATTACCCGGACTGGCTAGCGAATGTCGTAATGGTTCGCAAGGCCAGCGGGAGTTGGAGGATGTGCGTGGACTTCACCGACCTCAACAAGGCGTGCCCTAAAGACAGCTTCCCGCTGCCCGAATCGATCAGCTGGTGGACGCTTCTTTATCACAGAAAAGGGGATTTATTGTTACAGGGTGATGCCTTTTGGGTTGAAAAATGCCGGGGCCACTTATCAAAGATTGATGAATAAGGTCTTTGAGGATCAGCTAGGGCGCAACATGGAGGTGTATGTGGATGACATGCTGACCAAGAGCACCAGTGCAGCGGACCATGTCGCTGACCTCGAGGAGACTTTCAACAACTTGCGCCGGTATCGGATGAAGCTTAACCCCCACAAATGCGCCTTTGGAGTGGCAGCAGGCAAGTTCCTGGGTTTTATGGTGACTCAGCGAGGGATCGAAGCCAACCCTGACAAGATCAGGGCTATCTTGGAGATGAGGCCCCCAGCCAACAAGAAGGAGGTGCAACGCCTGACGGGAGGGTGGCGGCCTTGAGTCGTTTCATGTCAAGGTCGGCAGAAAGGTGCCTGCCCTTCTTTAAGGCGCTGCGCAAGGTCAACGGGTTCGAATGGACAAAGGAGTGTCAGGGTGCCTTTGAGGAGTTGAAGCAGTTTCTATCCACTCCCCCGCTGTTGTCCAAGCCTAAGAATGGAGAAGAGCTCTTCCTATATCTTGCAGCCTCCCCGAGGCTGTCAGCTCTGTGCTCGTGCGCATGGATGCCGATGGGGTTCAGAAGCCAATCTATTACACCAGCAAAGTACTCCATGACGCCGAGACCAGGTACTCGAGAACCGAGAAGATTATTTTTGCCTTGGTGGTCTCTGCTCAACGCTTCCGACCTTACTTCCAAGCTCATCCCATCGTGGTGCTCACGGACCAGCCTCTTCGAACCATCTTATCTCGCCCCGACACCTCCGGTCGGTTGGCCAAATGGGCCATTAAACTAAGTGAGTTTGATCTGTCCATCCGGCCAAGGTCAGCCATGAAGTCTCAGGTGTTGGCTGATTTCTTGGTCGAGTGTTCCTGGACCGAGAGAGATATGGAGGGGGTGCAACCGGAGGAGTGTGTGGACCCTCCCTCAACTGAGGAGGCGGAGGACTGGATCTTGCATGTGGATGGAGCCGCAAACTCTCAAGGAAGCGGAGCCGGACTCATTCTCGCGAGCCCGGAGGGAGACGCAGTGGAGTATGCTCTCAGATTCCAGTTCCCAGCAACTAATAACCAGGCGGAGTATGAAGCCTTGTTAGCGGGGATGAGGTTAGCTGAGGAGTTAGGCGCTGGGCGTTTGAGGGCCTTCACGGACTCTCAGCTTGTTTCTGGGCAGATCACCGGGGAGTACGAGGCTAGGGACCCAACCATGTCCCGATATTTGAGCAAGGTGCAGTCCCAAGCGTCTCATTTCTCTTACTTCCGCGTCAGCTATATCCCAGAGCGGAGAACGCCAGGGCCGATGCATTATCCCGCTTAGCCACTTCGGCCGACGGGACGCTGGGAAGAACATATGTGGAGCATCTACAAGCCCCGAGCATCGAAGTTGCAGATGAAGCATTGCCAGTGGAGCAAGAGCCCTCTGGATGGACGCCTACATGCGATATTTGACGACGGCACTCTCCCAGAGAACCCCGCTGAGGCCAGGCTACTCAGGCGGAGGGCCCCGAGATTCTTGATGATGGACGGGAAGCTTTATCGGAGATCCTTCTCATACCCAGTCCTCAGGTGCGTGGGGCCGACTGAATCAGATTACATCCTCAGGGAGATCCATGAAGGCATCTGTGGGAGTCACCTGGGGGGCAGAGCCCTAGCCTACAAGGCCTTGCGGCAGGGGTACTTCTGGCTGACAATGAAGGAAGACGCGGCCGAGCTTGTTAAGAGATGTGATAGCTGTCAGCGTCATGCTAATATCCAGCGACAGCCAACGTCTTGCCTAACCCCCTTGGTAGCACCCTGGCCCTTCGCCCAGTGGGGCATGGATATCTTGGGACCATTCCCCCGGCCTCCGGGCAGCGAAAGTTCCTCTTGGTGGCGGTGGATCACTTCACCAAGTGGGTTGAAGCCGAGGCCCTTGCCAAGATTACCGAAAGCAAAGTGAGATCCTTCTTTTGGAAGTCCATCATATGTCGGTTTGGGCTACCGTACACCTTAGTCACTGATAACGGCCGGCAATTTGACAATGCGCCCTTCCGGGAGTTCTGCTCCGAGCTGGGTATCCATCAGAGGTTCACTTCCGTCGGGCACCCTCAGACCAACGGGGCGGCCGAGGTGACTAATCGAATCATTCTCCAGGGACTGAGATCTCGGCTAGATGACTGCAAGGGGCGATGGGTGGAGGAGCTCCCCAACGTGCTATGGGCCTACCACACAACGCCGCGAGCCTCCACCGGCGAGACGCATTCAGCTTAGTCTTTGGATCCGAAGCCGTTATTCCGGTGGAGGTTGGCGCACCGAGCCCTCGGGTGGAATCATAGCGAGGAAGGTAACCCTGACCAGCTGCGAGCCAACCTCGACCTGGTGGAGGAAGTACGAGACCGGGCGTGACTTCGGATGGCGGTTACCGGCAACGGGCCGCTAAATATTACAACGCCCGTGTGCGCCCCAGGACGTTCCTGCCAGGAGACCTGGTCCTTCGACGGGCTGAGGTCTCGAAGCCAGCAGAGGGAGGCAAGCTAGCTCCAAATTGGGAAGGACCTTATCGGATCGCCGAGACACTCCGCCACGGAGCTTACAAGATTGAGGAACTCGATGGGAAGCCACTCCCTAGGACATGGAATGCAGATAACCTTCGCCGGTACTATCAGTAATATATTCCTCCTCTCATGTCAAATATCATGCCTGTATTCACTTGGGTTTTCACCCCTCATTCTATATTAACAAGATTCGATTTTAGCTCCTGAGACCTTTTCACAAAAAGCCCTGGGCCAGCCAGGCATGAAGCCCGACCCCGGTCGGCACAAAAAGCCCTGGGCCAGCCAGGCATAAAGCCCGACCCCGTCGGCACAAAAAGCCCTGGCCAGCCAGGCATGAAGCCCGACACCCGTCGGCACCTAAAGCCCTGCGCCAGCCAGGCATGAAGCCCAACATCCGGCACCTAAAGCCCTGGGCCAGCCAGCATAAAGCCCGACACCCGTCGGCACAAAAAGCCCTGGGCCAGCCAGGCATGAAGCCCGACCCGATCAGCACAAAGCCCTGGGCCAGCCAGGCATAAAGCCCGACCCCGGTCGGCACAAAGCCCTGGGCCAGCCAGGCATAAAGCCCAACCCGGTCGGCACAAAAAGCCCTGGCCAGCCAGGCATAAAGCCCGACATCCGTCGGCACCTAAAGCCCTGCGCCAGCCAGGCATGAAGCCCGACACCCGTCGGCACTAAAGCCCTGCACCAGCCAGGCATGAAGCTCGACACCCATCGGCACCCAAAGCCCTGGGCCAGCCAGGCATAAAGCCCGACACCCATCGGCACAAAAAGCCCTGGGCCAGCCAGGCATGAAGCCCGACCCCGGTCGGCACAAAGCCCTGGGCCAGCCAGGCATAAAGCCCGACCCCGGTCGACACAAAGCCCTGGGCCAGCCAGGCATAAAGCCCGACCCCGGTCGGCACAAAAAGCCCTGGGCCAGCCAGGCATGAAGCCCGACACCCGTCGGCACAAAAAGCCCTACGCCAGCCAGGCATGAAGCCGACACCCGTCGGCACCTAAAGCCCTGCACCAGCCAGGCATGAAGCCCGACACCCGTCGACACCCAAAGCCCTGGGCCAGCCAGGCATAAAGCCCGACCCCGATCGGCACAAAAAGCCCTGGGCCAGCCAGGCATAAAGCCGACCTCGGTCGGCACAAAAAGCCCTGGGCCAGCCAGGCATGAAGCCCGACACCCGTCGGCACCTAAAGCCCTGGGCCAGCCAGGCATAAAGCCCGACCCGGTCGGCACAAAAAGCCCTGGGCCAGCCAGGCATAAAGCCCGACCCCGGTCGGCACAAAAAGCCCTGGGCCAGCCAGGCATAAAACCCGACCCCGATCGGCACAAAAGCCCTGGGCTAGCCAGGCATAAGGCCCAACCCCGTCGGCACAAAAAGCCCTGGGCCAGCCAGGCATAAAGCCCAACCCATCGGCACAAAAAGCCCTGCACCAGCCAGACATGAAGCCCGACACCCGTCGGCACTTAAAGCCCTGCACCAGCCAGGCATGAAGCCCAACACCCGTGGCACCTAAAGCCTTGGGCCAGCCAGGCATGGAGTCCGACACCCGACGGCACAAAGTCCCGCCGGTCAGATAAAGACCAACCCCCAGGGCCAAAAGCCACAGGCCTACTTAGCACGAGGCCCGACACTCCTGGCAAAGCGTTGCGCCGATGGTCTTGAGGAACCCGTCTACCTAACCTCCAACTACCGACGTTTCAACTCCAAGAAACCTATCCTCCCTGGCCCAATTTTCGGTCCTAGACGGCTAAGGCGGAATAGCTCGAGTTGAGAGTTATCCCCTGGCGCTATCGGGACTAATGGGACCACGGTGCCGCGTGTTGTCAATCAACGAATTCATGATAAGTCATAAAGATGCATTTTGAAGAATATTCTCATTGATTGGAAGGGATTACAAAATGCCGACATCATCGGACTTGTAAAAAAACAACAAAACAAACAAAAGTAAGAGCTCACGGCTCTGCTGGCACGGGCTCATCATCGGAGGGGGCCAAATCTGATAAACGCTCTAGCTTAACTTCCAGGGCCTGGGGATGTTCAAATCCCTGGCCACTTTCTCCTTCCCATGCTGGAACCCTTCGAGGAACACTGCCGCCGAGGCTTCTGCCAAATCATCTGTAAAGCGCTCGGACGCCTTGTACTCTTCTATGATCCCAGCGGCCCGAGCCTTCTCCGCGGCGAGGGCTGCCGCTGCAACCCTCTCGGCCTCCCGGGCGCGGCTTGCCTCCTCTCCGGATTGGCTGGCTTCCTCCTTCGCCGCCCGCGCCTCTTCTTCCTCCGCAACCGCTCGACCTTCGGCCTCCTGGAGGGCTAAGGTTAGCTCAAGATGTGTAGATCTCTGGCCATCACAGCATTCTCGGCCTCCGTCATTTGGAGGAGTGCTGCGCGCACGGTTGGTGTCGACCTGCCCGGTTTTCAGCGGCCTTTATTTCACTTGCCCAGGCGCTTCTGGCCAACTCCAGCGCCTCTTCGACCGCCATCGCGCGGCGCTGAGCGTCCTCAGCCTCCTTCTGCGCCTCCCGCAGGAGGCCTTCCCACCATGAATTGCATCCCTGGCGGCCCTCAGGGAGTGTGCGAGCTGCATGCGTAAGCTCCAGGTTAGCAAAAAGAAAAAGATATGAAGGCAAAGGGCGAAAAGACCGCTTACCTGATGACAGCCGCATAGAATCCTGGAAGAATGCGCTCGCCTTTTGGTGGCTAAGGTCCTCAGGATCTCGGGCACAAAGACCGGGGCAAGGACCCGCTCAGCCCAGCGACCATCGTTTAAGGAGTCTCAGGGTGGCCCGGGCTTGACCCCACTCCGCTCGCCGTCTCGGTAGTCCCTGGCTCGGTGCGCGGGCTGCTCCTAGGCGACCTCTCGGGGGGTGGACTCAAGGCACCTGATGGCCCCTCGCCCCAATCCATGGCAGCCTCGGCGGGGTCGGTTCTCCAGGAGCAGGAAGCTCTTCAGCCACTGTGGGCCCCTCCGTGACTGGCTCCTCAACTGGGACTCTCGCGGTCGCCGCCATCTCTGGCGGAGTGTCGGCCGTGAGATCGACTTCCGGAGCAGCCGGGAAATCTTGCGGTGCCGGTGGTGGGGAGGCCCGAGCCGTCGGGCGCTTTGGAGCTGGAGCTTGTTGACCTCCAGGTGGCCCTTCCCGGGCCCTCTTTTTAGAGGCGGCCCTCAGGAGTTTCGCTGCCGGTATCTTCATAGCTGCGCAATATCAGTCTGAGTAAAAAAAAAAAAAAAGAAAAAGAGAAGCAAAATTTTTAGCTAAGGGTGGAGATGGCTTACCCCGGTGGGAGATAAGACCCGCCGACTCGAGATTATCCTCCGTCAATAGCAGGGTGTACCGAGGGATCTCGGCGGCCAGCAATTGACCCAACGCCTCCCGATCCCCAGGATGAATGGCGATCGCGTTCCCTCGGAGGTCGGGATCTCCCCACCGGGGCCTAACTTGGTCAATGTTTGCAAAAAAGAATCGGGATTTCCATCCCTTGATTGAAGAGGGAAGAAGAAGTTTGAGGACCCGATTGGGTCGGGGCTGGAATAGCCACCAACCCTTCTGGGCCCGAAGGATGTAGAAGGATCGGAAAAGAGTGATTCGGGGGGTGATACCCAGACGATGGCAAAGAATGACAAAGGCGCTGACCAGGCGGTAGGAGTTCGGGACCAGTTGAGATGGGGTCAAGGAGTAGTAGTTAAGAAGGTTGATGAAAAAGGGGGAAAAGGTGGACGGAGACCTGCCTTTAGGCAAATCTCATAAAGGGCCACCCGACCGGGTCGGGAGGAGATGACCCTATCATCGGGAGTTGGCAGAAAAAGCTCAACGTCCCAGGGAATCTGGTAACGGGCCCGGATTTTTGCCAAATCCAGACGTGTCACCGTGGAGGAAATCCCCTCCGGGACCCCTCCACCATCGAGGAGGTGCCGGCCTCCGACCGGCGGCCCCTCGATGGGGCTCCGCCGACGACCCGTCGTCGGGCCAGGGGGATGCGGTCCTCTGAATCAGTGGACCACTCAAGTGGAGGAGAAGGAGAAGGTGCGGAGAGGTACAGTACCTCTCAGAAGGAGGACAGTTCTTCGAACCGTCCTCCGAGGTCCAAGATGGCGAGCTCATGAGCAAAGGAATAGAGAATCTGGAATGGGTAAAGAACTGACCTGGAAGAAAGGAAACCAAGCACGAGCTCTCAGGTTGCAGGGGAGATCAGAGCACAGGCACAAAGGAAGACGATGACAACGGAAGCGATATGGCCAGATTCAATCCCTCGTTTGGCTTTATTGGGTTTTCAAATCGTCCCGCCTCGTCTCGCCAGCCACATGGCCCCCTACCATAGGCTGGCTCGCCTCGAGGGATGCCCAGCGCGTGGTGCGGCACGCCTCCGGCCAATGATGGGACCCTGCTGACGTCGCCGTAATGAGAGGTAATGATGATGCGGCTTTTCGGCAGACTTCGAAGGGCCAGTTTTCTCTCGAGTCGATCGTGGCGGGCACAGTGTACGGAGGGCCGCCTTCTTACATTCCCCAGGCCGTCCGCATAAAAGATGTGGACGGGATCAGCCACGTGGAGAACACCCCTTGCGCCTCAACGGTGGGACCCGCTTCGCCTCAGGGGTGAGGGGGCATCTGATATGACTGATCCCGTCGTCAGAATAAAAGGTAACAGCAGCTAACGAGATCACCATCTCCCCCTGAGACCCCCTCTGGCTCGGGGTGCACCAACATCATCCCACCCCCGGGACCCCTTCCGGTCTCGGGGTGGGATCGTCATCTCTTGACCCGAGACCCCCTCCGGTCTCGGGGTGCACCAGCATCATCCCACCCCGGGACCCCTTCCGGTCTCGGGTGGGACCATCTCTTGACCCCGAGACCCCCTCCGGTCTCGGGGTGCACCAGCATCATCCCACCCCGGGACCCCTTCCGGTCTCGGGGTGGGATCGTCATCTCTTGACCCCGAGACCCCCTCCGGTCTCGGGGTGCACCAGCATCATCCCCCCCGGGACCCCTTCCGGTCTCGGGTGGGATCACCATCTCTTGACCCCGAGACCCCCTCGGTCTCGGGGTGCACCGGCATCATCCCACCCCCGGACCCCTTCCGATCTCGGGGTGGGATCGTCATCTCTCGACCCCGACCCCCTCCGTCTCGGGGTGCACCAGCATCATCCCACCCCCGGGACCCCTTCCGGTCTCGGGGTGGGATCACCATCTCTTGACCCCGAGACCCCCTCCGGTCTCGGGGTGCACCAGCATCATCCCACCCGGGACCCCTTCCGGTCTCGGGGTGGGATCATCATCTCTTGACCCCGAGACCCCTCCGGTCTCGGGGTGCACCAGCATCATCCCACCCCGGGACCCCTTCCGGTCTCGGGGTGGGATCACCATCTCTTGACCCCGAGACCCCCTCCGGTCTCGGGGTGCACCGGCATCATCCCACCCCCGGGACCCTTCCGGTCTCGGGGTGGGATCATCATCTCTCGACCCCGAGACCCCTCCGGTCTCGGGGTGCACCAGCATCATCCCACCCCCGGGACCCCTTCCGGTCTCGGGGTGGGATCGTCATCTCTTGACCCCGAGACCCCCTCCAGTCTCGGGGTGCACCAGCATCATCCCAACCCCGGGACCCCTTCCGGTCTCGGGGTGGGATCATCATCTTTCGACCCCGAGACCCCCTCCGGTCTCGGGGTGCACCGGCATCATCCCACCCCCGGGACCCCTTCCGGTCTCGGGGTGGGATCACCATCTCTTGACCCCGAGACCCCTCTGATCTCGGGTGCACCCACCCACCCCCGGGACCCTTCCGGTCTCGGGGTGGGATCGTCATCTCTTGACCCCGAGACCCCTTGGTCTCGGGGTGCACCAGCATCATCCCACCCCCGGGACCCCTTCCGGTCTCGGGTGGGATCATCATCTCGACCCGAGACCCCCTCTGGTCTCGGGGTGCACCAGCATCATTCCACCCCCGGGACCCCTTCCGGTCTCGGGTGGGATCATCATCTCTTGACCCCGAGATCCCCTCCGGTCTCGGGGTGCACCAGCATTATCCCACCCTCGGGACCCCTTTCGGTCTCGGGGTGGGATCATCATCTCTTGACCCCGAGACCCCCTCCGGTCTCGGGGTGCACCAGCATCACCCCACCCCAAGGACCCCTTCCGGTCTCAGGGTGGGATTATCATCTCTTGACCCCGAGACCCCCTCCGGTCTCGGGGTGCACCGGCATCATCCCACCCCTGGGATCCCTTCCGGTCATGGGGTGGGATCATCATCTCTTGACCCCGAGACCCCCTCCGGTCTCGGGGTGCACCGGCATCATCCCACCCCCGGAACCCCTTTCGGTCACGGGGTGGGATCATCATCTCTTGACCCCGAGACCCCCTTCGGTCTCGGGGTGCACCGGCATCATCCCACCTTCGGGACCCCTTCCAGTCTCAGGATGGGACCACCATATCTCTACCCCGAGATCCTCCTTCGGTCTCGGGGTACGTAGGCATCATCAACGATTAGCACGCAGTCCAACCGTCGAAATGAATGACAGCTCCGGGCCACATGGTGCGCCCACGTGATTCTCCGTACGCCTGTGATTGCACCCCGTTACGGAGGGCCATGCCTCATAACGGCATATGGCGCACTGCATGTTCCTGTGCGTGGCCGTGCTCCGTTACGGTGTACGATCCGCTACCACTTGCGACTGTGCGCGGTCATATCAAACAACGACGCGCACCGAATGCCATCGCAGCTGTTAAACACGTGTGGTATCATTGACAGGTAGCATGGGATGCCTCTGGTGCACACAGCGATGGTACGATGGCGATCTTTCAGAACAGTAAGATGGGATATTCGGACAGATATAAAAGCACGTGCCCGCACTGTAAGTAGGGATCCGAACTCTTTTTTTCTAGCTTTCTTCCTCCTAGCAAAACCCTAACCGCCTCAGCTCCCTTCCGCTGAGCGATTCTTTGTCTGATCCCAAGTGACTGACTTGAGCGTCGGAGGGTCCCTACCGGAGCAACCGGTCTCCAGGGACTTTTCTTGCAGGGGTCCGAGGAGAAGGACGTCCGTCTTCCCCGACGTTTGAAGAAGATGACTTGGCGTCATCAAAACTTTTATATAAGTGGCATATAATTTTTAAAAAAATAATATTTCTATTTTTTGACTATATTATTGTTGAATATTTGGTTTATTGTTTTATGTTTTGAATCCATGGTGATGCGGTCTGGTTCCAGTAGCGTTTCCAAGTAGCAACGGAAAAAAAAAAAAAAAAAGTTTTTGTGCATTTGCTGAGCTGCACACACAAAAAAAAAAAAAAAAAAAAGAATGATAAAGGTTCTTTGAAATCTATCCCATAGAGGATCCTCTAATGTTCATGTCAGTACAGAATCGTTGATGGAGGCAGCTCAAACGGCATCACCAAGACCTAGTTTTCAAAAGATGCAGAGATTTAATATTGAAAATTTAATAGATTGAATCAACTTCTTTTTGTAGAGAGGTACGAAGTTTTTTTTGATTGACTTGAAGTTTTGTGGTTGCTAGAACTCCTCATCATCTTAAACTTCCTAGAGAGCCTATTCCATTTAGGGCTAAACGGGCATTAATCTAGTTATAACTAGTTCAACTAAGGTGGACAACCATGTGTCAATAGATTATAAATTGATAAAAGATTTATCTTATCATATGCCCCTAGGTAGGATATTAGCATGGGCGATTCCTCTTAGGATGGTAGCATTGCTCAGTGTGTTGCCTACAAAATCATCCTTTTAAAAGACTAAAAAGTTTTGAAGGAGCTCTATAACGTCAAGTTGCTTGACTAAATTATGTCTACGAAACCTTGATAAGTGTTTTTCTAGTGTTTCTTTCTTTGGATGAATATTTTTGCCTCTATTGATAGCTTGTTTCTTTTGGGCAGGCCATATAAGTTATGCAGGTTGTCATCAAGAAGTATGATTAGGTCTTCAAAGCCTTTCATGAGACTTTTGGTCTCATGAAAAATCTAAAGAAGAATATGAAGGCTACCTATGTTGAGGTTAAGAAAGTCAAGACATTCTTCGAGCATGAAATGGAGAAGTTAAGGCAAGACCTTTCTAAGGAATTATGAAAGCTTGAGACTTAGGTGAGCCTGATGGTGTGGATAGAGAAGGAAGCTACTACGATCGAAGCAAGGGCTTTCTCGATAACTACGATCGAAGCAAGGGCTTTCTCGATAAAGCTTAAGGCCAACTAGGCTAAAGAGCAAGTGGCTCAAGTTGAGTAGCATACTACCAAAGCAATTGATGACTTTACGGTGTCAATTGAATTCAAGAATGCCTTAGCCCTATATGACTTTACGAGGGTTTGCTTATGGTTAATTAGACACAAGAAAGAATGCCCTCACTCGCTATCCTAATCTCGACCTCTCATTCCTCAACAATAAGGAGGAAAAAAAGGAAAAGGTATCAATATGAAAGAACTACTATTGAGGTGCAAGCAAGAGAGAGAAAGGAAGCCGCCTGCATACCCTAATGAGAGAAACCATCCTAGAAAAAGAAAATACCTAGAGAGAGAGCCACACAAGGAGAAGAGAGAGAGGCAGTGCTAGGGTTTTCACACGTCTCCTAAAGAGAAAGAGGATGATGGCTTGGTGAGGGAAGAGATCAAAGAAAACATTTTTGAGGAGAAAAAAATCAATTACATTCTTGTACACAAACCCTAGAGATTAGGGTTTAAATACATGGTCAAGTTGGTTTGACCCTGATACAGAAAAACTCTCACGGCTAACCTAATAAGATTAAGTTCACTTGAAGCTCATGTACACCCATGACTTGACTCAACTCAACTCAACTCATCTAAGCCTTTTTCCAACTAACATTCATGACTTGATTCAATCTCAAAAAATCATTGACTCACATCCAGAGCCCAATACAAGTTACCCTCTCAAAGCCCATAACCCAATACAAGTTAGGATTTGTTACTTGAAGGTGTTCAACAAGGTAAGCTTATCTTTGTGCCGAGATGGACTATTTAGCCTTTGCAACATAACCTCATGCTTGCTCCACATCTCCTTTTTTTTTTTATATCTCCTTAGATAGTGGACTTCGTTTTTGAGGTGAGGGAAATTGCCTCATGTTTTTTTTTCTAAAAGCTTCCTTAGCTTTGATATATTTTTCTATTTGGCTCAACAACTCAACCATATCTTTTAACTCCTTTTTGCTCGAGGAGAAGCTAAAGGGAGAATGTAGAAGTCTATGCATAAGAGCAACAATCATGATAAACTATTGTAAATCCTTAACTTTAAGACCTTCATCATTGAAGAGCTTGATGTAGTCTCATAGAGGCTCACACTTCTGCTGCTTCAACAACATCAAACTCATGTTAGTTTTTCTTTGCCTGACACTACTAATAAAGTGGCTAAGGAATCATCGACTGAGCTCCTTGAATGAGGTAATCAACCTTAGTGCAAGTCTAGAGTGCCTAGTCTGAATTTTCTTCTTTAGGGTGACTAGGAACACCTTACATTATCGTATGTGGGGCAACCTGAACCATCATCAAGAGTGTTATAAGTCTTCGGAAGATCTTTGAAATTGCCTAAACTATCATACTATTTGAGGCATCTTAAATTTAGGAGGCATTGGTTCTTTCATGGTCACTTGCGTAAAAGGAGAATCTATCTCTATATCAAGGTCATGCAAAAGAACTAGCTTCTTCTAGATCTTCTCTTGGATCTAGTATGAGTGGTTCAACTGTTTCCAACGGGTCTCCTTTTGTTTTTGGTGTTATGGTTTTGATCTAGATTCGATTATGTCTCTAAGTAACAATGGTAAGAAGAAAATGAGAATAGAAAATATCAGTTAGACCGACAATAAGAACCTCCTTGGATGGAGACTTCAAAGATTGGCAACTACGTCTAGCAAGCTATATAAAGAAAGAGAATATTAGAGGTTCTTCGGGATCTATCATGGCGAAAAATTCTTCGAACATTAATGGTAATAGCTCAGAACAAATATTTGGGAGCTAAAATTTCTCAAAAGAGGTATAGATTGAATACAAAAAATATAGCAAATCAAATCAAACATCCTTCCCTTTATAGGTAGGTATGAGATTTTCTGATTGGATTGAAGTTCCATAGTCGCTAGTACTCTTTTTTCACCTTAGACTTCAGTCCGTTTCTTTCGTGACTAAATAAATGCTTATTAATTCAGCTAAGGTAGATAACAATGTCAACAAATTATAGGTTAGTGATGATTTACCTCGTTCCTTAGTTTGTTTAATAGGGTAGGAGACTCCCTTGTTGGATTCGCATGATAAAAGAGAAAATGATTTTGATACGGGAGGATTAGCCTGCACCACCAAGGTGGGTTCGGCGTGCCCCCCATCACATTCCGACACTGGTACGAGTGGGCGGGAATGCGATTCCTCGTCACGTGGCAAGGCCGGAAGCAATGCCGTTCCGGCCGGCCCCCCCCCCCCCCCCCTAAGAGATAAAAAAAACCGACCTGACTTTTAAAAAAAAAAAAAAAAAAAAAAAAACCCTTCGATTTAAAGCCAGCCTAAACAAAGTTGGGTCCTAGTTATTGAATCTAATCAGCTAACCTAAATTCACCGTATCGCACCCAAAAGCAAAGCCACGCCTCGATTGTCACCATGCTTTTCAAGCAGACTGCGTGAAAAATATTCCCGAGGGACCGACATCGCTCAACACGCACGTACTCCTGCATTTCAGGTCAATACACGCATTCACGACATGTTGATTGTCAGACCAACGCAGTGATCCAGAGGAGAACAATACAAACGCACATGCCATCTTTATTCTCACTCTATCACGCTCCAACTTAAAGACTGTCAAAGTCCTCCCGCTGCCGCTCTACACGACACGGCAACATCACCTACTCCAGACCTGAAATCTCCATGCATCAGAATTTGGAATCAGAGAATGACGATAGAGATGATTATTCTTACGAGGGCCAAAAAAATTCAGCCGAGAGCTTTTTCTTTTTTTCCCCTCCTGAAAACAATGTGTGAGTTGATTCAGTCTTTATTCTGACCCTCCCTTTCCATTGGCATGGAATATTCAAAGCTGGACGAGAGAGCCTAACACATCGTCTATCGATGACCAATTCCACTCTTATCCCATTTCTTCGAAATTCCATAGGAAAAAGAGCTCATTCTTGGATGCATCACCTAAAAGTTTAGTGGACTATAGAAGACAGACTCTAAGGTTCCTGATATTTCCTATAGCTGCCATGGAGCCTTACAATAGTCTAGGAGGATTCCCTTTCCTCCACGTTTGAGCTGCAAGATTTTTAAGCCCTCATTCATAAACGAGCGAAGACCGGAGAACAAGTTAAAGAACATATGGATGATGGTAGTGCAGTTCACCTCCAGGCAACGCAAGAACGCAAATAAAACAAAGCAAATAGAAAAGATTTTGGACTTGCCTAACAGTCATGCAGCCACCTGAAAAATTAATACTATAATTTTTTTAATAAAAAATAAGCATGAGAACTTATAAGGCATGCACTGTGTGTCGTAAATTCACATCGTGATGCTAGAAAAACCATGAAGAATTCTCAGAGAATATGCATCACAAGGCCAAAAACATGAAATGCCACACGCTAACAATTTGGTAAAGATTACATACCTCTGTGGCTGTTTTTTCTCTCAGGATGGAAACACAGTTGACAGTAATTTAATGAAGAAGCAGCTATCATGATGGAATGGTAACATAAGGCAGAATCATGAAAAATAGTACTCCTGAATAAATAATCTATCATATAGTTCTCCTTTCAGAAATAAATGTGAAATATCAGCAGAGTCTGATCAACTAACCAAAAAAGGGCAAATGATCAGTACGGTCAGTATATTCAAGCCCAACCCCCATTACGGAGCTTCCATTCCACATTGCATGTTGCAAGTGAGTCTCTCTCCGTGTTCTTTGCAAGCATCAAGTTATAATAGCAGGTTAAGGCCTAAGCCACAAAGAACATAGAGAACAGAAATAGATGGGGAAATAAACCTACATAATGCAGACGACAGTAACAATTAAGTTCAGTAGTCTGAATCACAAGGTTGATCTAAACCAAAACTTTTATATTCACATCATGATCGCATGGTATTACTTCCAGTACCAACAAAGTTGTCTCAGCAATGTCCACATTCAACACGCATGTGAACCCTTATTTCAAGTAGCAAGTTGAGCACGAGTGTGCATTGAGAACCCAAAGGGAAATAACAAAAGAACTGAGAATTTCTATGATTACCTAAGAAGATTCATGAAGGAACGGTCTAATATTATTGAAACAGTAAGAAAATTGAAGAAAAATCTGAAAAATTCCAAATTTCTTTGGACAAATTTTTCCACAAAGGAAAAGAGTATATCACGTCAGCAAACTTAGAATATTTCTGAACTCCGAATGTTGATCAGTTTCCATGACTTTAGTCGCTCATTTTGTAAACAAGGACATGGTTTAATTTGTAGAAATGTTGTGCAAGATGGAAAGCACCTAATTCCATCACCACTAGTCTCTGTGCCTTGGAATGGGTGTGTGTCTTTAACAGTCTCAATTCATGGCATCTACCTTCATACGGCAAGAACCAGCTCATCTAATAGAGGCCGGGTGACTCCCAGAGTCTCAGTTCCTAGCACCTGGCTTCATACTGCAAGCATTGGTACTTCCAGTAGATGCACAGAGGAGCTTGCATATCAACCTCAAAGGTTTATTATGTACAACAACGCAAACACTCTACAACATTTTTTTCCAAAAAAAACCTACAACAAATTAAATAGCCTGATCTGTTGACAGGCAATTGCAACCCTGATGTCAAAGGATGGAGACAACTTATATTCTTTTCTTCACAACAATAATGTGAATCTTAGAGATTCTTGATCTGTTATAACATTGCAATAATATTTTCACAAACTGGTTCAAATTAGCAGTTAAGAATCACAATATTATCGGTTGATAACTTCTATGAAACAAAAAAAACACAAAAATGAAAAATATATGTTTGACCAACATTTTGAAGCACTAGGACTAGCAGATTGATCCTAATTTTATAAACTAAACACCAAAATAAAATAAAAAAATGCATTGGCAAAACTAATATCAAAAATCACTATTGAGGTAGCTATAATAGCAAACAAATGAAAACTAAATAATTAGGACAAGTTAATAGAGTATAACAAGTAGATAAACATAGAGAAGTCGGTGAGCATCAATCATTAAGAAGACATCCATTCACTTGTTATCATTATAGATAATGAAGCAGGCATTGAACTTTGCAACAGCATTGATACATTGACGAAGTAATGGTGCAAGTCAACTAACAAGCTAGTGAATAAGTATATGATAAAATAAATTAAGATTCATACTGGACAACAGATTCATACAAATCTGGTTGTCCATTTTTAGAAGGAATATCAAGAAAAAGTTTCCATTTGATACCATGTCTTTCAAAAGCTAAATTGAAATTATTGATAACACCAGCAAGGAGTGTGTTACAAACATCAAGAATGGAGTTTACATCTAGGTAGCCTCTGCTAGAACAACTTATGGAATTTGGGAAACACTATTAGTCATGTGACGGTAACAACTAAAATAAAAAAGGAACAGTATGACCACTTTCAAAGGCTTAACAATGAAGAGATCATCATCCAGTTGAGTATACTCCAACAGTCCATTTTATCTTGTAGGATGCCTAAGAATGATCATGCAGCTTATCAGCATCTGAAACCACAACAATTCTGGATCATCAGACAGAGTGATTTGCTCCAAGAATTAATGGCTTCTTTGACGAGTTTTGCTGACTGGTTTACCAATACATGGAAGATATCTCCTCATTATAGCCATCCACAGAGTCACAAGATTCATCAAAAACTGCACTACGTTACTGCCATCACCATTTTGACTCCAAAAGACCAAATTCTTCTTAATCCGCATGGTGTAGCAAAATTATCATGGCATTCTAGGTGCCTAATGGTCAAGAAAACAAGGGATTTGGATTCAGGACTGGCATGGAAAGCAAACAAATGATAGAACTTCAATGGGTATTAAGGTACAGATGATCAGTCTAACTTACCCATAGGATGCTTCAATATTGAAGGAATTAATTTAACATATGAAAGACAAATACCTGGTTCAAATCAAGGAGGAAAGATCAGTGATTCGCCTAACTCCACCATAGTGTCACTCCAATTGGTTATTAGTGCCACCACTAGCTTAATCTAATTGTAGTGCCTTCTTCCTTTGCTCGTAAGCAAGCAATTTTCTCACATTTAGGAACTAAAGAGGTGTAGTCCTTTTGGTGTGGTAATGCTGGAAGCTAAGGTAGGATCAAGGGGTTAGAAGGTTTCTAAGGTGATTGGTAAAGGAAAACAATTTAAGGTGATTGCAAATCTAGGGAATAAGCTCCAATGGAATTTACTGATGAATTTCACGCATCAATGGGATTCACAAAGGTGACATGATGGCATCAGGTTGAGAAGAGAAGTTAGAAGAGGTAAAGTTTGACCTCCAAGCCCTCCCGACATGCTCCAGGAGGGTAACATCTTTCCATATTGAAAGAGATGATCAAACATCATCTCTTTTAATCATACAAGATAGAATCTTTCAATCATATCCATTGATTGGGAAATCCAAGGATACAAGGTCATCCAATTTTAATAAAAAGGTTGATCATCGGCTGAAAATAATAATCGCTTCAGTCAAACTAATCTTTCAGGGGCTCATTTTTAGCAGTCTCACAAGGACAACTGTTCCATCAAATTCAAGATGTGGATTATCCAATCATTGCATATCCTCCCCATGGCAAGATTGTTGATCTCTATCACCCTTTCTTAGATACATCTTTACTAAATTCAATGGACTTATGTCATAATGCTAAATCAAGAATAACATGAGCCCTTGCACACGCCAATTTATTAAGGCAATGGGGCTATTGCAACATTTGGGGGAAATCTAAAGCAACACAATGCTTTTCCTTTATAGATCAAATGGTGTCCATCAAACCAACTGTTGATGGCTTCAGAGGAACTTATTCTGTTTAGAGAAATAACTAGATTTGGGGAAAAAATACAACAAGCTTTCCAAAAATTCAGGGAAAAAAAGGGATTTGAATAGAAAAACTTTCAAGGTACAGCTGATTGCCATCAGTTGAAGGACATGATCTCAGAAATTCATGAGCCATCATTTATTTCATGAATCACTAGACCCATGGAAAACCATGAAATTTTTTTTAATAATTTAAAATAAGAAACTAGAGGTCCCATAAGCTTGAAAACAGTGATTTGGGCTCCATGATCCTAATCACCATCAAGGAGGACCATAAAACTCATATCTTGGTCAAGGAAGGGAATTTAGAATGATTGGTTAAGCTAAGTCAGGGACTTAGTCCTTGCTATTGCAATGTTGCCTCTCTAGGCCAAGAAAGGTTCTAATGTTACAAACATTAATAATTAAACAAGAGTGTCGAAATGTGCGTTGGTATCCTAATGTGCCTGGGAGTCCAAGAATACAAGTACTCAAACACTTATTTAGCTTAAGAGCACAAGCAGCAGGGTTGGGTCTCTCATGCAATAGGAAATTTGCGTAAATTCCCTTTAGAATTGAAAGTAAACTGTTAAAGAGAATAGAAGTCCATGATACATTGCTTAATTGGTTGACTGATTGCTTGGAACCTTGAATGTCATGGGATTTAGCTTCAGATCATTATTATTAATGTTTTGTGTTAGCAAAATGTATTACATGTGAGAACCTTAGATAACAGGGCCCAATATCAATAAAATGAAAGCTAAGTGTAGGGAATGTAATACAAAACAGAAATTCAGGACCCAATCAAAATGATTAGACATGTGATGGCAAGTTGCAATCAGTATTCATTGCATACAAAAGGATGGAGAGATGAAAGAAAATACATGCAACAGAACTAAAGATACTGCTGGAAGAAGTAGTACAGTAATTCCAAATAGTGATGTGACCAATGCATATTGTGACAACTCTTGAGAACTTTGATAAAGTTGCAGTAAGGCTCAACAGCATATAGCTTAAATTGTTGGGCAATAATGATGCTGCAACAAAGAGTGAAACAAAGAGTATGAGTGTTGCTGAGATGAGAATACTGATAATGATTAACAGGCAAGAAGAAAGATATTGACTCTTGATTTATTCCTTAACAAGAAAACCAAGTATCAACGGAAGAAGAAAGTTAATACATAGTCGGCACATCAAAATCTACTGATTTTTACTCAGAACAGTCCTTGAAAGCAGACAGTGCCGGATTAAGAGAGCAGTCTATTGCTATTAGCTACAAAACAGGTGATTAGAAGATATAGTGACTGCGACTCGCTATCGCAATGAACTGGTGATAGCAGTAAACTAATGACAAAGAACGAGCATATATTATCACAAGGAAGACAGTAGTTACATACTGCGCTAGCAGTGAATGCTCATATCTCACAGTAAAGCAAGATACAGAGAAAGGTTCAGTTCAACACATGAGCCTTGACAAAACTAATTCCAATTCTCTTGCTACAAGGGCATGTTACAACAGCAAGTAGGTAGCCCATATCAGAAGCCTCCTCCACAGGAAATACAATTCGAGGCATTGAGAAAGCTAAAAGGCAGGATAATACCTGATCTTACAACAGTAATAGTACAGATGGATCAAAACTATATAAGGACTTTTTTAAATAACAGCAAAAAAGAGCCTACTATCCTTATGCAATCATACCATTTTACTTGACAAGGATGTCAGCACTTCAAGGAAAGAGAACATGGATGTGGAAGCCCCCATAAGGTCGTCGATCATGAGAAACTACTGAGTATCCATATCATCGGTGCCATATGCTAGAGGGAACTCATCAAACTGCTCCGAGAAATCAGAGTCCTCCCCAATGGACTTCAGAGACTGGTACGCCTGATACATGGAAGACCTCTCCTTCGGCCGGGAAACCACACACCCAAGTGCAACCTTCAAGAACTGCACGATCTCGCCGTCATGTCCCTTCCCACTAATCGAATTATCGATGGCATCGCCAATTCGACCGGCGGCAGCAAGCTGATTGACCCAATCTACCAAGTTCCCCTTGAACGCCTCCCCTGCCGCATCGCTGGTGATCACCGTCGGCCTCTGCCCGGTAGCAAGCTCCAGTAGAACAACGCCAAACCCATACGCATCCCCCTTGGTGGTGGCCACAGGATTGGTGGCATACTCCGGTGCCACATACCCGAATTCCCCGAAATTCCCATTCATGAACGAGCTCGTGTCCTGGCTGTCCCCACCCGACGGCCTGATGATCCTCGTCAAGGCGAAATCGGTGATCCTGGCCTCATAATCCTCATCAAGAAGCACCGCACTGGAGCTCACGTTCTGGTGGAGGAAAGGGATCTGGAATCCATGATGCAGCCAGGCAAGCCCCCGGGCAGCTCCAATCCCGATCCTGAACCTCGCCGGCCAGTCCAGCTCCCCAAGGGCGGCCGACAAGGCGCCGTTCGGCATATGCTTGTAGACAAGAAGCCTTTCATCCTCGACGACGCAGAATCCAAGGAGGGGTACAAGATTGGGGTGCCGGAGCTGCCCGATGCGTCCCATCTCCAACCGGAACGGCTTCTCCGGCAGCACACAGCCGTGCAGCCTCTTCACCGTCAGCGCGGAGCCGTCGGGGAGCACCGCCTTGTAGGAGGTCCCCGTCCGGCCGCTGCCGGCGGTGACGATGTGATCTGGATGAAAATCCGCCGTCGCGGCCATCAGATCCGCGAGCTTGACCTTGACGATCGGCTTCTGGAACAGCGAGACCGGCACCAGCCGGTTGTGCGAGCTCCGCAGCCGCTCCGCCCACCACCACCTCCCATCCTCCCTCACGGCATCACCGCCATCGCCCCTCTTCTTCTTGGCCGAGGGCACGCCGGAGAAGCACCAGCGCCAGATGGCCCAGGCAAGGATCAGCGAGGCAGCGGCGCCTAAGACGCCGGCGGCAATGATGATAATGAGGCTGGAGCGGGAGAGGCGGCTGCCGCCGCAGCCGGAGAGGGGGTGGCCGCAAAGGGAGGGGTTATTAGCGAAGGAGGATGAGTCGAAGTGCGAGAGCTGGTCGGGGATGGCGCCGGAGAGGCCGTTGCTGGAGAGATCAAGCTTGCTGAGACGGGTGAGCTGGGTGAGCGAGGCGGGGATGGGGCCGGAGAGGCCATTGGAGGAGAGGTCTAGGTTGTTGAGGTAGTGGCAGTTGGAGAGGTCGGGGGGTATGACGCCGGAGAGAGAGTTGGATGAGAGGTCAAGCGTGACGAGGTAGGGGAGCCAGTCGCAGAGGTTGGAGGGGATGGGGCCGGTGAGGCTGTTGGAAGAGAGGTCGAGGGAGGTGACGGCGTGGCAGTACTGGAGGGCGGAGGGGATGGTGCCGGAAAGCGACATGGAGGGGAGGCTGAGATCGATGACGCGGTTCTCCTGCGGATTCCAGCAGGAGACGCCCGCGAAGCTGCACACGAAGCCCGCCGTGTTGTTGGAGAAGTTCCAGTTGAGCTTGCCGGTGGGACTCGATAACGAATCTCTCACTCCCTTGAGGCACCGGACGTCGTCCTCGCCGGCGGCCGCGACCAGAAGGATGGACGAGAGGAGGAGGACGACAACAGAAGGGCCGCACCGGCGGCGAGGGATCGCCATCGAGGAGGAGGAGGAGGAGGAGAAGAGGCGGCGGCTGGACTTTGACCTGCAACCGAGGGAAGAGGAAGAGGGAGGAGATAATAATTAATAACAATCACATAATAAAACAAAACGTGAACAGGAGGAAAGCAGAGGAAGCCAGGTTTCTCCAACAGCTGGGCTTTAGGATTCGCGCTTCCGTCCGTATTACTTTGGATGGAGATTGATGGATGGGACGGTGGGGGAGGGTAAGAACTAAGAAGCACTGCTGGCTGCTGCTTTAGCTTTTCTTTTTTTTAACCGGCCGCTGCAAGAAAAAGCGAGGAAGACCGCGGAAGAGAGCGCCCCAGCTTCCACTCCGAGCTCGTTTGGGTCCCTGCCACTGGGCTTACATTCAACATGTGGTACGTGTGGCAGTAGATCATTGGGAGATTTGTGGACCCACCTTTGTATTAAAATAACACAGGAACTAAATCGTCGGCCACTAAAATGGAAAGATGTGGAAAGAAAAAGAAAAAGAAAAAAAAAGAAGAATGAAATAAATGAAAAATAGATAAAAAGAATGCCAGCATTAGCGAGATCGGTTAGACATTGATGCGAGATTATCATCCGATCTACACAACCATGCCAGTAGTCATTAGCGTGTTTTAATTGGGTATTGTGCATGCACGCACTATTTACGTTCATGCTGTGATGTCATTTGAGACAACAAGCAATATAATCTAAACCCCAAACCGGCAGGATGCATGATTTTTTTTCTTTTTCATTCCGCATGGCCGTATATATATATATATATATATATATAGATATATATATATATATATATATATATATATATATATATTGACTTTCTTCCTTTTTACGTAATTTTTAATATATCTTTTTATAAATATTAAATCATCTGTTTACACCAATATTTTCTTAAATTTACATTATTTTTTGGTGTTATTTTAACTTTATTTTTATTTTATATTCTAACATTTTCAGTCATCCCCAATCCATCGTATGAATAGGATATACTATTAATTGTAATCTTAGAAACTATGACAAGTCTAAAGTTTTAATGTTTTTTTTAACAAAAATATTAATTTTAATTAAATATTAAACATTCTTTAAATTTACTATAATTATAATTTTATTGTAAATGTATCAGCACCAAAAGTTTTGAAATTATTTTGTTTCCTATGCTCCATCCCAATCACAATCTACCTTTAATTCTAAGCAACCTCGAATATCTAAAATTATTAAAGAAAAGGAATGAGCTACCTTCAACTAAGAATCTCAGCTCAACAGCGTCCTGGCGACTCTGTCGGGGCTGGCAATCCGGCACGGCGTGGCATCGGGCCCGTGGCAGTGGGTTCGAATGGATTGCTCCTTCGCCTCCCCCGTCGGTCGTGGCGGAGCTGGAACGAAGGTTCCGAGTGTAGTCCAAGTGCCTTTGCATTCTCTGGATGCTGAAGAAGAACGATGGGGGAGCCATGCTATCCTTGCTCGCTGCCTCTCTCGATGGATTCCGCCGGAAATCATCGTTCGTGAGTTCCATCGAGCGGGACTGACTGGTGATATCGAAGCTCTTGCCTTGGCAAATAAGCACTTCATCTTCCATTTCTCTGATATCCGAGCTAAGGATCTTGCACTGGGAAGACCATGGGTTGTTAATGGACAAATTATCATCACGGCAGAGTGGCGTCCGGAATTCATCCCAGTCGACAGCTCCATCCACTCTGCTCTGCTCTGGATACGGTTGCCACAGCTTCCAATTGAGTTTTGGAGTGACGAAATTCTCTCGTCCATCCTTGCAGTGGCCGGGGAATTCCTTTACTCCGATGAATCTACCAAGGCAAGGAAGCGTGGAAGCTTTGCTCGGGCCTGTGTCCGAGTGGATCTAGGTTCGCCTCTCCGGCCAGGAACTCGGATCCGTGGAAGCAGAGACCCATTTTGGCAACAATTCTCATACGAAAATCTTGAAGGAATCTGTGATGAATGTGGATCAGTGCATCTCAATGGATCGTGCCTTGCTGTGACGGATTCTTCCGCGGCGTCTTCCGGCTCTGCTTTTGGGCCCTGGATGGCTGCTATCAGATGCCGGAAATCCAACCAGGATCCTCCGTCGGGTGGCCTTCTTGCTCCTCCCGGGTCATCCCCTGCTTTGGCCGACGGATGGCAACTCCCTAAGAATCCAGCCCGCCGGCAGCCGAGCAGGGGTACTGCCTCACTCTCTCCTTCCTCGGTGATGAAGCCCCAGGGTGGTTTGGCCTTTGCGGAGAAGACGACTTCGATCCCAGGCGGCGTCGTCTCTGGCAGCCAAGCTGAGGAATTCCTGGGTTCAGCGAATGAGAAGAATGAAGGAAGCCCTGTGCCGGTTGCTACTGTAGCAAAGTTTCAGAAACATTTGATAAAAGGGGCTGATAAGGGCATTGATTTCAATCCTTTTGCATGCTTAGAGCCCGATACATCTATTGAACAGCCTAAGTCCCATGATGATGGCTACTCTGGCCCTTCCAAGAGGACCCGGCCTGTGGACCTTGTTCCTCAGCGAGTGGTTTCCAGAACCACTAAAGGGAAAGCGAAAACTTCTACTGGAGGGAAAGCTAGATCACAGGGGTCTTTCACTTTTCTAGCAACTGGTGACTCTTCCCGGGGGTCGCCTGACCTCTCTGGGCCAGGGAATAAGAAGTCTCGTCGCAAGGAAAGCCGGGTCTGCCGTCTGCTTCAGCTCTCTCCTTGCCAGCCCAGATGGAAGCATCTAATCATGACTCGGCGGTCCTTTTGCTCAAGAAGGCTATCCTTCGGGGGGAGGAGGCTGTAGCCATGGAATCGTCTTGCTCTAAGGATCCCGCTTTGCAGGATGTGGAAGTTGTATCCATGGACTCGTTCCATCCGGAGGATTGCAGGGGTAAGGAACCTGTGGGTTCTCTTCCAGCTGACGACCGCCTTGTTGATGAGTTGATGGGAGATAGGGTGGGGGTCCCCCCCTTTCATGCCTCTGAATGAAGATTCTTGTATGGAATGTGCGCGGAGCCAGAAACCATCGTTTCGCTCTGCGTTTGGGAGGCTTTTGCAGCTTCATGGTTTTGATATTTGTGTTCTTCTAGAAACTCGGTTATCGGGGACCAGTCTTGATCGTTTCCGACGTATGGTCTCCAGATCTTGGGTTTCCTATGCTATTGACTCTGTTGGTCTCTCCGGAGGGATTGTGGTTTTGTGGAGAGCTGAAAATATCAAAGTGGATGCATTTCATTACTGTGGTCAACAAGTTGCTCTGGTAGTTTCTGACGGATATCATGCTCCCTGGCTTCTTTCGGGTGCTTATGCTAGCACTGACTTCAGGGTGCGCCGGGTGCTATGGGCTGAGATTCATTCTTTGCTTTCCCAGGGTATTCCTTCTCTTATTGCGGGTGATTTCAACTGCATTATCGGGGCCAATGAGAAAAGAGGTGGCAGGCATGCGGTTGATACAGTGGAAAGATCTGAGTTCAGAAACTTCATTGCTTCAGCTGGTCTTTTGGATTTGGGATTCTCTGGGCCTCAGTTTACCTGGTGTAACAATCGTCAGGGTTCTGCTAGGGTGTGGGAAAGACTGGATAGAGCCTTGGCCAATCCTCAGTGGCTCCAGCTTTTTCCCTCAGCCAATGTTACTCATCTGTCTAGAATTGCTTCGGATCACTGTCCTATTCTGATTTCTACTGATGTGCCTTTCCAGCAGAGTAGGGTGTTCCGATTTGAGAAATTATGGACTTTCTATTCTTCTGCTAGATCTGTCATCTCACAGGTTTGGCGGTTGCCTGTCAGAGGAAGTGCCACCTACAGACTTTCTCGGCGTCTGGTTCTTGCTAGACGTAGACTATGTAGTTGGAGTAAAAGGGAGGTGGGCGATATTGCTCGACGGGTTGAGCAGACTGAGTCTATTATTTCGTCTCTGCAGTCAAAGGAGGACCAAGAGGGATTTCTTCCTGATTCTGATCTTTTGACCCTTAGAACCAACCTGTCTCTTCATCACTCTCTTTTGTTACAACAGGAGACTTTTTGGAGGCAGAGATCCCGCATTCAGTGGATTCAGGAAGGGGACTCCAACACTAGATTCTTTCACCAGGCTACACTTAAACGCCGTGCTGCGAACCGCATTAGACGGCTTATTGATGAGGAGGGCAACCCTCAGGAGGAGTTCCATATGATCAGGGATCAGATGCTCAATTTCTTTCAGTCTAGATGGTCTGAGCACTCTGGTGAGGGGTACCCTATTTTCCCGGTCTCCCCTTCCTCTAGGGTATCTGATGTGGAGAATGCTCTTCTCATCCGTCCGATTTCTGAGGATGATATTCGGCGGGCTTTATGGGATCTTGGTATTGACAAGGCTCCTGGACCTGATGGGTTCCCGGCTGTTTTCTTTCGCCACTACTGGGATATTGTAGGACAGGAGGTGGTGCAAGCTATCCAGCTTGTTTTTCAATCTAAAGCAATTCCAGCAGATTGGAATCGGACTCTTATCACCCTGGTGCCCAAACGGCCTGATGCTTCCTCTCCTCAGCACTTCCGGCCTATTAGTCTCTGCACCACCTTATACAAAGTATGTGCGCGCATCCTGGTTTCCCGAATGTGTTCTGTGATGGCTCGCATCATCTCTCCACAGCAGGGGCTTTTCTCAGGGGGCGCAGCATCACTGACAATGCTCTGCTTGCTCAGGAATTCATGCATGACCTTCAGCGAGCTCCCAGCCGACAGGGTCTTATGGCTGTCAAGCTCGATATGGAGAGAGCTTATGATAGATTGAGCTGGGATTTCCTGCGCCTCACTCTTTCTGGGTTTGGATTTACGGAGCTCTTTGTTGACTGGGTGATGGCCTGTGTTTACCGGCCTTCCTTCTCTCTCCTTATTAATGGTGGTCAGACTGATTATTTTCACTCGGAGGTTGGGTTGAGACAGGGTTGCCCTCTTTCGCCTTTCCTGTTCATTCTCTCGGCCGATTCTTTCTCCCGGGCGCTATCTCAGGCTCAGGATAGCAACTCTCTGGTCCCTTATACTGCTGGTCCCCAAGGGCCCTCCCTTTCTCACCTTATGTTCGCTGATGATTGCATTCTTCTGGGAAGGGCTACTGTTCGCAATGCTATCACTTTTGCTACTATCATTCAGTCTTACTGTAGTGCTTCAGGGCAAAAAGTCAATATCACTAAATCTTTGATCTGTTTCAGCCCTAGGACGAAGCCTACTGTTAGAGGGACTATTTCACAGATTATGGGTATTCCTAATCAGGCTGATCAGCTATCCTATCTTGGAATACCTATTACGGGGAGGCGGCCTCGCATCTCTGACTTCAGTAACTTAGTTAGCCGGGTCCGTGACAGATTGGATGGGTGGCAGGTCACTGGGCTCTCTATGATGGCGAGGCTTTCACTATTACGCTCGGTGCTATCTTCCCTACCACTCTATCTGCTTGCCAATGCTGCTGTTCCCTTGTCTTGTTTGAGGAAGATCGAGAGACAGTTCCGGGATTTCCTTTGGGCTTCGATGCAGGATGGGCATGGTATTCACCTCCTGGCTTGGGATATTGTTTCTATGCCGATTACTGAGGGTGGGCTCGGGATCCAGTCACTCATTGTTAGGAGGGAGGCTCTGATTGCGAGGCATGCTACGCGGTTCTTGCTTGATCCGCACTGTTTGTGGAGCTCCTTTATGCGGGCCAAATATGGAGACTGGAATTCTTCCTCTCCTCCTCAGCTTTTCCCTGGGCACTCTTTTTTCTGGAAAGAGGTCTGCCGGCATGCTCCGCCTATTTTGGACAGCATCTCTTGGTCGCTAGGCGATGGGGCCTCTGTTGATATTATTCATGACACCTGGATAGCTGACCTTCCTCTGTCCCGTTGGCCTACTTTTGTGAGTTCTGACATCCCGCAGGGTATGAGGGTGATTGACTTATTCGGTTCGGATCGCTCTGCTTGGTCTTCTTCTATGGTCTCCAGTTTTTTGGAGCTGAGCTTTGCCGGCGCATTCTTGCCATTCCTCTTACTCCGGGTCCCACCCCTGATATTAGGGTTTGGAGGAGATCCTGTCTGTCCCGTGCTCCTATTAGAGATCTTGTTGAGATTTACAGCCCTCAGCCTCAGCATTCGATTGATTTGAAGTGGATCTGGCATCTCCCCATTCATCCCAGGGTGCGGCTCTTTATGTGGAAACTTGCATGGAACACACTTCCTACTTGTTCCCTGCTCTCCGCGAGAGGCATGAGCATTCTGCCTACTTGCCCTTTATGTGGTAGGGAGGACGAGACGGTTGGTCATGCTATTTTCAGTTGCTCCCATGCGCGACAGATCTGGCAGATTTCAGATGCTGTCCTTGGGATCAGGGGTCTGAATCCCTGTGTAGTCACTTTTTGAGTATCATCAGGGAGGATATGGGAAGAGGACTCCACCTTCTGGTTTCGAGGAGGGCTTACACTGCTTATCAGATATGGTTATCTCGGAATCGGCTTCTGTTTGCTGATGAGACTATTCATCCTCGCAGGGTTGTTAGGGCTGCCTTCTCCTTAGCTGCTGAGTATACCTTCCATCAGAGATTTTGGTTTTCTGCTACCCCTGGCCACTGGGACTCCCCTGCTGCTTCGGCAGCGTACCGGCGTACGGTTTTCATTTCTTGGGAGCCCCCACCTCCAGGGTTTGTTAAAATCAACTTCGATGGTAGTGTTCGCGGCAGATGTGCAGGCTCAGCGTTTGTGATTCGTGGGCCTGACGGTGAGATGCTGGCGTCTGGTGGATTTGGTCTTCTTGATTCCACAGTGCCCTTTACGGAGTTGTGTGCTGCTTGGGCTGGTATCTGTTGTGCTATTCGCTGTCTTGGAGCTCGCAGCATTATTGTTGAAGGGGATTCCATTACGGTTATCCGCTGGATTAGGCAGGACTTCCGCGCCCGTGTGCCTATCATCCCCTTGCTTGGAGATATTCATTCTACCCTTCAGGGTATCTCTTGTGCCAGGATTAGGCACATCTACCGGGAAGCCAACTCTGCGGCAGATTGGATTGCTGCTAGGATGACGTCTTATGCTGATTCTTGGAGCTGGAAGCCGGGTGAACCTTGCCCCCCTGTTCTTTCCCAAATTTTGTACTCTGATATCTCGGGTTTGACTCACCCTAGATTGGTGTGATCACCGCTTGTACCAAAAAAAAAAAAAAAAAGAATCTCAACTCATGCACTCAGCATCCATCCATATATGTATGTATCAAATCATAATATGTAATAGTTAAATATAATAATAAAAAGTATATATCAACATGATCAATGTTACTTTTTAAATATAATTATTTAAAAAAAATTATCCAAGATTAATTTATCTAATGCCAGGTTCATCATTTTTCTAAGGGTTCATAAGGATATTAATATCAAGAGCAAATCTAATACAACGTAACATTAGCTTTTCAAATCGGAATGGACTAATCATAGCAATGTTTTGTTCTTTGATAAGAAATCCATGGTAGCATGGAGTCAAAATTTGAGCCTGCAATAGGCATTCCATGCTTCAATCTATGATGACAAATGCAGCATAAGGTCTAGGTTTTAGCTCGCAATAAGCATTCTTTGTTTCAGCTCATAGCGGGAGTTATACATAAGGTCTAGGTTTTAGCTCGCAATAGGCATTCTTTGTTTCAACTCATAGTAGGAACTATGCATAGGATTATGATTTTAACTTGCAATACGTATTTTATGTTGTAGTAAAAGATCAATCATGAAAGCTATTTATTTATTAATAATATTGATGGAGAGGTGTAAAAAAAAAAACTTCATATGATCTTTATTGATTTAGAAAATGCATATGATAAAGTACCTAGAGAAATAATATGGTGGATTTTAGAAAAAAAAGAAGTTACGAAAAGGTATATAAAATTGATAAAAGATATATATGATAGAGCAATAACTATTGTTAAAACAACAATACAAGAAACTAGTGAGTTTCAAGTACTGTAGGTTTACATCAAGGATTTACCTTAAGTCCATATCTTTTTGTATTATTTATGGATGAATTAACCAAATGTATTCAAGATGATATTTCATGGTGTATATTATTTGCAGATGATATAGTGTTGATTGATGAAACTAAATATGGATTAAATGCTAAGTTAAAATTTTGAAGAGAAGCTTTAGAATATCAAGGTTTCAAGATTAGTAGAACTAAGACTAGATACATGAAATATAATTTTAGTGAAAGTAAAAATACAAATGAAGAGACATTAAAGATTACAAGTCAAGAGATACTAAAGAGTAAAAAAATTAGGTATTTGGGATAAATTATCTAGCAAGAAAGTAAAATAGATAAAGATATGAATCATAGAGTTAAAGCAGGATGGATTAAATGGAGGAGTGCTTCGAGAGTATTGTATGATCGATGCATCCCATTAAAATTAAAAAAATTATAAAATTGCTATTATGTTAGTTATGCTATATGGAACAGAGTGTTGAGTAATACATATGAATAAATTAAGTGTAACAGAAATGCGCATGTTAAGATGGATATATGGTAAAACTTTATAAGATAGAATTAGAAATAAACATATACTAGAAATGATAGGAGTAGCTTTGTTGAGAAATTATTGAAACATAATTGCCCCAACTTATTGATTTTGATGATTTCCAAAAGACATTACTTTACTTTCTAAAAGGCTATGAACATGTTAAGTCAATCAATGAAATATTCTTACTATGAGCAATTTCAAATTAGAAACTATGAACTGTTAATGTGTAATGAGTTTTTTGAATCAATTGAATATATGTTTCAGTGAGCTATACTTATGAATTCAAAAATGATTTCTATACCACTCTTTTAAAGATCAATGAATTAATGAAAATGCTTTGAAATTGAGCATTAATGTTAAATCAACATTATTCAAGTCATATTTATATTTCAAAATTGGTTGGGATGATTTTCAAAGCAAATCAGAATGTTTTCTGATTTTTGTATCAGTCCCGAGCCGACTCGAGAGTTTCCGAGTCGACTCCTGAGTTATCTGATTTTTAATGTTGTCTCGAGTCGACACTTGAGTTTTCAAGAGTCGACCCCTGAACCTTCTCGAGCCGACTCATGGACTGTGCGAGCCGACTCGACTCAGACGGCAGAAAGACTCATTTTTGAGTGCCTCTCGAGTCGACTCCCAGCTCTTCGCGAGTCAACCCCTGAAAGTCAAGAGTCGACTCCCAGATTTTCACGAGTCGACCCCTGAAGACTCACTTTTTGGTGCGTTCTGGATTCGCGTGGTCGAGCCGACTCGCACAGTACTCGAGCCGACTCCACGGAATCTGGGCGATAATTTTTGAGTTGACACATCAGCACCAACGGTAATATTTTGAATCAACGGCTATATTTTACTGTGTCTAACGGCTATATCTTTTCAGGATCTATAAATAGAAGAGCCAGATTCAAATAGAAAATATACATAGATAGAGGATTGAAAAAGAAAAGAGGAATAGAAGAGCAAGAGAGAAAAATAGAGAGAGCCTATTGAATATCAGAAAAAAAGAAAACTGAGAGTATTGTAGAATCATTTGATTCAAGGAGAGATTCAATCTTTGCATTTGAGAGAGAGATTCGTGTGCATCATTTAATCGTCTCTCAAGGCTCAAGAGGAAGGGAAAAAGCAATCCAACGTGCAAAATCATCAGCCATTCCCAAGTTCAAAAAGAGGCAACACATTCTCCAAAGCTTTTCAACGATTGAGGAATCTTGCTGAGGCATCGATTCAACTTTTCAAGGAGAAAAGGGAGAAAGCCATCGCTGCAATCATCCGGAAAACCATCAGGCGTTTCTAACCCTAGTTTTTATTTATTCTTAAATTTGTATATCTGCTCAAGAAGGAGCATTATTGTTACAAATACTTTGATTTCACTTGGTTACTGGTTCAATCAGTGGATTGAATCAGTGGAGGTAGGTTTACCTCGTTACAAGCCGGAGTGCTTGTGTTGGGTTCGTTGTGATCCCGTGAAAACAACGAGTCAGGTTTGTTGTTAGCCCGCAAAACAACGTGTAGGGTTTTGTGCTGGTAAGCCCGCAAAACCAGCTGGGTTCGTTGTGCACCCGTGAAAACAACAAGTTTGAGTTGTGATCTTGTAAAACAACTCAGCTGTAATCGGTGTGATTATAGTGGACCCAAGTGATCTTGGGAGTGGACGTAGGTGTTGGTTGCACCGAACCACTATAAAATTATCTTGTGTTTGCCGTGCATCATTTTCTCTATCTCTATCTCTCTTTATTAACTGCTTGTTCTTTGCTTATTAGTTAATCTCACTTGCACATCTTGCTAACTAATCAATTAAAGTTAAAAAGTCTTAAAATTTTTAAGAACCCAATTCACCCCCCCCTCTTGGGTTGCCATCTGGGCCAACAATTGGTATCAGAGCATAGTGCTCATTTAGAGTTTGATCTCACGATCAAGAGCTAAAGGTCATTATGGCAACACAAAGTGGTTCTTGTTTTGCTGAAGGTCATTCTACGAATAGACCTCCACTTTTTAATGGCTCAAACTATTCTTATTGGAAAGCTAGAATGAGGATATTCATTCAAGCTTCTGATTATGAGCTTTGGGGTGTTATAATTAATGGACCTAGTACACCCACACACTTATTGATGGCACTATTGTTCCAAAGCCCGAAAGGGATTGGAATGATAATGATAGGAGAATGGCTCAACTTAATGCCAAAGCCATTAATATCTTATATTGTTCCTTAGATTCAAATGAATTCAACCGCATCTCTACTTGTAATTCCGCTAAAGAAATATGGGATAGGTTGGAAATTACACATGAAGGAACAAACCAAGTAAAAGAATCAAAGATAAATATTTTGGTTCATAAATATGAATTGTTCACAATGGAACAAGCTGAAACCATCACATGCATGTTCACTAGATTCACCGATATTGTGAATGGTTTGAAAAGTCTAGGAAAAGTTTATACTAATGCTGATCTTGTTCGCAAAATACTCAGGTCATTGCCAAGATCGTGGGAAGCAAAAGTCACAGCAATCCAAGAAGCCAAAGACCTCAATGCACTACCCTTAGAGGAGCTTCTAGGATCTCTCATGACCCACGAATTGACAATGAGGCAGCATGTTGAGGAGGAAACAAAAAGAAGGAAAACTTTTGCCCTCAAGACTGCAGAATTGGAAGAGAGCAGCAGTGATGATAGTGATGAAGATGATGATGAAACTGCTCTCTTGGCCAAGAAATTCAGAGATTTATGAGAAAAAGGCCTTCCACAAAAAGAAATTTGGAGCAAGAAATGAGGAGAAAGGATAAGAAAAAGGACAAGGAGAAAGAAAAAGAAAAAGAGCCCTTAATATGTTATGAGTGCAAAAAGCCAGGGCACTTTAAATATGATTGTCCTTTACTGAAAAAGGCCTACAAGAAAAAGAAGAAAGCTTATATGGCAACATGGTCTGAAGAATCTTCCTCGTCGAAGAAGAAGAGCAAAAGGAAGTTGCCAATATTTGCTTCATGGCCAACGACGACGACAACGACAATGAGGTAAGTTCTGAAAACTCAAATGATGATTTTACTTTTGATGAAATGTTTGAGGCTTTTAATGAACTTATGATAGATTTTAAATTGTTGAAAAAGAAATTTAAATCTGTGAAAAATGATAATATTAGTTTAACTAAAGAAAATGAATTAGCTTTAGAAGTTAAGAACTTAACTAATGAAAAAGAAGAACTTAGGAAAGAAAGAGATAATCTAATCAAGAAAAAGATTTATTAAAATCTGAAACTAAAAACTCAACTAAAGATTTAAAAGATCAAATAGGAACTTTAGCTTTAGATAAAGAACAGCAAGCTAAAGAAATTGACTCTCTTAAGAAAGATGTTAAAAAATATAAGGACATTGTTGAGAAATTCACTTTAAGTTCAACTAAACTTAACATGATCCTAGATAGTCAAAAAGCTGTTTTTGACAAAGCTGGTTTGGGATATAACACATTAAGAAAACAGAAATCACTAAAGAATATTTTTGTAAAAGCCAACCAAGGTAATATAACTTGTTTTAAATGTAATGAAAAAGGTCACAAATCCTTTGAATGCAAAACGTTAAACAACAACAAGTTAAATATTAAAGCTAAGAAAATATGGGTTCCGAAAGGAACAATTTTTATTGCTACTAACCATGAAGGACCCAAGAAAGCTTGGGTACCTAAACATAAAGTTTGATGATATTGCAGGAATGTCTTGTAGCCAAAAGATCAAAGAAAAAGTGGTATCTTGATAGCGGCTGCTCAAGACATATGACGGGTGACAAAGAGGAATTCATCACCCTAGAAGAAAAGAAAGGTGGAGTTGTGACATTTGGCGATAACGGTAAAGGTCAAATTTGGGCCTTGGTAAAGTTCGCATAACTCCATCTATAGTATTGATAATGTACTTTATGTTAATGGTTTGAAGCATAATCTAATTAGCATAAGTCAATTATGTGATAAGAACTTTAATGTTAGATTAAATCTTCTATTTGCATAGTATCTAATCCCATTGATGATAGCATTGTTTTTACTGGTTATAGATTTGGCAATGTATACTTAGTTGACTTAGACAAAACTTCTAAGAGTAGTCATTGCCTAATTGCTGATAATGCTAACATTAATGATATTAGTTGGTTGTGGCATCGTAGATTAGGTCATGCAAGCACACACCTTATTTCAAAACTAATTAAAATGGATTTAGTTAAAGGTTTACCTAAATTAGATTTTGAAATAATAAAATATGTGATGCATGTCAATTTGGAAAACAAACTAGAAGTTCATTTAAATCTAAAAACTTTGTTTCAACTTCTAGGGGACTAGAGCTACTTCACATGGACCTTTTGGACCAACTAGAACCACAAGTCTAGGAGGAAAGAAATATGGTCTAGTGATTGTAGATGATTACTCTAGATATACTTGGGTAATGTTTTTAGCTCACAAAGATGAGACTTTCTCGATGTTCCTGAAATTTTTCAAGAAAGTCACAAATGAGAAAAACACTACTATAGTATCTCTAAGAAGTGATCATGGAACAGAATTTGAAAATCACTTATTTGAAAATTTCTGCACTGAAAATGGAATTAATCATAATTTTTCAGCCCCTAGGACTCCACAACAAAACGGTGTAGTTGAAAGAAAAAATAGAACTTAGAAGACATGGCCCGTACCATGCTATGTGAAAGCAACTTACCAAAGTATTTTTGGGCGGAAGCTATTAACACAGCATGTTACATCTTAAACAGAGCTTTAATAAGACCAATATTAAAGAAAACACCTTATGAATTATGGAATGAAAGAAAACCAAATATAAAATACTTTCATGCATTTGGATGTAAATGTTTCATTCATAATAATGGTAAAAACAACTTAGGAAAATTTGATGCTAAATCTGATGAAGGAATTTTTCTAGGTTATTCAACAACTAGTAAGGCATATAGAATCTTTAACAAGAAACCTTAGTAGTTGAAGAATCCATTCATGTAGTTTTGATGAATCTTTAGCAACTAGATCTGAAAAGATTGATGATGAGGAAGATACAAACATAATTGAAAAAGATCTTGAAAAACTTAATATTGAAGTATCTTCTGATCATGCAAGAAGCTAAAGATAATGATTCACATAAGGATGATGATGTTAATAATGATCATAATGATGTAGATCTTCCAAGAGACTGGAGATATGCACATAGTCATCCCAAGGAATTGATTATAGGCGATCCATCTCAAGGAATAAGGACTAGATCATACATGAGAAATATTAGTAATCATCTTGCATTTGTATCACAAATAGAACCTAAAACTATAGAAGAAGCTGAAAAAGATAATAATTGGATGTTAGCTATGCAAGAAGAACTAAATCAATTTACTAGAAATAATGTTTGGACCTTAGTTGAAAGACCTAAAAACCATTCAATATAGGAACTAAATGGGTTTTTAGAAATAAGTTAGATGAAAATGGCATAGTAATTAGAAACAAAGCTAGATTGGTTGCTAAAGGATATAGTCAAGAAGAAGGTATTGATTTTGATGAAACCTTTGCACCTGTAGCTAGACTAGAAGCCATTAGACTTTTACTTGCATTTGCATGTCATATGAACATTAACTTATTTCAAATGGATGTAAAAAGCGCATTTTTAAATGGACTTATTAATGAAGAAGTTTATGTAGAACAACCACCAGGTTTTGAAGATCATGAATTTTCAAATCACGTTTTTAAATTGCACAAAGCTTTATATGGTTTGAAACAAGCACCTAGAGCTTGGTATGATAGGTTAAGTAAATTTTAATAGAAAATGATTTTACAAGAGGAAATGTTGATAAAACCTTGTTTTTGAAAAGAAAAAGTAAAGATTTACTAGTAGTACAAATATACGTAGATGACATTATTTTTGGTGCTACTAACGAATCTCTTTGTCAAGAATTTGCAAAGTTAATGCAGGGAGAATTCGAGATGAGCATGATGGGAGAACTCAACTTCTTCCTTGGACTCCAGATCAAACAATGCAAGGAGGGAATCTTTATCAACCAAACCAAGTACACAAGAGAACTACTCAAAAAGTTTGGTATGGAAACAATGAAACCCCTTGGAACACCAATGAGTCCTTCATGCAAGCTAGACAAGACGAAGAAGGTAAGAAGGTTGATCAGAAGTATTATCGAGGTATTATCGGATCCCTTCTCTATTTAACAGCAAGTAGACCAGATATAATGTTTGCAGTATGTTTGTGTGCTAGATTTCAAGCTGAACCTAAAGAATCACATTTAATAGCTGTTAAAAGAATCTTAAGATATCTAAATGGAACAAAAAATGTAGGTTTATGGTATTCTAGAGACTCCACATTAAACCTAATTGCATATTCAGATTCTGATTATGCCGGATGTAAAATTGATAGAAAAAGCACAAGTGGTGCATGCCATTTCTTAGGAAGTAACTTAATCACATGGTTTAGCAAAAAGCAAAATTCAGTTGCATTATCAACTACTGAAGCTGAATATGTAGCAGCTGGAAGTTGCTGTGCGCAAATCCTATGGATTAAGCGACAACTTGAAGACTATGGTATCAAACTTAATAAGACACCCATAAAATGTGATAATACTAGCGCAATCAATTTAACGAAAAATCCAATTCAACACTCAAGGACAAAACACATAGAAATTAGATATCATTTTATAAGAGAACATGTAGCTAATGATGAAATTTGTTTAGATTATGTAAACACTGAAGAACAATTAGCTGACATCTTTACAAAACCCCTAAGTGAAGAAAGGTTTGAATATCTTAGAGGAGAATTAGGAATTTGTAATCCTTTTGAATAAATTTTGAAATCTTAAGGAAATGCATCTAGAATTCTTTCAATCCTCAAAATCTTAAGGAAATATTATCTAGAATTCATATCAAAATGATTTATCAAGACTCAATGATTATGAATCATACTCAAAATCAAATCCGGAATCATTTCAAACATTCAGAAATTTCAATCTTTTTGTTCTGAAATGGTCTCCGAGCCGACTCGGTGTGTACCGGAGTCGACTCGAGTTTCTCTGAAACTTGGGAGTCGACTCCTGGTATGAGCGAGTCGACTCGAGTTCGGGATTTCTCTCTGTGACTTAGGCGAGCCGACTCGAGGTTATGCGCGAGTCGACTCGACGTGGTCCCAGGTTGATTATCTAGGGCACGAGTCGACCCGACGGTCATTTCTATCATTTCTAATCTTCGCTCTCTCTACAAAAATCTCCCAAACCCTCCAAATCTTCCAAATACTTCCGATTAATCACTCCATCATATCTATGGCACCCAAAACCCGTGGAGCTAGCAGTAGGCGCCGGGATGAAGAGGAAGAGAACCGTGCGACGACCCGTCCGCGAGCCGTCCGTGGATTCTACGCCTTCTTCCTCCAGTGATTCTCCTGCTCCAGCTTCCAACCCTCAGGTAGACCTCTTGCTAATAGAGTTGTGACACGGGGAGGAAGGTGGATTTTGAGCTATTTGAAAATGAGGGATTCATTATAGGAAGACAGTTATTAGATGGGACTTGAGAAAATTTGTTCATTGGATTGTCCTACTTATCCCAGCTTTGGTAAAAGAATTTTATAAGAATTTGACTAGAGGAGACAATGGGTTAATAAGCATAGTGAGAGGCATAGGTCTAAACATTACTGACACCATCTTATCTAGACTTTTAAACCTACCATTGTCTGGACCTGCACATTTGCTTCTGAAGATAGGTCTCCTGCTCTCCAGTCTTTTGAACAGGGACTTTGAAGGATTTGAGGAAGTTCTTGCAAGTCAACTGCCATTGGAACTGAGACTTCTACACAATATCTGCAGTAGGATTTTATTTCCCAAGACTGGGGTTTGACTATGTTTCAGAAAGGGACATTTTATTATGGATGCTATAGTATCAGGAAAGCCTTTTAATCTGCCTAGAATGATTTTATGGTATATGGCTGATTGTGGAAGTAAGAAGGAAATCCTGTCTTCCCTATGGTATGATCTTGACTCAGTTGTTCAGGAGCCAAGGGATTATGTTTAGTGACAGTGAGCCCAAGAAGGAATTGAGACACACAGACTATTATACCTTGGCCACTATCAACCGAATGGGATTTATCAAAAGGAATGGAATTTGGGAAAGGAAGAATAGTTCAGAGGATAGAGCTGAGGCACCTAGACATTCATCTCCAGAGCCACCTCAGATTTCATTATACCAGACCCAGTTCCAGCTCCATCAGATATTCCAGTTCCTGCTTCTGCCTCTGCTCCAGTTCAGACCTCTGCTTCTACTGTCAGTTTTTCAGACACTCAGTTAGAGCAGCTTAGGTCTCTATTCAAATCAGAGTTAATTGAGCATGAGACTAGATTGAAGACTGAATTTGATGAAAAATTTATGAATTTGAGAGAAGCACTTTATTCTATTAATGATCGAGTATCTTCTATTGAAGCCAATGTTAGCTCATCCACCTCCTTAAATGAAGATTTGAAGAATATTTTGAAGAATTAAGGATATTTGTGGAGATGGTGAGACTTATGCAAAAGCAACGCAGAGCTTCAAGACAAAATTTCAAGTGCATGCAAGTTTGTTGATGAAAAACTAAAAGATTATGTCAAGATTCAATGTGAAGGAATGCAAAGATTATAGATCATCTAACTAGAATTACTAGGAACATTTTTGATTTCTCTTTATGTATTTGTTTTGTAATGAATGTGAAATTTGCAGTTATGTAATTTGCAGTTATTGTAGTAATTGAACTTTGATGTAATGCTTTTTAATGTTAATGAAATTCAATTTCAATGTTGTGTACATTTGAATATGTTTTTATACCTTGAATACATTAATGTCTTAACCTTTTTGTTGATTACAATATTTAAATCGTATATGGATTCTCTTTCTTTTTGTTGTATTTAATCGTATATGCAATTTAAAAAGGGGAGAGAATTTTAGTATTTTAAGGGGAAGAGATAACTTAAGTATCATTTGCTCAAACAATTTAAAATTTTGAATGAATTATAAAAAGTTTCATAGGGGGAGCTACCTCATTGAGGGGGAGCCTTTCCATGAACATAAACTTTGATTAAGAATCACAAATTCTTTTTTCAATTTAATGCATATACTCAATGTTTTTGTCATCATCAAAAAGGGGGAGATTGTTGAGAAATTATTGAAACATAATTGCCCCAACTTATTGATTTTGATGATTTCCAAAAGACATTACTTTACTTTCTAAAAGGCTATGAACATGTTAAGTCAATCAATGAAATATTCTTACTATGAGCAATTTCAAATTGGAAACTATGAACTGTTAATGTGTAATGAGTTTTTTTGAATCAATTGAATATATGTTTCAGTGAGCTATACTTATGAATTCAAAAATGATTTTATACCACTCTTTTAAAGATCAATGAATTAATGAAAATGCTTTGAAATTGAGCATTACTGTTAAATCAACATTATTCAAGTCATATTTATATTTCAAAATTGGTTGGGATGATTTTCAAAGCAAATCAGAATGTTTTCTGATTTTTGTATCAGTCCCGAGCCGACTCGAGAGTTTCCGAGTCGACTCCCTGATGTTGTCTCGAGTCGACCTTGAGTTTTCAAGAGTCGACCCCTGAACCTTCTCGAGCCGACTCGGACTGTGCGAGCCGACTCGACTCAGACGGCAGAAAGACTCATTTTTGAGTGCCTCTCGAGTCGACTCCCAGCTTTTCGCGAGTCGACCCCTGAAAGTCAAGAGTCGACTCCCAGATTTTCGCGAGTCGACCCCTGAAGACTCACTTTTTGGTGCGTTCTGGATTCGCGTGCTCGAGCCGACTCGCACAGTACTCGAGCCGACTCCCGGAATCTGGGCGATAATTTTTGAGTTGACACATCAGCACCAACGGTAATATTTTGAATAACGGCTATATTTTACTGTGTCTAACGGCTATATTTTTCAGGATCTATAAATAGAGGAGCCAGATTCAAATAGAATAGAGAGAAAAAGAAAAGAAAAGAGCAAGAGAGAAAAATAGAGAGAGCCTATTGAATATCAGAAAAAAAGGAAAACTGAGAGTATTGTAGAATCATTTGATTCAAGGAGAGATTCAATCTTTGCAAGAGAGAGATTCGTGTGCATCATTTAATCCTCTCAAAGCTCAAGAGGAAAAAAAGCAATCCAAGTGCAAATCTCAGCCATTTTCAAAAAGAGGCAACACATTCTCCAAAGCTTTTCAACGATTGAGAATCTTGCTGAGGCATCGATTCAACTTTTCAAGGAGAAAAGGGAGAAAGCCATCGCTGCAATCATCCGGAAAACCATCAGGCTTTTCTAACCCTATTTTATTTATTCTTAAATTTGTATATCTGCTCAAGAAGGAGCATTATTGTTACAAATACTTTGATTTCACTTGGTTACTGATTCAATCAGTGGATTGAATCAGTGGAGGTGGTTTACCTCGTTACAAGCCGGAGTGCTTGGGTTGTTGGGTTAGGTTTGTTGTTAGCCCGCAAAACAACGTGTAGGGTTTTGTGCTGGTAAGCCCGCAAAACCAGCTGGGTTCGTTGTGCACCCGTGAAAACAACAAGTTTGAGTTGTGAGCTTGTAAAACAACTCGGCTGTAATCTAGAGAGATTATAGTGTGGACCCAAGTGATCTTGGGAGTGGACGTAGGTGCTGGTTGCACCGAACCACTATAAAATTATCTTGTGTTTGCCGTGCTCATTTTCTCTATCTCTATCTCTCTTTATAACTGCTTGTTCTTTGCTTATTAGTTAATCTCACTTGCACATCTTGCTAACTAATCAATTAAAGTTAAAAAGTCTTAAATTTTTAAGAACCCAATTCACCCCCCCCTCTTGGGTTGCCATCTGGGCCAACAAGCTTCAATTAAAGATAAAATAAGAAAAAATTGATTAAGATGATTTGAACATATGCAACGAAGACCTTTAGATGCTTCAGTTAGAAAAAGTAATCTTTTAATAATTTATGGTAATAATAGAGGTAGAAATAAACCTAAACTAACATGGATCGAAATAAAAAAAAATGATATAACTATTGTAATTTAAGTGTCGACTTAGTCCTAAATAGAGCAGAATAGGGGAAGCAGATTCATGTAACCGCCCCCATGTAGTTGGAAAAAGGCTCAGATGAGTTGGGTTAGGTTGAGTTGAGTAGAAAATCATACATGAGGTCTTCATTATAGCTCATAAAAGGCATTTTAGGAAAAATATGACACATTCAATACCTCTCACATCAATATCATCTCTTGAATATGGTTACTTATTTATTTAATATATCATATAATCATAATATTAATAATGATTCATTTCATGCATTTACATTTTTATGTTTGTATCACAAATTTATATTTCAATATCATATTATAGCATTAAGTTATCATCAGTATAATACAAACATACATGAAGCATATACCAATTGTGGATGATAATATTACCTCTACTTGATAGGGACTCGCCATGACCCTCTTTGAACAGGGTGGGATTTTTTTGGCTTTGATCAGGTTCAAAGTAGCTTCTAGTAAAAATCAAAAACCTTATGATCAAGATTAGGGTATGACTGATATATATATATTCTCCACCCTAAAACCCACCTCAGATCTATGCTTTTAAATTTTAAATAATGAAAAATAAACTTTAAAAGTGTGGTTTTTAAAGATAATTTTAAAAGAAGAGAGAGTAGGGTGAGGTAAAGAGCAGGTCCTTGCAAGTTCAAGTTAGAGACTAAAATTATTACCTCAATGGGGTATAGGGTAGGGCATGAAAAGTCAAAGATGAGGACAACGATGGGATTAGGCAAAAATAGACAATAACCCATCTCATTGCCATTCCTAATACTAATCAAAATCCATGCCATAGAGTAAGCAACTCCATACATAGTTAATATATTATTAATTTATATAACATAATATACTATGATCAAATTATGCATTATGAAGTAAATAAAGAACATAACAAGCCATAATCATATAAAAGCGTGTAACGGGACCCTTACATATATCTATAGTAATCATAGGCTTACTTCCTTTGGACTTTGATTATTATCTATCTATACTAGTAGTATTAATTTCAAAATTAGAATAATAAATTTTTATTACTTTAAATTTGAGGTTCAAGTCTAATATTAATTTAGAGCCAACAATCCTAGGATCTAGGATCTAGGTTCAAATTTTATGGCATGGGTCAACTAGACTAGCATAAGCGAGGGCTTTGGTGGTGCGGGCACCAGGTCAGGCAGAGGATTCTTAACCCTATATGGATATTTGATTAGTTTTGATTCAAGTCCTGAGTTGAAAAATTAGGTTTAGTTTATTTTAATTTGAGTCCCGTCCAGTTCAGTTTATTTTAATTTGAATCTTGTCCAGCTCAATTTATTTTAATGTGAGTCCTATAGTAAGTTTATTTAGCTTACAAAAAAAGACATCAGTATGGAAGAAGAAGACAAAGCCTACACATGAAGCAGTGCCCAAATGTATGTCATCCAGATTGAAATTTTTAGCCCTGAATTGCAGCAGTGAAGGATGCCCATATTGCCGCCCAGTTCTTTTAAAAATTTCAACCCTGAATTCAGCTCAAAGAAGCAAGTGAAGGACGCCTAATATGGCCACTCCAAATTACTGAATTTTAAATTTTCTTTCATATATTCAAAGTCAAAGGGCGCCACTTAATCCAAATTTTAGGAAGAAAGTGGAGGCCAATTTTGGAATTATTTTAAATTTTCTTTTATAAAAAGGGGTGCCTCTTTTTATTTTCATATTTATATTTACTTGGCCCCCAAGTCTCTTATCCTATAAAAGAGACCCTCTTATATAAAAAAAAGCATCAAACCTTTCAATCAATCAATACAATCAATCAGTTATATTGAGTCATATTTTCTTTGGTCTTCTTGTGTTCTTGCTCCTATGCATGCCTACATCCAAGCCGCCCAACCTTAAACCATAGCCACCTTCTTGCCATCCATCAGTGGATGCCTCAAACCCTAGCCACCCCTTGCACCCCTCCAAGCAGTCACCCAAGAGCCCTAGCCGCCAACTTGCTCCATCCAGGAGACGCCTAAGGACCCTCGGCCGCCCCCACCTCCTTTTTCACTTCTTCTTCATATATTTATCTTTATTCTAATTTTTTCTTTCTTATTAGCCCTTGTATGGTGATCTTGCAGATCTCTCAGTAGCCATGAATCCAGAATTCAAGGAGATCATCATCCAGGTCAGCGAATACTTGATCGCAGATCCGTGAGCTCGAGGCTTGGTCATCTAGGGCTCATCCATCAGGCAGAGCGACCCCTTCAGCACTTTGATCTTCCCCTCATATCAAGTGCATCCTCTCTAATCTACTAGTAACTTTATTGAAGGAGAACAAGCCCTACTGGGGCTTCTTAGTCTCGACGGTCTTTCTTCTTTACTTTTCTGTAAAACTATTTTGTGTGCGAAGTTACTATGAGTTTTTCTGAATCCTTCTTAGGCTATTACTTTGGGAAACTAATCAACTGCAATCATTAATCATATAAAATTTACTTGCATGCGAATCGGTTTTGCATCAGTTTGGTATCAGAGTATAGTTAGGGCTTGATTTTTAATTCACATTATTATCAGTATATCATCTATTAATTAAATTTTTTCTACCTGCATACATATCAGAAAATTATAAAATTTATTTTTTCAGATTTAATATAATTTAAAGTATTTTTTTTTATTTTTAAGAATTTAATTCGATTTGTGAATTAATTGCATGCCTGATTACTCATAGAAAACATAAAAATTCCTGAGATTTTATTAAATCGAATTATTTCTGCCTGCATACACATAAAAAAATTATGAAATTTGTTTCTCTAGATTTAATATAATTAAAGGTATTTTTTATTAATTTTTAAGGATTTAATTCGATATGTAAAAAAAATTCTGAGATTTATTGCTATTTATAGATTTCTAGATTAGGGTTTGTGTTTTGCATATCATTCATCTACATTAAATTATTCTTAAGGGCTCTCATTGATGTCAGATAAGAGAGGGATTGAGACCCCTTCCTTGACCCAAAACAATCACCCATGCATTCCGATCCTAAGCCTCTAATCTAAAACTGAGTAACAACTTAGTTGACATTTGTCCTAGAGGGCTAGGGACACGAACAGTCGGTCTAGTGTACTGAAGGAGACTAGTACAAATCAATCTGGTGTGTACTCTGAAATTGATGTCTAGAAGGGAGATCAAATGTCAAACGACTTAAGCAAAGTATTGGGGTTATTCTAATTAGGCATCTGCAATTTGCGGGATGAGCCTCCCCCCTCCCAGTTGTCCCAACTGGCCAATTGAAGAGTTACTGTTAGATTGGCTTGCATTAAGCTAAATTCTTTACTTTGGATGACTAGGTCTAGCATACCATAATCCGAGTCAGTTTGAGTCTTGTGTGCTTGATTATGATTGCATGTGCACTAGATCAGGGGCATCTTTTTGCCCGTCACCATCTTCATTACAGGCTGAACCTATGGCTAATCAAAACATTGAGGATCACTTAAGGATCATCACTGAACAACTAGCCCGAAAGAACCATGACATCAAGCAATCTGAGGCTAGATTAGGATCCAAGTTTGATCAAGTCGAAACTAGGTTAGGCATCCTAGAAGAAGCCTGTGAGGCTACACTGAGTCTGATCATGAGACCCCACCTCATCCTAGGAGAGCCCAACAGCCTGACCTTTATGAAGGGAGAAATAAACTCCGAGGCATGCATATTTAATAATTTGATAATAATTATCAATGCGAAATTTTAAAGATTAAGTATTAATCTATCTAACATGCATCAAGATCATATCTTTGCCTTATATATAGGATCGTTTTATCTAAAATATGAATATAAATAAATCATCAAGATCATATCTTGATCTTCAAGGTAAGAAGTCATACTTCTTGTCTTGAAGCATGCCTTAAGATATAGGGATCATATCACTTACCTTAAGAGCAATTGATAAATCCTTTTGTGCTCTGCAGCAGTTCAATTGTTCGACCTCTAGTATCGTCCACGCGAAGTCCCCAAATGATCGGATTCCCGGAATTGCTAGCTCGTGGAAAAACAACTTTGCTGATCTTGAATCCTCCGACTTGAATCTTCTTCTAAGATCCACCAAACTTTTGCTGACACTAGAATCATACCAAGATTTTCTATTCTAACTCTTTAGAAATTCAATCAATAACATTTCGTTGTGTTCAATGATCTGGTGAATAATGTCCTCTAATTTATAGGAGACGCAGCGTTTGGTTAATTTCGACGTTTGGTGAAAACCAAAGAGACGCAATGTTTGGTTAATTCCGACGTTCGGTGAAAATCAAAGAGATGTGAATTCTAACACTTAGAATTCCATCGTTGGTTAATTCAAAGAGGTACATGAATTCTAACACTTAGAATTCCAATGGAACCATTTGGAGAAGATTAATGTTATACATTAAATTCTACATGAGAATTTAATCTCTCATGAGATGAGATTTTAGCCATCTCATCATGTGAGATCCTTATGCGAGGGGATTGGGTTCGGGTTTTGGTTTAAGGTAATTTGAATTTATTGGACTGAACCTACATAAATCATGGTCCTAGCCCAAATCAAATTTAGCTAGTCCTGAATCTATTTAAATCCAAATCAAATCTAATTTCAAATCAATATTTGAAATTGATTAGTCCTTCTAAAAGACTTAAACCAAATTGAATCTTATTCACTTGTACTTAACCCAATTGAGATAATTCAATCAATCAAATTGATTAATTAAATCATATACAATTCTCAATCGTTGATCAGCAAATAGATCATCCTAGGAAACTTCTATGTGTGTGACTCTCTAGGTTCGAACCTAAGCCAAACCTAAGCCGGTAGCATAGAAACAACTTTCTATACTAATCGATATGCCCATCTAGCAATGGAACCCGACGTCCGGATAGGTCAAAGAGTTGCCAAGCAATCTCCAAGAACCCTAAGAAATAGTTACCGTATAATTCATCCTTTTGACCACAAATGCTAAGGATGGCTTAAGAGCCTGTCAACTCTAAACAGCAAATCCATAAAGTGATTTCAACTTTAGTGATTATGTGACCTTCACATTAAGTGCCTTGGCCAAGGTCTTGCTAAATTAAAACACAAGCATTTCTCCTTTTAACGGGATAGGTCAAATTCCATCTTGATCCATAACTGACTACCACAAGTACTTGACTGCACCCAGTAACCTTTCGTAGCTGGATTAGAAATTTAGGTGATTCAGCACCTAAGTACAATGAGTTGCTTGCAAGTCACCGGTTGTGATCTTCAGGTCTAAAGGATACTTATACTCATATCTTCTCGGAGTAACTCTTGACAGCAGAGTATCCAAAAATGAGTCACGTTCGGTGAAATGTACTCCTACACTTTCACCTGTATGTCATACCAGTGTCTCTACACTCCTTGGTTAAGAGGACAACCAACAAATATTATATACAACGTCCTATAATTGATAGTACTACGGCCCTATCATAGTATATTATTTGGTCGCGAACTCTTTTGAGGACCTTCAAAGATAAATCCTCATTTATCGTGAAGGAAGATCCTGAGAGCTTCATTACTATCAGGAGTATTAAGAAATGTTCTTGTAATGAATAAACTGCCAAATAACTTTTATTAATATATCAATTTATATGCTATTTACATTAGCTCAATCATCAAATGATTGGCTTTAGGATACAATTCCCAACAAACTCCACTTAGCCTAAAGCCACTCATTACAGTATCTAATACCCATCTTCAATTTATAGTCATCAAATTCCTTGATGCTGAGTGCTTTAGTAAATGGGTCACCTAAGTTTTCCTTTCCATCAATCTTTTGAAGATTTATGTCACCTCGTTCTATAATCTCTCGAATAAGATGAAACCGATGCAGTATGTGCTTGGTGCACTGATGTGCTCGTGGTTCCTTTGCTTGAGCTATGGCACCAATGCTGTCACTGTACAACAGGACTGGTCCATCTATGGAAGGTGCCACTCCAAGCTCGAAGATAAACTTTCGCAGCCACATAGCTTTTTCGCAGCATCTGATGCAGCGATGTACTCTGCCTCGCACACTGAATCTGCCACTATATGTTGCTTGAAACTTTTCTAGCAAACAGTTCCACCATTTAGGATAAACACGAAACCCGACACACTTTTGCTATCATCATGATCTGATTGGAAACTGGAATCAGTATATCCAACAAGTTTTAAATCAGACTCTCCATAGACTAACCACTGGTCCTTAGTATTTCTTAAATACTTAAGGATTGTCTTAACAACTTGCCAGTATTTTTCTCCTGGATCATATTGGTATATACTCACTACTCCTAGTGAGTATGCCACATCTGGTCTTGTACATGTCATGGTGTACATAATCGATCCCACTGCCGAAGCATATGGAATTCAACTCATACGTTCTCTTTCATTAGGAGTTGTCGGACAATCCTTCTTAGAAAGATGAATTCCATGGCATATCGGAAGATAGCCTTTCTTGGAATTCTCCATGCTAAACCTCTTTAGCACGGTGTCAATGTACGTAGATTGGGATAAACCAAGCATCCTCTTAGATCTATCTCTATAGATCTTCATTCCTAGGATGTATGATGCTAAAATTCATGAGAATTGTGATGATAACCATGTCTTTATTCCTTGTAATGCAGGGATATCATTCCCGATTAAGAGAATATCATCCACATATAATACAAGAAATACAATAACGGAACCCTTAGCCCATTTATAAATGCAAGTTCTTCTTTATTCTTAACAAAGCCATAAGATTTGATCACATTATCAAATCGTATGTTCTAACTCCTAGATGCTTGCTTAAGTCCATAAATGGACTTCTGTAGCCTGCACACTTTAGACTCGTCTTTAGATATAAAACCTTCAGGCTGTATCATATACACCCGTTCTTCTAAATTACCATTTAGAAAAGCGGTTTTAACATTCATCTGCCAAATCTCATAATCTAAGTGTATTGCTATAGCTAGCATAATCCGAATAGATTTCAGCATTGCCACATGAGAAAATATCTCATCATAGTCAATACCATAACGTTGACGATACCCCTTAGCAACCAGATGTGCTTTGTAGGTCTCTACCTTTTCGTCTGCGCCTCTTTTCCTCTTGAAAACCACTTACACCCTATGGTTTTATCCCTTCGGGTGGGTCAACTAATGTCCATACATTATTTTCCTTCATGGAATCAAGTTCGGATTTCATGGCATCAAGCCATTTGTCAGAGTCAGTCCTTTGCATAGCATCCATATAGGTGATCGGATCCTCGTTGTTCTCATCGAGCTCAATAGGATCCTCGTTCTGGACCAAGAAACCTAAGTATTGTCCGGTTGATGTGGTACTCTACCAGATCGTCTTAATGGTGCATCTAAAATGGGTTTTGAGTTTGATCTAATCAACTCAGATTCTAAGGTTCACTGGTTTGTGTTGTTCCTTCTACTTGATGAACTTCCTCAAGTTCAATGTTAGAGCCATTTGTTCCTTCACTAAGGAACTCCTTTTTAAGAAAAACTGCTCTATTACTAATGAACAACTTTTGTTCTTCAGTATTATAGAAGTAATATCCTTTGGTTTCTTTTGGATAGCCGATAAAAAAATATTTGTCAGATTTGGGTTCAAGTTTGTCTGATTTTGCACGTTTAACATAAGTCGATATCCCAGACTCTCAGATAGGTGATAACCGGTTTATGTCCATACCATATCTCATGTGGAGTTTTAGAAACAGACTTACTTGGAACCTTATTGAGATATGACAAGCTGATTCTAATGCATATCCCCAAAATGATATTGGCAAGCTTGCAAAACCCATCATGGATTGAACCATGTCTAACAGAGTTCGATTCCTTCTTTTTGACACACCGTTATGTTGCGATGTTCCTGAAGGAGTCCATTGGGAGAGAATCCCATTCTCCCTTAAATATGTCATAAAGTCATTTGAAAGGTATTCGCCTCCTCGATCTGATCAAAGGGTCTTAATACATTTTCCTATTTATTTTTCTACTTCTTTATGATATAGTTTGAACATTTCAAACGATTCAGATTTATGTCTCATAAGATAAACATAACCGAACCTAGAAAGGTCATCTGTAAAAGTAATGAAGTAGTAATATCCACCTTTGGCATAAGTGCTCATTGGTTCACATACATCAGTATGTACTAGACCTAATAGCTCTTTGGCTCTTTCACCTTTTCCAGTAAAAGATGACTTGGTCATTTTACCAAGAAGATATAGGATTCACAGGTAGTTAATGATTCACAATCATCAACTCGAAGGATGCCCTCCTGAGTTAACCTATTTAATCTGTTCTTGTTGATATGACCCAGCCGATGGTGCCAAAGATAAATATCTGTGACATCATTTATTCTAGGGTGCTTACTTGATTTGTACACTATATTCACAGGCTGTGATATATATAAATGTCATTAGATAAATGCTCAGTCATTACAGTGACTCCATTCATAATGATATTCAAAGTAACATCCTTTATTAAAATTTTATAATGACTTTTGGCCAAAAGGCCTACAGAAATTACGTTCAACAAGAACGTTCGGCAAAAATGACAATCATTTAGTACAATGACATTTCTATTGAAAACTATTTCAAGAACTCCTAATGCCAAAACTGGAACTAATCTTCCATCGCCGATATTAAGGAATCTTTCATTGTCCTCAAATCTTCTAGTGACCTGTAGTCCTTGCAATGAATTACAAATATTAAAGGACTCCCGATATCCAATACCCAGGTCTGATTATCATATACAGAAAAATTATAATGTGTTATCATATAAATACCTTGTTGAGCAATATCTTGCCCGTTTTTCTTCTTTGGCCTGTTTGGATCAAGTGTGGCAATGTAAAGAGGACAGTTCCTCTTCCAGTGCCCTTGTATCTTGCAATAAAAGCATTCAGCCTGACTTTTATCAACTTTCTTCTTCTGCATCTGATCCCTTATAGATGTCCTAGCATGTTGCACATTTTTCTTATTCCTTTTCTTCTTTCCTTTCCCAAAGGGTTGACGCCCTACCTTAGATCCTTCAACCACATTAACCAAACCCTTAGAGAGCTGGTTGTCCTTCTCAAAGTTCTGTAACAACCCCAACAAATCATGGTAGTTGACTGCAGGCTTTGTCATTCGAAAATGAGTAAGGAAAGGTCGGAGGGATGGAAGCAAGGAATTCAGGATTGCATCTTTTCCTAACTGCTCATGTAGGGGAAAGCCGAGCTTGCTTAGGAGTTCTATCTTCTCGATCATGTATAATACATGATCAGTGACAGGAGATCCATCCCTCATTCAATCATTAAAAATAGCACAACTAGTCTTGTGCCTTTCAATGTCGTCGGGTGTGCCGAAAGATTCAATCAACGCTTGAATGATTTCTTCCGGTTGAGCATTCTCGAACCGGCGACCAAATTCATCGTTCATTGCTGCTAGCATGATGCAACGCACGCTAGTTCTATCACTGAGCCACTTCTGAAAAGTGTCTCTCTCAGAACTTTGAGTGTTTGCATTAGGTATCTCTGGTGCAGGATTATTTAGAATATATAGAATCCTCTCATGCTCAAGGATGATTTTAAGTTTTTAAACCAGCTATTGAAATTTAAACCATTCAACTTGTCACTATCAAATAAGGACCTTAATGATAAATTAGTGGCCATGTTCTGCATAAGGAAAAACTAAAGTTTAGTAGCATATAAATTGATTCAGTCTAAAGACTTGGACTTTAGTCTAAAGATTCTCTCACTATTTTGTTCAAATTGGCAATCTCTACACCACAATTCGAAGAATTATTCTTAATTCTTTAGTGGGCACTAAGATCTACATAGACTACATACAGGCCCAAGTGAAGCTTGGTCAACCCATATGCATCTAAGAGTAGGTTCAAAACTAATTGTTTCCCAAAATAATTCTTAGTGTTCAGTTTTGCCTCATGTTCCTCTTCAGCAGGCATGGAGTGCCTCCACTGAAAGTTCTGGTTAGGTCCAACCATTAAATGATATAATCAGTGTAACCTATCAATAGACAACCAAGCCCGAGTGAAGCTCAGCCCATCTGACTGTCTATTTAATAGTTACGCTGACTTATCATATAATGAATGATAATTCTGATGGTTGACAAGCACCAGGCATGGAATGCCTCCAATGATTATCAAGACATCGGACTCATTATCACTCACCTTAATGGGAGGCTATGATCTAGTTATCATATAACTATTTCATTTTAAGGACCTAATAATTTTAGAGGATTTAATAATCTGAAGATAAATTGACTAATCAGGTTAAGTGGCACCTAAATCAGTCAGACTGATTTCCTTACAGGCATGGGTCAACCCGAATCAGGTAAATGATCGTAATCATAAATGGTTCACCATATTGACCAGGTAAGTGAGACCGATGGAAGGAATATGTCATTAACTCGTTAAAGATGCATCAGTACGAGTAGCTCCCAATTAAAAACCATTTGATCGTTGATCCTAGAGCAACTTGCCAACTCATCTTGACATCATATGGTTAACCAATTTTGATTTGACCATCTAAGAGATTCATGCTCAACCACGGAGCCTAATCTACCTCCATTTAGTTTAATCAAAGACAAGGACATGATCAACTACAACTATTGTTTGATTTAGAGCATCCTTAACCTAATCTAATTAATTTAGATTTGATCAAATACTCTTATAGTCCTTCTGATTTAAACCTTAGGGTATAACCCTTTATGGACCTGATTTAGCTAACCCATAAGGTTAAATATATTTCATGTCATATATTTCGAATCATGCATCAGTTGCATTAACTACTCATAATTCCTATATTTAGATCATATATAAATATTTGACATTCAAATAAGACTCTCATATTTTTGTTTTTATACTAAACATGCAATTATAATGCTTTTATACAACATCAGTATGTATTAAATATAAAGCAATTATCATGCTTTTATACAACATCAATATGTATTAAATATAAAATATTTTGAGAGTGTACACGTCATAGAATACCTTGTTGAATGGAGTAATTTGGATTGTTAATCCATCTATGACCTGATAGCCTAGTGATTCGTTTTAGCTATTATTATAAAATTAATATGAGCATTAATTTACATGCAATAAATTAGATCAAGATGAAACCAGGGAGAAATAAACTCCGAGGCATGCATATTTAATAATTTGATAACAATTATTGCAAAATTTTAAAGATTAAGTATTAATCTATCTAACATGCATCAAATATAAGATGTTTTATCTAAAATATGCATATAAATAAAATCATCAAGATCATATCTTGATCTTCAAGGTAAAAAGTCATACTTCTTATCTTGAAGCATGCCTTAAGATCTAGGATCATATCACTTACCTTAAGGGCAATTGGTAAATCCTTTTGTGCTCTGCAGCCGTTCAATCGTTCGGCCTTTAGTATTGTCCACGCGAAGTCCCCGAATGATCGGATTCCCAAGAGTGCTAGCTCGCGGAAAAATAACTTTGCTGATCTTAAATCCTCCCACTTGAATCTTCTTCCAAGATCCATCAAACTTTCGCTGATACCAGAATCACACCAGAATTTTCTATTATAACTCTTTAGAAATTCAATCCATAACATTTCGTTGTTGTTTTGAATATAAGACTATTATTATGTCTGGTGTAAATATTTTGAATATAAGACTCTTCAAGTTGGTAGAACCTCTGGTTAATGGAGTACCAGTTCAAAAGTCCCGAGTTTATATTAATCCTTGTCCGCAGCCAAGTAGGAGGGAAAAGATGCCGTGTAGCAAAGGCCTAACATGGTTGACATGTGGCATGAGTTTGCGAATAAATCGCCTATAAGAGGGTTCATTAATTAGAACATGAAAAAGATTTTAAGGTGGCCGTCAGATGATAAAATCATGGGCTCACGAATGGAGTTTCAAAATCATGGGATTCCATTAGGCCATTAAATGTGGGCGTTGGGCATTGGGCGTTGCATGGGCGTGAATTCTTAAATTCTATTCAGTTTCATGTTTCTTATAAATAAAACCGACGTGCTAATCTATTTCCACTTTTGTTGAAAAAAAAAATCGAATGAAAATCTAGATGGAAATCTAGAAAATCTTTCTGAAAATTTGGTGGTTGGATATCTCAAACCATGGGATAAAGAAAATCCGGAGAAAATCGTTTGGAATCTGGCCGTTACAGCGTCCGTGGAAATCTCCAAATCTGATGCAATCTAAGAATTCCACCGGATTCGGCCCTTTTTAAGGAAACAATAAAAAAAACCACATTGAATTCCTTGGGCGTTGGGATATAATGTTTGGATTTCCGTTGAGATAATGCTGCTGGAATCTTATTTAATGTATGGTATTTAATGCATGGAAGGGGATAATATTTATGAATAATTAATACATGAATTTTGGACCGGTTCATGCCTTTGGCAATATTTTCGGGCTTTCATTAAAAATTATTATTTTTAACTTAATGAGCATGAGGTTTAATTGGTTCCATAAAGTAAAGTTTTATCCATTATGATAAATTATTTTTCTGTTATAAAGATTGAGTTGGAACCACAAAATAACATATCGTTATTTTTTAAAGAGGTTCAATCAAATTCAAATTAATGGTATTTTTATGCCTAATAAATTTGTCTATAGTTCGAAATTGAACTAATTGAAACAAGATATCACCAAAGTGACCTCTCTTGTGTAAATGGTTCATGAAGGATGTTGGATGTTGTGTATGTGTAGGTTTCATGCAGGTATTAATCGGCCCAAAGGAAGGTTAATGCTTGGCCGAACTACACATATGTGTGATGGTAAACACGTAACGATTATAATGATTTACATGTGAGTAATAAGTCGATCCAAAGATAGATTTATTATTTGACATGCATTATTGTTAGTGTTTGATCATTACAATAAGAGTACCACTAGCAGTTAATATTATTATCCAAAACTTGATATTAATGTTGCACTAGGTATCTTGAGATGGGATTTACCATTATTTGAATTTATTGATATTTGGTGTTAATTATTTATATGAGCATGTTATTTATGTATTTCTTTTATTTTACAGCTAAAGTTGCTACTATTTCTGCTAACTTCAATTCAGTGCTGGTCCTTAATGATAATAACTTCAAGGGCAGGATAAAAGCAAGAAAATAAAGAATAAGGCTGCTAAGGGTCCAACAAAGAAGAAACAAAATCAGGATAAAGACAGTTGTTTCTTTGATAATAAGTCTAGACACATTAAAAAGGAATGTTTCAAATTTCATGCATGGCATGAAAAGAAAGGTACATTTCTTAATATGGTCTGTTCTGAAGTAAATATAGCTTTAGTACCTAGAAAACTTGGTGGTTAGATTTTGGTGCTACTACTAACATCAGTGTTTCAATGGAGGGTTGCCTAAGCTACCGAATGCCAACTGATGCTGAAAGACGCATTTATACGGGAGATGGCAAGTCAGTAGATGTGGAGGCAATTGGGCATTTTAGATTATTATTAAGTTCTGGTTATTATTTGGATTTGAAAGACACTTTTGTAGTACCATCCTTTAGACGAAATTTGGTTTCTATTTCAGCTTTGGACAAATTAGGATATTGTTGTTCATTTGGAAATAGTCAGTTTAGTCTTTCGTTAAATTCAAATATTATTGGAACTGATTCTCTTATGGTGTATGACAATCTATATTTGCTTGATACTGTTGCTTCTTATAATGAAACCCTGAATATGGAATCAAGAGGTACTAAGCGTAAAATTTGCAATGAAAATTCAGGAACATTATAGCATAAGCGATTAGGTCACATCTCTAGAAATAGAGTTGAATGACTTGTGTTAGATGGAATTTTGGATTCTCTTGATTTTACAGACTTTAATGTCTGTGTTGATTGCATTAAGGGCAAATAGACCAAAACAAAGAAATTGGGTGCATATAGAACTATGAAAGTCTTGGAGTTGATACATACGGACATTTGTGGATCATTTCCTACACCTTCTTGGAATGGTCAACAGTATTTTGTATCATTCATAGATGATTATTCAAGATATGCATACATATTTCTTATTCATGAAAAGTCCCAAGTCTTGGACGTGTTCAAGTCATTTAAAGCTGAAGTTGAGCTTCAGCTAAACAAAAGGATTAAAGGAGTCAGATCTGACCGTGGTGGTGAATATTACAGTAGATATGACGGATCAGGTGAACAACGTCCAGGACCATTTGCCAGATACCTAGAGGAGTGTGGAATTGTCCCACAATATACCATGCCAGGGTCACCTAGCATGAATGGTGTATCTGAAAGACGAAACAGGACTCTTAAGAATATGGTAAGGAGTATCATTTGTCATTCTACCTTACCAGAGTCACTCTGGGGAGAGGCACTAAAGACGGCAGCCTACATTTTGAACAGAGTACTAACTAAAGCAGCTGTCAAAACACCTTATGAGCTTTGGATAGGACGGAAGCGTAGTCTAAAGCATTTTAATGTTTGGGGATGTCCAACTGAGGCAAGGCCTTATAGGCCATATGAAAAGAAATTGGACTCCAGGACAGTGAGCAGCTATTTTATTGGGTATTCTGAGCGATCCAGGGGTTTCAAGTTTTATGATCCCAAATCAAGGATAATTTTTGAGACGGGAACTGCAACGTTCTTTGAGGATATTGAGTTTGGGGGAAGAAATAAAGTTAGAGACTGTCTTTGAGGAGGAATTGGAACCTACTACTCTTGTTGAAGAGCAGCTAGTTCCTATTCCTATAATTGCTTTTGATAATAATCACTACAAGAGAAATAAAATATTGCGACGCCCAAATGTGTCGTAATTGCGTCGCTAAACATGATATTGCGACGCAATAGCGACGCAATGATGGCGTCGCTCAACTGTCCGTCGCAATACCCATTTGTCGCAATTGCGTTACAATATTGCGACTCTCTGCGACGCAACTGCGACGCATGCAAATGCGTCACTATATTTAATATTAATTTTTAAAAATAAAATTATTATTAAATATTGCGACGCACTAAATTGCGTCGCAATATTGCGACGCATCCAGCTGCGTCGCAATATTTAATAATAATATTTTTGGTATAATAGCAACGCAATTTGAGTCGCTAATGTGTCGCAAATAAAAATTATTTTAAAATATTGCGACGCAGGGTCATTGCATCGCAATATTTATTAAAATTTTTAAGATAAAATAGCGACTCAATTGTAGTCGCTAATGCGTCGCTATTAAATTTATTTTTAAATTATTGCGATGCCAGGTCATTGCGTCGTAATATTTAATAATATTTTGAAAATATTAGCGATGCAATTTCAGTCGCTAATGCGTCGCAAATTTTGTTTTTAAAAAATATAAAAGATTAAAAATTAAAACAGTTAATACAATTTCGCTAAATCTAAATATTGATACAAACATTTTTCACTCAATCCAAACAATAATAAATTTCCAAAAATAATTTATATATTAAAATTTTGAAGTTTTTACAACATAAAAAAGAAAAGAAAAATACATCAAGAATCTGGGCGATCACGTGGAGGCTGTGGAGGCTGAAGACTCTGCGACAAGCGTCTAACCATATCCCGCAAATAATGCATCTCATCTCGCATGTCTGCAACCTCCTGATCCCGGCCTCGCATACGATCCTCAAAATCCTGCTCGACCTCCTGGCGAATCTCCTCTGTAATAGATCTGCGAAGGTCCTGTAAACGCTCGGGAGGAAGATCACCAGGAACTCGCGAGCTGGAGGCCTGATGGGAAAAAATGTAGAAGCTCTAGTGCCCAGACCATAGACCCTGCGGTCTCGTGGCTGGGCACCAACAGCCTCCAAAAACACACGTCGACTCTCCTCTGCTGAGAGTTCGACGGGCGTCTCCCCATCAGTAGAGTCGACCTGCGATGCCTGGGAGCGAAGCTCCTCGACTCGTGTCTTGAAATTATGAAATCAACAATAAATGAGTTAATAAATTTCTTAAAATAAAATTTTAGAAATTAAACAGATACTACATATCTAATTTCTTACCGCAACCTCCCGTGATCGCGTATCGACCCAGGAACCGTCCCTCCTGGTGTGTGTCGCCCTGAATAGACGAAACTCACCAGGATCTCCGCCCTCCTGCTCAGACTATAACAATAAAAAAAATGATATTAATAAAAATATTTGTAAATAACTAAAATAGTAATTAAAATATTTATGTTTTCTTACCATACGCCGTCTGTGCTCCTGAATCGAAATGGAGCCCGAAGTATGGCGGGAGAGACCCGTGCCAGGACCGCCCTTCTCAGATCGGCGGTTCGTGCTGGCTGATGCGGACCTCCTGCGCCAGCCATCGGACTCCCAGGCCTGCTGCCACTCGTGCCAAATACCCTCTGGCACGTGCGCAGGACGCTGACCCGATGACCTCCAACGATGAAGCATGTCGGAGTATCGGCGTCCGTCAGAGCCTCCCATGCTGCCCTAATGGCATCATGGCTGGCAGGATCCCACGTAAACTTTTTCTGCATTAAAATAAACAGTTAGTTTCTGAATTTATTAAGTTTAAAAAAATTTATATCACTGATAAATTGTATTTAATAAGTTTACCTGAAACTCAGAAAAATAAAACTCCCTCGTGGCTGGAGATACGTGGCGCCAATCGTAGCCACTGGGATCTGCACGCCTCTGAAATACGGCGCTGATGTGGCTGGATACATGATGCTGCTCAATGAATCTGTTAAAAAAATGCATGTTTATAAGTAATTGACTTAAAAACATAAACATATATTTTTAATTAGTATATACTTACATCCCCTGAGCATCAAGTCGAAGTACAGTGCGGCCGAGGTGGAAGAACTCTCGGAGGTCTGTGCCGATCGGCTGGATGGTAATACTGCTGGAGAGATCGAAGGCTGCGCCTCTGCTGGAGATCCAAACTCTCCATCTCCGATGCTCATGTGATCTGATGTAGCAGGGCTATCTCTGCTCACTCCGTCGTCGTCGGTAGATCTACCTCTGCCCTCATACTGAAAATACTAAAGATTCACACAATTAAATTACGATTAATGATTGACTATGTAAGAATTTAACACTTATAAAAAAAAGTTAAATTTTAAAAAACCTCTATGTTTAATCGGTGTCATTTGTTTCGTGAAATGTTGGTTCAACATCCGATGCCGTATCGGATTGCGAATCAGTTTCATTATCATCGGAAGGAAACCGAACATTTGCATCCGCAATTTCTTGGACATCACCATTTGGATCTCTAAGTGATGTTTCAGGAGCCCTTGTGTCGTCCTCAATTGCATGCATTTCCATCTCATCCTCTTGAAATGCAGGGCACTCGGCTGATTGACTTGATGAACTCTCCTCTAATACGATTGTTGAACGTGGGACGATTTTAGAAACGGCCCACCAATCTCGCTTGTCGTTGCGCAAACTTGGATATCCGCAGTAAAAGACTTGCTGAGCTTGGGATGCAAGGATGAATGGGTCATATTTCTGCAATCTTCGTCGATGGTTCACTTCAACCAAATTGTAGTCGTTATGAACCCTTTTGCCCACAGGAACTATCGGATCGAACCAATCACAACGAAACAATACGGTTCGTTTCATAGGCCAACCGGGATATTCAACTTCAACCACCTCTACTAACTTTCCATAATAATCCTGCATATTTGCTCCAACACTTTCTCCTTTACACACACGCCCCAGTTCTGCGTGCCTCTTGAAGCTGCTAATCGTTCAATCTGAAATTTGTACCCATTTACAAAATAGCCAGTAGAGGTTGTTACGGTCTTCAATGGCCATTGCGATAGACATTTAATGAAAATATTGTCGGTTGTGGACCATGGACCGTTGACCTATAAATTAATAAGCTATTGACATCCAATTCAAAAAATAAAGCCATTATCGAAATTGATTGAGTGATACTACTCACAAATTCATAAAACCAGTAAGCAAACTCCGTTTCTAATTTCTGCCCAATTGCAACTTGACTGATGTCGGGATTCATCTGTCGTTGTCTATCACAAAACATCCTTATGGGATGAAAAGGATGAAAACTAATGTTAGAAATTAAATATTATGGTATATTATTATTTAAATTTAAATTTCCAATTTAGCATTGAAGTATACACTTACTCAATATATGGATCGACTTCTCTACAGTTCATTAGGATGTAATAATGTGCTGCATTATACTCCATATCGCTAAGATTTCTTGACTTCTGCCCACCAAATGAACGGCCGATAGCTTTAAAAATTGATATTCTACCGTCATTAGTTCTCCTTCGTCCACACATACGTCATCGTTACGACCAAGATTTCGGCTCCTCGTGTGGACGTGACCCTCAAAGTAATGCGAGGCAAAAGCTGAAACTTCTTCGACCAAGTGTGCATTGCATAGAACCTTCAACCCTTGCCTTATTACGCACATTATTTTTTAACTTCTTAAGATACCTATATGTAAAGTTGCAACAAAAAATTAACCAATTTTTCAAGCAATGAAATAATATTTGAAATGTCAACATATCTTAATGATGTATATATTTACCTCTCGAAAGGATACATCCAGCGATACTGCACGGGACCAGCTATGCTCGCTTCGTATGGCAAGTGAACCGGTAAATGCTCCATTGAGTCAAAAAAACTGGGAGGAAATATTCGCTCAAGCTTGCATAAAATAATTGGAATTTCCTCCTCAAGCCTTGCCATGGATGCAGAAGTAATGACTGCGGCAGATAACTCCTTGAAGAATAAGCTGAGCTCCGTAATTGCCTTCCAGACATGTTGCGGAAGCAACTCACGAAAAGCTATAGGTAATAACCGTTGCATGAAAACATGGCAGTCGTGACTCTTCATGCCGAACAACTTGAGCTTATGCATGTCCACACACCTACCGATATTTGAGGCATAACCATCTGGAAAATTTTAACCCTCTAAGCCAGTTACATAAAACTTCTCGTGAATTTCTGTCAAGAGTGTAACAGGCTTTAGGATAGGTCCCATCGGCACTCCTTCTCAAATCACCTCTTCTGCAGTACTGATTAAGTTCTTCTCTTGACTTTGCAGTATCTTTTGTTTTTCCCGGGATGTTTAGCACCGTGTTAAATATGTTATCAAAGAAATTTTTCTCGATATGCATAACATCCAAGTTGTGCCGGATGAGATTTGTGCTCCAATAAGGCAAATCCCAAAATATACTTCGCTTCTTCCAGTTATGTTCTTTACATATACGGCCATTTATTCTATCTGCATCTGGTTCCCATGCATACATCAACCCCAAATGCTCTATAGAATCAAATAGATCCGTGCCGGACCTAACCGGTTCGGCAAATTTTGTGACTGCTTTGTTCTTCCGGAAGGCGATCAAGTTACGCCTGTAAGGATGATTTGGGGGCAAGAACTTCCTATGGTTATCAAACCATGACTGCTTACCACTCTTCTGCAATGTAAATGCATCCGAATCATACATGCAATGAGGGCATGCCAGACGTCCAGCAGTGCTCCAACCAGACAACATTGCATATGCCGGAAAATCACTTATTGTCCACATCAAAGCAGCTCTCATGAAGAAATTCTGTTTCATAGAAATGTCGTAGGCTACGACTCCTGTTTCCCACAACATTTTCAATTCGGCCACCAACGGTTGCAGAAAGACATCAATCTTTTCCTTTGGATTTGATGGTCCTGGAACCAAAACGGTTAAAAACATTGCAGTATCTTTCATGCACTTCCACGGAGGAAGGTTATATACAGTCAGTATCACAGGCCAACATGAATACTGTTGCCCCGCTTGACCAAATGGTTGGAAGCCATCGGTACAAAGACCTAATCTCACATTCCTTATATCTTCAGCGAAATCAGGATGATTTTCATTGAAATGCTTCCAAGCCTTTGAATCTGATGGATGCCGCATTTCATCCTCTTTAGATTCATGTTCGGCATGCCATCTCATATCAGCAGCTTGCCTCAGATCTGTATAATCTCTGCAGGCGTGGGGTAAGAGGAAAGTAATGCATCCTCTTGTAAGGCACACTTTTCCTCCTACTTGTACCGGCTCCTCCTTCGGTGTTTTTGTACCTCGATTGCCCACAAATCTTACACCATCTCAGCTCTGAGTCTTCACCCCAAAATATCATACAATTGTTCAAGCAACAATCGATCTTATTAACTGGGAGCCCAAGCCCACGCAACAACTTCTTTGTTGCGTAAAAACTGTCTGCGGCAACATTATCATTTGGCAAAATTTCTTTGATTAACCCAGCTACAGAATTGAACGCCTTTTCTGATAATCGATGTTCTGCCTTAATATTCAACATTCGAGCAGCTGTAGACAACTGGGAATGACCCTCACAACCAGGATACAATTCTTGATTTGCAGCACGCAACATATCATAAAATTGCTGTGCTTCTGGATTTGGTTCTTCCATAAATGTATTCTGATTGAATTCATTACCCGATGCATTCATCACCATTTGTTCATATGTGTTTAAATTCACAAATGGTTCATCTACGGGAATTGACTCTTGTTGGCCTATAACAGCTGCTGGAATATCCTCTGGTTCACCATGACAGTACCAAACATAGTAATCAGGAACAAACCCTTCTTACACAAATGCACCTTAACAGTTTCCACATCTCTGTAGGCTTTATTCTGACACCTGTGGAAGTTGCATGGGCACCTAATCCTAGGCCCATCCATCCATTCAGGTTGGCTACATGCAAATGCGATAAATTCTTCCAATCCATTCAGAAAATCTGGATTAAGCAAGCCATCTTTTATCCTTGCATACATCCGAGCGAGTCCCGCTCATTTTTGACCGACTTATACAAAGTCTGGTAAACCATTAAAGGAAACCACAAAATAAAACTATATTAGTATTAATAATATATAACTAAATTATTTCTTTCACAACTAAGGTTAATAACAACCATTTAAATCATTTATAAGTAACCAATTTTTTTTACAACTAAGGTCCCTAATGCAAGGGCGGCCACGGCTACGATCCTTGTGCTAGCAAGGACCGATGCACAGGTTCATGGCTAATGAGAGGGCTTGAGTTTGGGTCGGGCCGCAAGGCGGTGCGTTTAATCATAGACTTCACAAGAATTCAAGTGTCTTAAATAATTCTACCTTCACTCCATGTCTAAAGGTAAGGCCCTATCCCATTCAAGAATATTTTTTGTGATATGTTATTCTGCTATTAATTATCATCGATCGGTTACATTGAAATTTCGGCAGCATTTTCCCATATGTTCTCCTAAATGTGTGGTATATAAGCCACACTAGGAGAACGTATGAGCAAATACAAACCGAAATCTCACCCCACGATGATTATAGCAGACTAACATGTCGCAAAAATATTCCCAAACTGTCCACCAGGACAATTTGAGAATTTGCAAGACTAAGGCTTACAAATTCTCAAACGGGTCTAAAGGTTAAAGTGCTGTGATTATGGAAGTCCGAAGACAATCGAACTTATGCTTGTTATTCTTAACTTCTTGTGAATTATACATGTAATCACTAACTTTTAAGATTATTGTGTCAAATACAAATGTTTGCGAATACTAAAATGTAAATCATTGAAACTACTAATTTGTTGCTGAAAATTAAATAATATTACAACAAGACTTTTTATTTAGCATTACATAATTTAATGCATCATTAAGTTTGCAGCAGAATATAAATAATCAAGACATAACAAATGTAAATAAGTACAAATGCACAAATACTATTGCATAAACATTCTGCTTAAATTAATTATTGCATAAACATTATACAAATTAAATAATAATACAACAAGAATCTAGCATTACAAATATTATTGAATAATCAAGACATAACAATCAGTCTATCCAAACAAACCCCCATAAGGGGGGGGGGGGGGCCTGTTTTTTTTTTTTGACAGTGGCCTGGCCACCGTGGCCACTTGGCCTTGGCCACGGCCACGGCGGCCGTGGCCGCCTTGTCCGGCCGCGGCCACGGCCGTGGCCGGACAAGAAAAAAAGGGGGGGGGGGGGGGGGCCCCCCCCTGTTAAAATTTTTTTTTGACAGTGGCCTGGCCACCGTGGCCAGGCCAGGCCAGCCGTCGGCCGTGGCCACGGCCACGGCCGTGGCCGGACAAGAAAAAAAGGGGGGGGGGGGGGGGGGCCCCCCCCCTGTTAAAAAATTTTTGACAGTGGCCTGGCCACCGTGGCCAGGCCACTGCCGGCCACGGCAGCGGCCGTGGCCGGAGAAGACGGCGGCAAAAGACAAGGGGGGGGGGGTTTCCCCCCCCCCCCCAGTGGCCTGGCCACCGTGGCCAGGCCACTGCCGGCCACGGCAGCGGCCGTGGTTGGCCACGGCCGTGGCCGGACAAGAAAAAAAGGGGGGGGGCCCCCCTGTTTTTTTTTTTTACAGTGGCCTGGCCACCGTGGCCAGGCCAGGCCACCGTTAAAACGGCACGGCCGTGGCCGGACGGGGGGGGGGGTTTCCCCCCCCCCCAAAAAAAATTTTTTTTTTTGTGGCCAGGCCACTGCCGGCCACGGCAGCGGCCGTGGCCGGAGGGCATTAAAAAAATTTTTTTTTAGAGTGTGGGGCTTACCTTGGTCCGGAGTCGGATGAGAACGGGGGGAGCCGGAGGGGGGAGGAGCAGCGAGGTGGGAGCCGAGCACGGCGGCGGCTAGGTCAAGAGGGGAAGAAGAAGAAGAGAATTATATAAGTATTAGCGACGCAATTATTTGCGTCGCTATATGTCGCAATATTTTTTTTTAATTTATTTGTCTTAGCGACGCATTATGCGTCGCTAATCCATCGTTAATATGGTTTTATTATTAATTTATGAAAAAATAGCGACGCCAATAATTGCGTCGCTAAGGGCGATAATATTTATAATTAATGTTAATAATTGCGACGTCGCAATATATTTTTAAAATTTTTAATTACATAAATTTATTTTAAAAAATTGCGACGCAAATGCGTCGCAATATTTTTTTTTATTTATTTTTAATACTGAAAAAAAAATTTACTAAAAATAATTGCGACGCATAAATGCGTCGCAATATTTGTTTATTTTTTTCCTAAAATTCGCTTCGCAAAAATTCTAATTTATGATAATAATTGCGATCGCATTGCGCGTCGCAATATTATATTTTTTTATTTATTAATACTGATAAAATTATATTTACTAAAATATTGCGACGCATACATTGCGTCGCAATATTTATTTAATTTTTCTTCTAAAATGCATTCGACGATCCGACGTTTCGATCGATCGAAGCCCTGATCCCGATCGGCCACGACCGATCTCGGACCGCAATCGGTCCGATTTGCGATCGGTCCGATCGCCGGACGGTTGCAATCGATCCAAGCCCTGATCCCGATCGGCCACGACGATCTCGACCGTGGCGATCGGTCCGATCGGCAAAGATCGACGGTTGCGATCGATCCAAGCCCTGATCCCGATCGGCCACGACCGATCCCGGACCGTTGCGATCGGTCCAAGATCGCGCGATCCGACGGTTGCGATCGATCCAAGCCCTGATCCCGATCGCCACGAGATCTCGGACCGTGGCGATCGGTCCGATCGGCGATCCGACGTTGCGATCGATCCAAGCCCTGATCCCGATCGGCGACGACCGATCTCGGACCATGGCAATCGGTCCGATCGGCAACGATCCGACGGTTGCGATCGATCCAAGCCTGATCCCGATCGGCCACGACCGATCTCGGACCATGGCAATCGGTCCGATCGGCGATCCGACGGTTGCGATCGATCCAAGCCCTGATCCCGATCGGCCACGACCGATCCCGGACCGTTGCGATCGGTCCAAGATCGGCGACGATCCGACGGTTGCGATCGATCCAAGCCGTGATCCCGATCGGCCACGACCGATCTCGGACCGTGGCGATCGGTCCGATCGGCGATGATCCGACGGTTGCGATCGATCCAAGCCCTGATCCCGATCGGCCACGACCGATCCCGGACCGTTGCGATCGGTCCAAGATCGGCGACGATCCGACGGTTGCGATCGATCCAAGCCGTGATCCCGATCGGCCATGACCGATCTCGGACCGTGGCGATCGGTCCGATCGGCGACGATCCGATGGTTGCGATCGATCCAAGCCTGATCCCGATCGGCCACGACCGATCCCGGACCCGATCGGTCCGATCGCCGATCCGACGGTTGCGTCGATCCAAGCCTGATCCGATCGGCCACGACGATCTCGGACCGTTGCGATCGGTCCAAGATCGGCGACGATCCGACGGTTGCGATCGATCCAAGCCGTGATCCCGATCGGCCACGACCGATCTCGGACCGTGGCGATCGGTCCGATCGGCGACGATCCGACGGTTGCGATCGATCCAAGCCCTGATCCCGATCGGCCACGACCGATCCCGGACCGTTGCGATCGGTCCAAGATCGCTGGCGATCCGACGGTTGCAATCGATCCAAGCCCTGATCCCGATCGGCCACGACGATCTCGGACCGTGGCGATCGGTCGATCGGCGACGATCCGACGGTTGCGATCGATCCAAGCCCTGATCCCGATCGGCCACGACCGATCTCGGACCATGGCAATCGGTCCGATCGGCGACGATCCGACGGTTGCGATCGATCCAAGCCCTGATCCCGATCGGCCACGACCGATCGACCATTGCGATCGGTCCGATCGCGATCGACGGTTGCGATCGATCAAGCCCTGATCCGATCGGCCACGACGATCTCGGACCGTGGCAATCGGTCCGATCGGCAAAGATCCGACGGTTGCGATCGATCCAAGCCCTGATCCCGATCGGCCACGACCGATCTCGGACCGTTGCGATCGGTCCAAGATCGGCGACGATCCGACGGTTGCGATCGATCCAAGCCTGATCCCGATCGGCCACGACCGATCTCGGACCGTGGCGATCGGTCCGATCGGCGACGATCCGACGGTTGCGATCGATCCAAGCCCTGATCCCGATCGGCCACGACCGATCCCGGACCGTTGAGATTGGTCCAAGATCGGCGACGATCCGACGGTTGCGATCGATCCAAGCCGTGATCCCGATCGGCCACGACCGATCTCGGACCGTGGCGATCGGTCCGATCGGTGACGATCCAACGGTTGCGATCGATCCAAGCCCTCATCCCGATCGGCCATGACCGATTCCAGACCGATGCGATCGGTCCGACATCGCTGGCGATCCGACGGTTCCAATCGATCCAAGCCGTGATCCCGATCGGCCACGACCGATCTCGAACCGTGGCGATCGGTCCGATCGGCGACGATCCGAGGGTTGCGATCGATCCAAGCCCTTATTCCGATCGGCCACGATCGATTTTGGACCGATCGCTATTTAACATAATTAATTTTTTAAATATATTACGATGCAAAGGGTTGCGTGGTAATTTTTTAATATGATAATTATATTATATAAAAAATTAATTTTAATTATAATAATTACGATGCAACAAGTGCGTCGCTATATTAAAACATAATTTCCTTAATTAATTTTTTGGTTTATTACGTCGCTAATGCGTCGCTATTTAACATAATTAATTTTTTAAAAAATTGCAACGCACTGTGTTACGTCGCAATTATTTTTTCTCATATTTATACTTTATAAAATTTAATTTTATTTAAAATAATTGTGACACATTTATTGCGTCGCTAAATTAAAAAATAATTTTAATTTATTTTCTGGTTTATTGCGTCGCTAATGCGTCGCTATTTAAAATATTTAATTTTTTTCAAAACATTGCGACGCACTAAATGCGTCGCAATATTTTTTTAAATATTTATACTTTAAAAAATTTAATTTCATTTAAATTATTTGCGACGCAATTGGTGCGTCGCTAAATTAAAAATAATTTTTCTAATTTTTTGGTTTATTGCATCGCTAATGCGTCGCTATTTAATATATTTAATTCTTTTAAAAACATTGCGACGCACTGTGTTGCGTCGCAATATTTTTTTCCGATATTTAAATTTTATAAAATTTAATTTTATTTAAATTATTTGCGATGCAATTGGTGCGTCGCTAAATTAAAAATAATTTCTCTAATTTTCTATTTTATTGCATCGCTAATGCGTCGCTATTTAACATATTTAATTCTGTTAAAAACATTGCGACGCACTTAGTTGCGTCGCAATATTTTTTTCCGATATTTAAATTTTATAAAAAATTAATTTAAAAATATTGCGACGCATTATTTGCGTCGCAATATTAAAAATTAATTTTTTTTGATTTTCTGGTTAATTGAGTCGCTAATGCGTCGCTAATTGCGTCGCAATATTTTGTTGTCACAGAGGCGTCGCAAAGTGGTCGCAATTTAGCGATGCATAATTGCGTCGCTAAACTTGCGTCGCTATTTCAGTATTTTCTTGTAGTGAATCAAGTTGCAATTCTAGAACAACAAGAAATTATTGTTCAACCCTCAGAGGTACAAACTCAACAACCTCAAGAACAAGTGCATCAAGAACAAGTGCCTTTGCGGCGATCCACTAGAGAAAGGAAGAATGCTATTCCAGATGATTATATAGTATTTCTTCAGGAACATGAGGAAAATAATGGCATGATGGAAGATGATCATGTCAACTTCCTTCAAGCCATCAAGGTTCCAATTCGAAAAGTGGATTGAAGCAATGAAAGAAGAGTATAAGTCTATGCAAGATAATAAAGTTTGGGAACTTGTCCCATTACCAGAACGTATGAAACCCATTGGTTGCAAATGGATTTTTAAGACCAAACGGGATTCAAAGGGTAATGTGGAAAGGTATAAAGCTCGTCTTATGGCTAAAGGCTATACTCAAAAGGAAGGGATTGACTTTAAAGAGACCTTCTCTCCAGTTTTATCGAAGGACTCTTTTAGGACAATCATGGCTCTTGTTGCACAGTATGATTTGGAACTCCATCAAATGGATGTCAAAACGGTGTTTCTCAATGGAGACATTGATGAGACAATTTATATGATGCAACCAGAAAATTTTGTGTCAAGAGACTCAAAGAAAATAGTTTGCAAATTGACAAAATCCATTTATGGGTTAAAGCAAGCTTCTCGTCAATGGTACCACAAATTTCATCAAGTAATTCTCTCATTTAATTTTGAAGTAAATGCAGTTGATGATTGTGTGTATCATAAGTTCAGTGGGAGTAACTATATTTTTTTGGTTTTGTATGTGGATGACATTTTGCTTGCCACAAATGATATAGGCATATTGCACGAAACCAAGAGATTTCTATCAAGTAATTTTTAAATGAAAGATCTTGGTGACGCCTCCTTTGTATTGGAATCCAGATACATCGAGATCGTTCTCAGGGTATCCTTGGATTATCACAAATGAGCTATATCGATAAAGTACTTAAGAGATTTGGCATGCAAAATTACAAACCAGGTGATACCCCTATCGCTAAAGGAAATAAATTTAGTATTAATCAGTGCCCAAAAGGAAACCTTGAAGTTGAAGAGATGCAGAAGATTCCTTATGATTCGGTTGTAGGGAGTCTAATGTATGCTCAAGTTTATACGCGTCCGGATATTGCGTACATTGTTGGAGTGTTAGGCAGATATTTAAGCAACCCAGGTATGGATCATTGGAAAGCAGCCAAAAGGGCTATGAGATATCTAAAAAGAACAAAAGATTACATGCTCACATATAGGAGATCAGATCATTTTGAGATCATTGGGTATTCTGACTCCGACTTTGCGGGATGCCAAGATAGTAAAAGATCCACTTCGGGCTATGTATATCTGCTAGGTGGTGGGGCTATTTCTTGGAGAAGTGCAAAACAGACACTCATAGCTTCTTCTACCATGGCAGCAGAATTTATAGCATGTTATGAGGCATCCAATCATGGGATATGGCTGAAAAATTTTGTCACTGGGCTGCGCATATTGGAAGGAATTGAAAGACCGCTAAAGTTATTTTGTGACAATAAGTCAGCCGTATTGTATTCCAACAACAATAGGAGCTCGACCAAGTCAAAGCATATTGACATCAAGTTCCTGGTTGTAAAGGAAAGAGTACAGAGTGGTCATATTTCTATAGAGCATATAGGGACAAACTTCATGGTTGCAGATCCCCTTACAAAGGGTGAGCCGCCCAAGGTCTTTCATGAGCATACTGCTCACATGGGCGTTATAGAGCATGACGATACTTAGATTCAGTGGGAGTTTGTATTGCTTCTATTTTATGCTTTATGTTTGGTTTGTACACACTTATGTGTTTGGATATTTTCTGATCAGAAATAAAGTATTTCATTCAGTTCAGTACACTATGTACAATTATGTTAAAGTTTTGATCTCACTCAAGTTTAAGAAGGACCAGTTGGAAATATGCATGTTAAGATCACATTACATGTAATTTTCATGCTACACATCCACATCATGATCCATGTCATTCAGTTGTGTCAACATACGTGACCATTGATGGGTCGAATTATGATAGATATAACAAAGGCCGCTTTGATCCTATGTTGGTATGGTTGATGGACCGGATTGGTTATAGATATATTTCAGTAATGACAGTAAAATTGAGCTCATTTGGTTATTTTTGCAATATAATTATAAGGTTACACATATAGCCCAGTACGAGATTGTTGAATTTTTTAATCCAACATTGGGCTTATATGTGAAATAATTATGTGTTGCGGACGGTCAAATAAGGTTAAGCCCAATTAAAAGTGATCAGCTAAGGTTTCAGTGATTTGGGCTTTAATGTATCTGATTAGGTGTGTCCCTTTAATGTGTAGAGACCTAAGGGGTTATTTCTATTTTTATGATGGGCTAAAATAGAAATATCAAAGGATAATGATGAAATTATCTATATATGTAGCGGTTATGATCCCTGGATCGCACATACGACTTTCTTCTCTGAATCCCATCATCAGAAAGAGAAAATTCTAAAAGGCTCTCTGGGAGTACATGTTGATCTGGAAGGCCAACTGCAGGTCTCTGAAGAGCAATCAAGTAATATGGATTCAGGTACGTTTTCATTTATCGATTATAAATTCTTGATGATTAAAATATGAATAATTCTTAGGCTTCATGGTGATGGTCTTCACAAAGTTCGGATCTTATTTCCAACAGTTGAGTCTACTCCACCACTCCATTTCATCTTTTAGGATGCCTAAGAATGAATGATCGTGCAGCTTATCTGCATCTGGAACCACAACATTTCTGGATCATCAGACAAAGTGATTTGCTCCGAGAATTAATGGCTTCTTTGATGATTTTTGCCGACTGGTTTATCGCAGCAGAGGAGTGGCGCGGCAGAGAAAAGGAAGGAGTAGTTGGAGGAGTCAACGAGAGGAGGCGGCGGTGGTTAAAGAAGAAGAAAATGGTTTTCAGGCAATAGGATGCCGGCAATGGCGTCAATAATGGACGAAAAGTTCTGGATCGTGCCACTGGCGGCGAACCCGATGAGGGTGCTCTGCCAGTTTTCCGGTGGTGGCAGAGATCTAGAGGTGCCTGGAGGGCGGCGAGGTGTTGCTAGCGGCACCAGCGGTGTTGCTGGTCGCGCTTGCGGGTGATGGCGGCGAAGTCAGAGGACTCATCGATGTGAACCTTGCGGCGGACTTCCGGCGATGCGCGGGCCTTCTTGCGCCAAACGAGCAAGAAGGAGATCTGGTGAGGGGCAATCCCAATCTTCTGGCTGACGACGGCCTTGAACTTCTTTGAACCCAAGGTTTTGGCCAGTGGCGTTGCAGAGGAGATTGACCGTGGTGGCGCGGTGGTTTAAGATGGTCGAGCAATAAAGAGTGTTGCCGTGTGAGAGCGGGGGTTTCTCAAAGCTGATTCGTTTCGAGGGAGAAGTGAGGGATTTTCTTTTAGTGAAAAAAAAAAACAGAAAATAAATTGAAGTTATTATTTATTATTATTATTATTTCTAGGATAGAATCTAGATGAGTTGTGAGAGCCGCAACAATAAGAAAAAAAAGATTATACTAAATTTTTATAAATAAAAAAAGATAAGATATAAAAAATAGATTATTGATTTTAAGATCTAACATCAACTATTGTGAACTCAATCACAATAGGTAAAATAAAGAAATTAAAAATAATTATAATTATTTAAAAAAAATTGTACCTTTATAGATAATTATTTCTAAGGGATTAGACTTTTGATAAAAGCTTTCAAACAAAAAAAAATGATTATTTTACAATAATAAATAAAAATTTTAATATTTATAGAAGTAAAATTTTAATTTTTTAAAAAAAATTAGAAAAATTTAATAAATTAAATGCATAATTAAGAAAATAAACTATTGCTTCATAAAAAAATTATAAATTTGAAAAGATGTTAAAGCGTCATGCCCTCATCCGCCCTCACGGTATCACTGCCATCCCCCTCTTCTTCTTGGCCGAGGCACGCCGGAGAAGCAGAAACACCAGATCGCCCAGACAAGGACCAGCGAGGCAGTGGCGCCTGAGACGCCGGCGACGATGATGATGATGATGCTGGAGCGGAAAAGCGGCCGCCGCAGCCGGAGAGGGGTTGGCCGCAAAGGGAGGTATCAGCGAAGGAGGATGAGTCGAAGCGGGAGAGCTGGGCGGGGATGGGGCCGGAGAGGCCGTTGCCGGAGAGATCGAGCTTGCCGAGGTGGGTGAGATTGGAGAGCGAGGCTGGGATGGGGCCGGAGAGGGCATTGGAGGAGAGGTCGAGGTTGTTGAGGTAGTGGCAGTTGGAGAGGCCGGGGGTATGACGCCGGAGAGAGAGTTGGATGAGAGGTCAAGCGTAACGAGGTAGGGGAGCCAGTCGCAGAGGTTGGAGGGGATGGGGCCGGTGAGGCTGTTGGAGGAGAGGTCGAGGGAGGTGACGGTATGGCAGTACTGGAGGGCGGAGGGGATGGTGCCGGAAAGCGACATGGAGGGGAGGCTGAGATCGATGACGCGGTTCTCCTGTGGGTTCCAACAGGAGACGCCCGCGAAGCTGCACACGAAGCCCGCCGTGGTGTTGGAGAAGTTCCAGTTGAGCTTGCCGGTGGGACTCGATAACGAATCTCTCACTCCCTTGAGGCACCGGACGTCGTCCTCGTCGGCGGCCGCGGCCAGAAGGATGGACGAGAGGAGGAGGAGGAGGACAAAAGTTTCGCAACGGCGGCGAGGGATCGCCATCGAGGAGGCGGACAAGCAGCGGCTGCAGGACTTCAACGGCTGCAGGACTTCAACTTGCGCCGAGGGAATGGGGAGAGGAGATAATAATTAATACAATTGCATAATAAAACAAAACGGGAGCAGGAGGAGAAAAAGAGGGAGCCAGGTTCGTCCAACAGCTGGGCTTTACGACGCGCTTCCATCTTGGCTATTTTGGATGGAGATTGATGGATGGAACGGTGGGGGAGGGTAAGACTAAGATGTACTGCAGCTCTTCTTTTTGACCCGGTCCCGGTCGGTCGTTGCGAGAAAAGTCTTCCACGAGGAAGACCGCGGAGGAGAGCACCCCGTCTTCCACGCCGAGTTCGTCTGGGTCCTCTCAAACGGTGCTATGTCTTCCTTCTTTCTCTTTCTTATTTACTTACAAAATTAATCATACAACTCTAATATATATAATTAAATTATTAATAAAAATTATTAATAAAAATAAATAAATAAATTCTCATTCGGTATGGCCAATAGGATAAAAATAATATTTTTTATTACTTCTCCTCATCTTTATATAATTTTTAATATATTTTTATAAATGTTAATTTATTTTCATTATTTTAAAATCTCTCTCTTCATATATATATATATATATATATATATATATATATATTATATATATATATATATATGATGAGGGGTAAAATCATCATTGCATTGTTGACCGCTCACATCGGCGATGGGGTCGCGCCCAGTCCAAATGCCCTGTTGGCACGACATTCTGGCGACAAGAGTCTCCTCATTATGAAGAAGGAGAACAAGGGGGAAAAAAGGGTCACGCCATGTGCGTGGGTTCTCCAACGGCCCCCTCATTAATATCCATCAAATCAATAAGCCGGAGCATTCAATGGTGCAGAAACTGTCATAATGACTTGGCCAGCATTTAATGGAATGCCTCGGCAAATATAGCTCGGCCATTATAGCTCGGCCAGCCTCAGCATCAGCCAGCTTCATCATAGCTCGGCCAACATAGCTCGGCCATCATAGCTCGGCCAGCCTCAGCATCAGCCAGCTTCAGCATAGCTCGGCCACTATAGCTCGGCCATTATAGCTCGGCCAGCCTCAGCATCAGCCAGCTTCATCATAGCTCGGCCAACATAGCTCGGCCATCATAGCTCGGCCAGCCTCAGCATCAGCCAGCTTCAGCATAGCTCGGCCACCATAGCTCGGCCACCATAGCTCGGCCAGCCTCAGCATCAGCCAGCTTCAGCATAGTTCGGCAAGTATAGCTCGGCCAACATGCTCGGCAAATATAGCTCGGCCATTATAGCTCGGCCAGCCTCAGCATCAGCCAGCTTCATCATAGCTCGGCCAACATAGCTCGGCCATCATAGCTCGGCCAGCCTCAGCATCAGCCAGCTTCAGCATAGCTCGGCCACTATAGCTCGGCCATTATAGCTCGGCCAGCCTCAGCATCAGCCAGCTTCATCATAGCTCGGCCAACATAGCTCGGCCATCATAGCTCGGCCAGCCTCAGCATCAGCCAGCTTCAGCATAGCTCGGCCAACATAGCTCGGCCATCATAGCTCGGCCAGCCTCAGCCTCAGCCAGCTTCGGCATAGCTCGGCAAATATAGTTCGGCCAACATGCCTCGGCAAATATAGTTCAGCCAACATGCCTCGGCAAATATAGTTCAGCCAACATGCCTCGGCAAATATACCTCGGCCTCCGCAACCACACTAAGTCTCTTGCATCAAGGCATTTATGACCTCATAAAGGCCACTTATATTCACCTGCTTTAAGGCATTCAATGCCTTATTTTCTTCCATGCATGAAGGCATTTATGGCTGCCACGTTGGCTCCTTGTGCCTCGGCACCTACCTCCGCCGAGCCTCTGCCAGCAATGATGACTGAACCACAACACCTCTGCGGAATCTGGCGCGGGAGAGTTCGAATTCACTGTAACAGAATGAGATTCTAAATAAGAAATCATGCCAAAACGTGGCCTAGGACCTACAATAGTGGCCTAGGGACCATGCGGCCACTGAGTCTCGCGCCATCGGCCAGCTCTCCCCGCCTCCCAGCCGTTGATCCTCTAACTAACCAGATACGGATCCTACCGGCCCTGTAACAACCTGATTCGAATCCGTTTCGAATCCCAACAACTTTCAGACCTCATCCAGAGCACGTCCAAGAAGTCAGGTGACAGCCTATAACTACTACCACCCTCAAGCCTCTCAGGTACGGCTATTCTACGCCCATTTTTCATCCATAGTTCTTACACTCCGCCATGAAAGCTCCCACGAGAGCTCGGAGGAACTCTTCCCGGGGGATCCTTCTCCCATATTTGTTGATTGCTGGTCTCCACTGACTTGGGCGTCGGAGGGTCTTCCGCAGAGGGCCGCCCCCAACGCCTCTCTCGCGTGAGGACTGTCTTGCAGGTCCGCCCCGGAGGGAGCCCGCGCTGCAGCCCAATCACGCCCGAGCCGAGGACAGATTTCAGCGGCAACAGATTGGCGCTAGAGGAAGGGCCTCAAGTCCCGTTAAACTTGAAAAAAGGAGACAAGGATCTCGTTCTGGAAGAGAACCTCTCCAATGGCTAATCGGAGAAGGGCAACTTCTGAAGCCCAAGACCGGATCGCCTCCCAAAGACCCGATCTGATGAGTATCGTGGCACTGCCGCTGCCAACAGCTGAGACTCCGTCGCCACCAGCTGTCCCAGTGACCCAGGACCCTTCGCCACACTGGTCCAGCAAGTCCAGGCTTTGACCCGTCTAGTTCAGGAGCGCCATACAGCTCCCCATCCGGTTGTAGCTACCCCTGCTCCATGCCTCCCAGAAGAGGCCGCAGCTCCTCTTTCTCCAGCCACTTCTTCTTCTGGTCCGCATGGAGTTGCGGACCCCCCATGTCGACCTAAGAAGGCCAGACTAGTCCCGCAAGAGAGTTGCGACAGAGATCCCCCCAGATCTCGGCGAGCCCGATCCATCTCTCCGGTGTCCTCTCGCCACGACTCGACGCCGTCTCCGCCTTCTCCCTGCCTTGGCACAACAGATCGGCTTCCATAGCCGCGCTATGCGCACCAAGGCGTTTATGGCCTCATAAAGAAGTCCAACGTCCAGCTTCAACCTCGGCCAGTGGATCTACCGCACCACACAGAGAGTCCCCACAGGCGAGACCCCGTTACGGATGGCCTTCGGCGTAGAAGCTGTCATCCCCGTGGAGATAGGGCCCCCCTATCCGCGGACGCTATCATGCCTCCAGAGTCAAAGGGAGATCCTTCTCGCCCGGCGACCCTGTTCTCCGGAAAGCATCTGTCTCCAAACCACTGGAGCAAGGAAAAAGGCCCCTACCAAGTGGCAGAGATCATTGGACCGGGAACCTACAAGCTGCAAGATCTAAACGGAAAGTCTGTCCCCTGGACGTGGAACTCGGACAATCTCCGTAAGTATTATCAATAGGGTATGTCCTCTATAAGTCCATTTTGATATGCCTTATTATACCTTCCTATCGGCACGTATTTTCGTAATTTGCAACTTGAATCATCACACATTATGTTGCCAAATATTACGAAAAGAAACAGGTGCTGCTCACCAATCCTCGGCACGACCGAGTTGCCCATTTGCACAGGAAATCTCCGAACCTCGGCTGGGCCGAGCAACAAATTCTCCGAACCTTGGCAGGGCCAAGTAAAATACTTCTCCGAACCTCGGCAGGGCCGAGCAACAAATCTCCGAACCTTGGCAGGGCCAAGTAAAATACTTCTCCGAACCTCGGCAGGGCCGAGCAACAAATCTCCGAACCTTGGCAGGGCCAAGTAAAATATTTCTCCGAACCTCGGCAGGGCCGAGCAACAAATCTCCGAACCTTGGCAGGGCCAAGTAAAATATTTCTCCGAACCTCGGCAGGGCCGAGCAACAAATCTCCGAACCTTGGCAGGGCCAAGTAAAATATTTCTCCGAACCTCGGCAGGGCCGAGCAACAAATCTCCGAACCTTGGCAGGGCCAAGTAAAATATTTCTCCGAACCTCGGCAGGGCCGAGCAACAAATCTCCGAACCTTGGCAGGGCCAAGTAAAATATTTCTCCGAACCTCGGCAGGGCCGAGCAACAAATCTCCGAACCTTGGCAGGGCCAAGTAAAATATTTCTCCGAACCTCGGCAGGGCCAAGCAACAAATCTCCGAACCTTGGCAGGGCCAAGTAAAATATTTCTCCGAACCTCGGCTGGGCCGAGCAATAAATCTCCGAACCTTGGCAGCGCCAAGTAAAATATAATCTTGAAGGCTCGGCAACGCCGAGTAATTTATTTGGAAGCCTCGGTTACAACCGAGTAGCATCTTGGAAGGCTCGGCAACACCGAGTATTTTATTATTTGGAAGCCTCGGTTACAACCGAGTAGCATCTGGAAGGCTCGGCAACACCGAGTATTTTATTATTGAAGCCTCGGTTATAACCGAGTAGCATCTTGGAAGGCTCGGCAACACCGAGTATTTTATTATTTGAAGCCTCGGTTATAACCGAGTAGCATCTTGGAAGGCTCGGCAACACCGAGTATTTATTATTTGAAGCCTCGGTTACAACCGAGTAGCATCTTATGAAGGCTCGGCAACAACCGAGTAATATATTTCTAAAGGCTCGGCAACAACCGAGTAATAAATTCCCAGAGCATCGGCCAAAGACGAGTGATATATTTATGAAGGCTCGGCAACAACCGAGTAATATATTTCTAAAGGCTCGGCAACAACCGAGTAATAATTCCCAGAGCATCGGCCAAAGACCGAGTGATATATTTATGAAGGCTCGGCAACAACCGAGTAATATATTTCTAAAGGCTTGGCAACAACCGAGTAATAAATTCTCAGAGCATCGATCAGTGATATATTTCTGAAGGCTCGGCAACAACCGAGTAATAAATTCATCCATAAAAGTATAATCTTTCTAGACCCATTTTTATTCATTGAATTAAATTCTATTTTTAAAGGCCTGCGAAATTTTTATAACTCTCCTTGAAAGTCACAATGAGAAGCAGGTCATAAAAAGCCCCGGCCAGAGCCGGAGTGCATCTCTTATTGATCTTCAAAAGCCCCGGCCAGAGCCGGAGTGCATCTCTTATTATCAAAAGCCCCGGCCAGAGCCGGAGTGCATCTCTTATTATCAAAAGCCCCGGCCAGAGCCGGAGTGCATCTCTTATTGATCTTCAAAAGCCCCGGCCAGAGCCGGAGTGCATCTCTTATTGATCTTCAAAAGCCCCGGCCAGAGCCGGAGTGCATCTCTTATTGATCTTCAAAAGCCCCGGCCAGAGCCGGAGTGCATCTCTTATTATCAAAAGCCCCGGCCAGAGCCGGAGTGCATCTCTTATTATCAAAAGCTCTGGCCAGACCCGGAGTGCATCTCTTATTATCAAAAGTCTCGGCCGAAGACTGAGTGATATATTTCTACAGCCTCGGCCAATCCGAGCGATACAACACTAAAGCTTCGTCCCAGATGGATAATTTCTTGGACGCTCTAGCGCAACTAAAGCGCCTTACTTTACTTTAGCAAGAGGGCCACCCAGGCCTTTCTCTAACCTACACAGAGATAAACTCCTCCTCTACAGAGGATCGAACGACACATCCCCTAAATAAGATTGCTTCAGAATTCTACTCCCTATGTCCGAAATTACACTTCGGACTAGGGAGTGGGGGGCATGTGATGAGGGGTAAAATCATCATTGCATTGTTGACCGCTCACATCGGCGATGGGGTCGCGCCCAGTCCAAATGCCCTGTTGGCACGACATTCTGGCGACAAGAGTCTCCTCATTATGAAGAAGGAGAACAAGGGGGAAAAAAGGGTCACGCCATGTGCGTGGTTCTCCCAACGGCCCCCTCATTAATATCCATCAAATCAATAAGCCGGAGCATTCAATGGTGCAGAAACTGTCATAATGACTTGGCCAGCATTTAATGGAATGCCTCGGCAAATATAGCTCGGCCATTATAGCTCGGCCAGCCTCAGCATCAGCCAGCTTCATCATAGCTCGGCCAACATAGCTCGGCCATCATAGCTCGGCCAGCCTCAGCATCAGCCAGCTTCAGCATAGCTCGGCCACTATAGCTCGGCCATTATAGCTCGGCCAGCCTCAGCATCAGCCAGCTTCATCATAGCTCGGCCAACATAGCTCGGCCATCATAGCTCGGCCAGCCTCAGCATCAGCCAGCTTCAGCATAGCTCGGCCACCATAGCTCGGCCACCATAGCTCGGCCAGCCTCAGCATCAGCCAGCTTCAGCATAGTTCGGCAAGTATAGCTCGGCCAACATGCCTCGGCAAATATAGCTCGGCCATTATAGCTCGGCCAGCCTCAGCATCAGCCAGCTTCATCATAGCTCGGCCAACATAGCTCGGCCATCATAGCTCGGCCAGCCTCAGCATCAGCCAGCTTCAGCATAGCTCGGCCACTATAGCTCGGCCATTATAGCTCGGCCAGCCTCAGCATCAGCCAGCTTCATCATAGCTCGGCCAACATAGCTCGGCCATCATAGCTCGGCCAGCCTCAGCATCAGCCAGCTTCAGCATAGCTCGGCCAACATAGCTCGGCCATCATAGCTCGGCCAGCCTCAGCCTCAGCCAGCTTCGGCATAGCTCGGCAAATATAGTTCGGCCAACATGCCTCGGCAAATATAGTTCAGCCAACATGCCTCGGCAAATATAGTTCAGCCAACATGCCTCGGCAAATATACCTCGGCCTCCGCAACCACACTAAGTCTCTTGCATCAAGGCATTTATGACCTCATAAAGGCCACTTATATTCACCTGCTTTAAGGCATTCAATGCCTTATTTTCTTCCATGCATGAAGGCATTTATGGCTGCCACGTTGGCTCCTTGTGCCTCGGCACCTACCTCCGCCGAGCCTCTGCCAGCAATGATGACTGAACCACAACACCTCTGCGGAATCTGGCGCGGGAGAGTTCGAATTCACTGTAACAGAATGAGATTCTAAATAAGAAATCATGCCAAAACGTGGCCTAGGACCTACAATAGTGGCCTAGGGACCATGCGGCCACTGAGTCTCGCGCCATCGGCCAGCTCTCCCCGCCTCCCAGCCGTTGATCCTCTAACTAACCAGATACGGATCCTACCGGCCCTGTAACAACCTGATTCGAATCCGTTTCGAATCCCAACAACTTTCAGACCTCATCCAGAGCACGTCCAAGAAGTCAGGTGACAGCCTATAAATACTACCACCCTCAAGCCTCTCAGGTACGGCTATTCTACGCCCATTTTTCATCCATAGTTCTTACACTCCGCCATGAAAGCTCCCACGAGAGCTCGGAGGAACTCTTCCCGGGGGATCCTTCTCCCCATATTTGTTGATTGCTGGTCTCCACTGACTTGGGCGTCGGAGGGTCTTCCGCAGAGGGCCGCCCCCAACGCCTCTCTCGCGTGAGGACTGTCTTGCAGGTCCGCCCCGGAGGGAGCCCGCGCTGCAGCCCAATCACGCCCGAGCCGGAGGACAGATTTCAGCGGCAACATATATATATATATATATATATAATACTGGATTCAGGGCAAGTCTGGATCATGTCACATACCGACCAATATCCTAAACATTTTACGAGTCCATTTCCAAACACGTACCCAACAAAGAAGCCACCAGTCTATTTCCGTGGACAGAGATTTCTTCAGCCGCCAACTAGGTGAGATGTCCGTGATATTGAACACATAATAACCCCAAATTTCTAGTCATCGATTACTTTACAGATAAAATTACATGCATCTGATCCCCACCAACATACATAACTCTACAGTGACAGATGCCTCCGTTCATTCAAACACCCTCTAATATTAGAAGGCAATTTTCAGATCCACCTAGAGGATGTCCGATGTCTTATGAAATCAGAGAACACCGTCCAAGAATTAATGCTGAAATATTATTTTTTTTTTTGGCAAAAACTTTTTTCTATAATTTGTTAAAAATTTTAATCTAAAAATTTAAATGCATAAACATTTAAAATCAAAAAAATCGTGCCTGAATCGAGGCATATTAGACACTGTCCTAAAAACTAGTTTATACTCCTTTATACAGATTATAAGCGATAAAGGCAAGTACAAAACTGCATGAGGGGTCGAAACCCTGTTAAATTCCTCTACTCTTCACTTAGTTAGTTTGAAACAATAAAGTTGGGACGATTTTTTGAAAGTAATCTCTTTTTTTTAAAAGTAATCTCTTCCTTTCTAGCAACTTCTTCCGACAAGTAACCTACCATTTTCTTTCTTCTTGCTTAAGCTATCCTAAGGTTGCATTGTTCGGTTATTGGCTACAATGATTGCCAAAAAAATGGAGAGAGAGAGAGAGAAAGGCTCTATTTTAGATATGAAAACAGATTTTTCAAAAAAACATATATATATATGTGGTGGCTAGAGTACTAGGCTCCCTCGCCGATTGAGTGCCCTAACAAGGGAAAGGTCATGGCATGGCCACAGTGTTATGAAAAAATCCCTGAATCTGAAACAAATCTTAGTCCCCAAGAGAGAAAAAGGGCAGCCACCTAGGTCCCACACTTGGAGAGAGAAGGATGCCTAGGAGAGAGAAAGGGGTGTGGCGACTAGAGAAAGGTGTGTGGCGACTAGGAGAGAGAACGCATCTCTTAGGGCTTCATGCATCCCACTTCATAGAGAGAGAAGGCGTACGCTAGGAGAGAGAGAGAGCGGCTTGGAGAGAGGAAGAGCGCCTAGAGAGAGAAGGTGCATGAGGAGAGAGTACTAGAGAGAGAGCACCATCCTTTCACCTAGAGAGAGAGGGAGATGATGCCCTTGAGTTTCCCGAGTCTAAAGAGAGAAGGGGCGATGGCTTGGTGAGGGAAGAGAGGAAAATTGTCTTGGAAGAAAAGAATCAAATATATTCCCTCTTACACAAACTCTAAGGATTAGGGTTTAAATACATGACCAATCTGGCTTGACCTCTGGCTCAGAAAAACTCTCATGGCTAACCCAATAAGATTAAGTTCAATCCAAACCCATGTACATTCATGACTTGACTCGATCTCAAATCTTTAACTCACACCCAGTCCAATGCAAGTTAGTCCCTTCAAGGCCCATAGCCCAACCTGGGTCTTGAGATAACCTAGAGCCCAAACTAACTCTATAGCCTCCATGAATGCCTCATGGAGTGTGGACTTTGGCCTTTCCCTTGTTCTCCTAGGCTTTGGGAATACCACACTAGGTCCTACACATAGAGGGCCATCGGAACTTGACGACCCTCGCTTGTGCAATTGATGCCACTACCACGATCACCATAGGCGGCCATGGTGACCACGTTGGCTCGTCGGACCGTTGGGTCCGTATGTGGTTGATATTCGGCGACGGCTGGCCAGTCGAAGGAGAACCAATCAAGTCATCAAGGCATTGTGATGCCTGGGTGCCAGCAGAAAAGAGAGAGAGATCGAGAAGGGGGGAAGAGAGAGGGAGGAAGGGAGGATGTGGCCGCCGAGAGGGGAAGAGAGAGAGGGAGGAAGGATGTAGCCTTCGATGGTAGCCGATGCTGGGGTAAGCGACGATGGCCAGCTGGTAGGCCGGGAAGGGTCGGTAATGGCCCTAGACCATTAGCAAGCATGGGTCTGGCCATGTGTGAAACAAGGTAGAAAGAGAATGAAGATGGAAGGAATGAATTTGGTTTAGCTCATTAAGCCTAGTTGAACCTAATATTTGGAGCTCAAATTTGCCATAACCCAATATTTTGGAGTACATGATTGGATCTGGGATAGTTCTAATTTGTGGAGGAATTTTGGTTTCATTATTTAGGCTGATATAAGTTAAGATAATCAAGCCTCGAGTTGGGTCCAGAACTAGACTTGATTAGATGACAGAACTTACTTTAGCACCATAATTTTTAGAAATGAAAAGTTTAAATATTATGCTATAGGTATCAACAACCTAAATGGTTGAATCAAACTTGTAGATTAGTGATGAAAGATAAGTAAGCTATTTATTATTGTGATTTCAATAAATTATTAAAATATGTCATTTCTAACTAAAATACCTATATATGCTTAAATACTAGCTATTATCTATGATTATCTTACAAAATGAAATTGTTGCTTTAATATATGCATTTGAATATTTAATGTTATTATTTTTTATTTCAGTTAAATTTTGCATAATTTATAAAATAAAAATAAGTAAATAATGAAATGAATAATAAAAATAAATATGCTAAGTAAAAAATAATCATAACATAATATAGTAATGAAAATAATAGTACATGTATTAATAATGAAATAGTTATAAATTATATTGCTTATGCAAAATAAATAGTCATAATATATTCAAACTACAAAAATAGTAATAATATTTTATGTGTATTTATGCAAGTTAATCCAAAGAATTTTATGGATAATATTGGAATAAGAAATGAAATAAGTTTTGAATGTGAAAATATCACCGTAGTCCATTATAATATGACTTTCTGATATGATTTTTGATACCGAGATCTACTTCCATAAAAAATATATGTGAAGGAAATCTTCATCCATAAGGTTAAATATAATATTTTGTTCTTATCTTCATCCATAGGATTCTATATGATGTTATGTTCTGATCCTATTGTAGGAATATATGTGGCCATAGTTTGTAATTGTAGGTATACATAATAAGATGACATGTAAATGTTAATAATAGTGAGTTTTAGCTATAATGACTTGCAAGATCTGAAACTAAAATCTTGAGACATAATATAAATATGATTTCAATATATTTCAAGAATATAAGTAACATTAAATAACAAAATGTTGTGTAAGTTTTGATATAAAAATAAGTAAATCATAATATTTTATATTTTTGAAGTTATTATGATATATTTTGAAGTTATTATGATATATTTATGTTAGGCTAATTTATTGAGCGTGAGTTCATTAAACTCATTGACGCATTTTATAGCCAAAATAGGAAGAAGTACATGAACAGAATGAAGCTCCTGCTAGTTTACGTAGTTTTGCTTGTATATATTCTGAACATTTGTTTTAGTTGAAATTGTACTAAAAATATAATTAATTTTTATGGTATATTAATTAATTATCTTTTTTTATACAAACGGGCGATCACACAACTCTAGTGCGAGTCAGCTCAGAGATATTAGAATACAATATTTGATTAAAAATAGCATGACAGGGATCACCTTGAACCCAGACCCTATAGCCAGTATGATAAGCAACTGTCACTACCCAGTCTGCTGCACCATTAGCTTTACGATAGACATGTCAGATATGGACACTGACAGCATCCTGCAAAATAACCCAAATGTCAAGGAGCATGGGATTAACTGGAGCTTGACTACAACTATCCTTCTGAATCCAACAGATAACTGAAAGATAATCTCCCTCAATAATCAGGTTAAGAACATGTAGGGTCCTAATAGCATATAGAACTTCGGCCCATGCAGCATAGAGCTCGGCTAGGGGGGCCGAGGAATCAAGACTACCAAAACCTCTAGCCGCCAACAGCTCTCCACCATGCCCTCTAATCACAAAAGCAGAGCCAGCAAGCCTACATCGAATACTCCCGTCAAAGTTAATTTTTACAAACCCTGGAGAGGGGCTCCCAAGAGATGAAAATCGTATGCCGGTCCGCTGTCGTAGCAACAGGGGATCCCCAGTGGCTAGGGCTGCCAATCACAGGAGGATTATGATGATGAGAGAAATCAGCCGACAATAGCTTGGCTTTCCGAACAATACTGAAAGAAGATATGGGCTCATTAGTAAAGATAAGAAGATTCCAAGATAACCAGATATGATAAGCAGTCGCAGCCCATAGACCAATCTACTGCTGTCTACCCTACCAAAGAATGTGCAAGAATCTGGATCGTAGAGAGTCAACTGTATCAGGTCTACAAACATAGCCCACACTCTTCCAGATCTGCCTAACTCTAGGGCAAGTAAATATAACATGGTCGGTAGTTTCGTCCTCCTGACCACACAAAGGGCAGATAGTTTGGATACGAAAGCCCCTACCAGAGACAAAGAGGTTGGAACAGGTCGGAATGCAGTCCCACAAAAGCTTCCAAACAAAAAACTGAATCCTGGGATGAATAGGGAGTTTCCACACCCATTCAGCTGCCATCACATGATGCGAAGGAGGTCTATAGATACTCATTAAGTCCCTGATCATGAAGGGAGCCCAAGGCATGCAGGATTGGCGTCATAATCTGATGTCAGAAACATTCCCCTGCATAAGCGGAATAGCAAGGATCCGACGTGCTAGCTCCCCTCCAAAGAGCCGGGTAACTGTAGAGAAGTGCCAGCCGAAGGAATCTTGGGAGATCAGATCATTCACCCTCATACTACTAGGGATATCAATACTAGTGAATGTAGGCCAACGATAGAGGGAAAGGTCAGCAATCCACCTGTCATAGAGAACATCAACCATAGAGCCATCACCTATCATCCATGAGGTGTTAAACATGATAATCGGAGCATAACGACAAACCTCCTTCCAAAAGGAAGAATGCACACGAGAGGTCCGATAGTCCATAGAGGGGTTCCAATCACCGTATTTAGCCCGCATGAAAGAACTCCAGAAACAGTGTGGGTCAAGTAGAAATCGAGAAGCGTGGTGAGCAAGCAGAGCCTCTTTCGGATAGTTAGAAACTGAATACCGAGGCCACCTTCATGAATAGGCATACAAACATTATCCCAAGCTAGCAGATGAGTACCATGACCATCCTGCATAGAAGCCAACAAAAAGTCTCGAAAACATCTCTCGATCCTCCTCAAACAAGTCGATGGGATAGCAGTATTGGAGAGGAGATGCAACTGAAGAGAAGTCAGAACTGATCATATAAGGATAATTCTCGTCATCATAGATAACGAAGTAACATGCTAATCATCGATACGATTGTGAGCCCGCCTAATGTGTTGATGATTAAAAAAAAATTTAATTATCATTTCATTGATGATTATTTCTGTTGTATGCCTTTCATGCCTAACGTGTGATGAATTGCCACCTTTTATATCTATCCTTAGGTCCGAAGCATGATAAATGCTGACTCTATAATATTATAGATAACAGGGATGAGGAATCCCTCGTAAGATCGTCGTTGCACACCGCGGACCATCATCAGAAACTACTGAGTATCCATATCATCGTTGCCATACGCTAGAGGGAATTCATCAAACTGCTCCGAGAAATCAGGGTCCTCCACGATAGACTTCAAAGAGTGGTACACCTGATGCATGGAAGACCTCTCCTTCGGCCGGGCAACCACACACCCAAGCGCAACCTTCAAGAGCTGCACGATCTCGCCATCATGTCCATTCCCACGAATCGAATTATCGATGGCATCGCCAATTCGACCGGCGGCAGCAAGCTGATTGACCCAATCCACCAAGTTCCCCTTGAACGGCCCCCTTGCCGCATCGCTGGTGACCACCGTCGGGCTCTGCCCGGTAGCCAGCTCCAGTAGAACAACGCCAAACCCATACGCATCCCCCTTGGTGGTGGCCACAGGATTGGTGGTGGCATACTCCGGTGCCACATACCCGAATTCCCCGAAATACCCATTCATGAACGGGCTCGGGCTCGGGCTCGGGCTCGGGTCCTGGCTCTCCCAACCCGACGGCCAGATGAGCCTCGTCAAGGCGAAATCGATGATCCTGGCCTCATAGTCCTCATCAAGAAGCACCGCACTGGAGCTCATGTTCTGGTGGACGAAAGGGTTCTGGAATCCATGATGCAGCCAGGCGAGCCCCCGGGCAGCTCCAATCCCGACCCTGAGCCTCGCCGGCCAGTCCAGCTCCCCAAGGGCGGCCGACAAGGCGCCGTTCGGCATATGCTTATAGACAAGAAGCCTTTCATCCTCGACTACGCAGAATCCAAGTAGAGGCACGAGATTGGGGTGCCGGAGCTGCCCGATGCGGCCCATCTCCAACCGGAACTGCTTCTCCGGCAGTACACAGCCGTGCAGTTTCTTCACCGTCAGCGCGGAGCCGTCGGGGAGCACCGCCTTGTAGGAGGTCCCCGTCCGGCCGCTGCTGGCGGTGACGATGTGATCTGGATGAAAATCCGCCGTCACGGCCATCAGATCCGCGAGCTTGACCTTGACGATCGGCTTCTGGAACAGCGAGACCGGCACCAGCCGGTTGCGCGCGCTCCACATACGCTCCCCACACCACCACCTCCCATCCTCCCTCACGGCATCAACGCCATCGCCCCTCTTCTTCTTGGCCGAGGGCACGCCGGAGAAGCACCAGCGCCAGATGGCCCAGGCAAGGATTAGCAAGGCAGCGGCGCCTAAGACGCCGACGGCGATGCTGATGATGAGGCTGTAGCGGGAGAGGCGGCCGCCGCGGCAGCCGGAGAGGGGGTGGCCGCAAAGGGAGGGGTTATCAGCGAAGGAGGATGAGTCGAAGATGGAGAGCCGGGCGGGGATGGGGCCGGAGAGGCCGTTGCTGGAGAGATCGAGCTTGCTGAGACGGGTGAGCTGGGAGAGCGAGGCGGGGATGGGGCCGGAGAGGCCATTGGAGGAGAGGTCTAGGTTGTTGAGGTAGTGGCAGTTGGAGAGGTCGGGGGGTATGACGCCGGAGAGAGAGTTGGATGAGAGGTCAAGCGTGACGAGGTAGGGGAGCCAGTCGCAGAGGTTGGAGGGGATGGGGCCGGTGAGGCAGTTGGAAGAGAGGTCGAGGGAGGTGACGGAGTGGCAGTACTGGAGGGTGGAGGGGATGGTGCCGGAAAGCGACATGGAGGGGAGGCTGAGCTCGATGACGCGGTTCTCCTGCGGGTTCCAGCAGGAGACGCCCGCGAAGCTGCACACGAAGCCCGCCGTGGTGTTGGAGAAGCTCCAGTTGAGCTCGCCCGTGGGACTCGATAACGAATCTCTAACTCCCTTAAGGCAACGGACGTCGTCCTCGTCGGCGGCCGCGGCCAGAAGGATGGACGAGAGGAGGAGGAGGAGGACGACAAAAGTTTCGCAACGGCGGCGAGGGATCCCCATCGAGGAGGAGGAGGAGGAGGAGGAGAAGCAGCGGCTGCTGGACTTTCAACCTGCAACCGCGGGAAGGAGGAGGAGATAATAACAATCACATAATAAAACAAAACAAGAACTGGAGGAAAGAAGAGGAGCCAGATGCCTCCAACAGCTGGGCTTTAGGATTCGCGCTTCCATCTGGGTTATTTTGGATGGAGATTGATGGATGGGACGGTGGGGGCGGGTAAGAAGTACCGCTGCGCTGCTTTTCTTTCTTTTCTTTCCCAATTCCTGGTCGTTGCGAGAAATAGCGAGCACCCCGTCTTCCACTCCGAGCTCGTTAAATTCATGATGTGGTACGTGTGGCAGAGATCATTGGGAGATTTGTGGGCCCACCTTTACATTATAATAACGCGGAAACTAAAAAGACTTACGGCCGTCGGCCACTGGGAAAAACAAAAGGAAATGAAATAAATAAAAAAAATAGATAAAAAGAATGCCGGCATAAGCGAGGTCAGTTAGAGATTTGATAGGAGATATCATATGATCTACGCAAACATGCCAAATGTCATTAGCATGTTTTAATTGGGTATTGCGCAAACATGCACGCCCTATTTAGGTTCATGCTGTGATGTAATTAACCTGGCACAACAAGCAATATAATCTAAACCCAAAATGATCTGACACATGATTTTTTTTTAATTCTGTATGGCCATATGATTAAAAATAACATTTTTCTATTACTCCTCTTCATCTTTATGTAAATTTTAATATATCTTTTTTATATAAATATTAAATTACTTTTTATACTAATTAGTTTTACATATATATATATATATATATATATAGACTAAATATTACTAAATGTAATTTTAGAAATTAGGCTAAACCTAAAGTTTTAACATTTCTATTTAACAAAAACATTAATTTTAATTCAATATTAAACATTCTCTAATTTTTTTTAATTACAAATAAAGTCTCATAAATTTGTTGCAAATATATCACCACAAAAGTTCTAAAATTATTTCGTTCCCTGTGCTCCATTCCAATCACAATCTACCTCTAATCTTAAGCATCCTCAAGATATCTAAAATTATTAAAAGAAAAGAGGAATGAGCCACCGCCAACTAAGAATCTCAACTCATGACTCGCATGCATGCACCGATTTATATAAATCATAATATGTAATTGTTAAATATAATAATAAAAGTATATATTAACATGGTCCATGATACTTTTAAAATATAATTATTTTTAAAACAATTACCCAATTAACTTATCCAATGCCATGATCATCAGTTTTCTCAGGATTCAGAAAGATATTACTATCAAGAGCAAATCTATTATTTCTCCAAGCATGGCATAACATTAACTCCTCGGAATGAATTAATCAGGCTTTTTTTTTTGGTATAGATGGGTGATCACACTAATCTAGCGCGAGTTAACCCAAAAATATCAGAGTACAAAATTTACTTCAGCACTAGGGGACACTGGTCGCTCTGCTTCCATATCCAAAACCTTCCATTACAGGCCACAGATGCCGCTACCCAATCAGCAGCCGAGTTGGCTTTGCGATAGATATGTCGGATCTGGGCTCTCTGGATTCCCTGAAAAAGAGACCAAATATCTCGAAGCAGAGGATTACTAGGGACTGGCTGCTACTGTCGTTGCGAATCCACCGAACAACAGTGAGCGAGTCCCCCTCAATAAGAAGGCTGCAGGCATGAAGAATCCGAACCGCATAAGCAATGCCGGTCCAGGCCGCATAAAGCTCAGCCATGGGGACTGTGGAGTCAAGAGCGTCGAACCGACCCGCCGCTAGCAGTGCGCCATCCAGTCCATGAATAACAAAAGCTGACCCAGCTAGTCTTCCACGCACACTGCCATCAAAGTTAATTTTGACAAACCCTGAGGGTGGGGGTTCCCAAGAAATAAAAACGTATGCCGGTTCGCTGCCGAAGCAACAGGGGAACCCCAGTGGCCAGGAGTGTCAGCATCAATAGCATGGCGGTGATGAGCAAACTCCATCGAAAAAGATCTCGCACAATCTTATAGGAAGATATAGGATCATCAGAGAAGATAAGCTAGTTACGAGACAACCAAATCTGATAGGCTGTGACAGCCCAAGAGCCTGCTGCTGTGAAGCCCGTCGAAGACTATGAAGAAATGGAAGCCGCAACAAACCTGTATCATCCTGTATACAAGAGTAATCCATCCTCAGCTAAATCCATCTCACTCTAGGGCATCTGAATATAGCATGATCAGACATCTCCGCCTCCTAACCACATAATGGGCAAATAGCCTGTATGGCCATCCTACGCCTAGACAGCAGGGAGCAAGTAGGGAGGCAGTCCCACACTAGCTTCCATATAAATAGCTGGACCCTGGGGTGGATGGGGAGCTTCCAAACCCAAGCAGCATCTCTCATACACAGAGGCTATGGCCTATACTCCTTCATAAGATCCTTAATGGGAGCCTTAGAATGACAAGATCTTTGCCATAACCTGGAGTTAGAAGAGTGGCCCGGGATAAGAGGTATGGCCAGAATGCACCGAGATAACTCCTCAACAAAAAGACGGGTCACAGTAGGGCCATGCCAAGAGGAGAGCTCCTGAGAAATAAGATCCTTAACCCTCATACTAGCTGGAACATCAGCACTAATGTAAGTAGGCCAGCGAGCAAATGGAAGGTCAGTAATCCATGTATCCTGAAGAACATCAATGGATGAACCATCTCCAATCATCCATGATATGTTGTTCAGAATCGTCGGAGCATACCGGCAAACCTCTTTCCAGAAGAAGACTACCCACGGGAAGGCTGAAGGTCCATAGAAGGATTCCAGTCACCATACCTGGCACGCATGAAGGAACTCCAGAAACAATGTGGGTCAAGAAGAAACCGCGAGGCGTGCTGAGCAAACAGAGCCTCCCTCCTGTAATAAGTGACTGGATTCCAAGACCACCATCATGAATCGACATGCAGACAGTATCCCATGCTAGAAGATGAATACCATGATCATCCTGCATAGGAGCCCAGAGAAAATCCCTCAACCATCGCTCAATCCTTCTCAAACAAGAGATCGGAATAGCAGTATTAGATATAAGATGTAGAGGAAGGGATGTGAGAACTGAGCGGATAAGAGTAATCCTTGCCATCATGGATAGGCCAGTAACCTGCCAACCATCAATACGATGATGAACTCGACGCTCAATGTCTATATAATCACTGCAGCGAGGTCGTCTTCCTGAAATAGGGACCCCCAGATATGAGAGCCGATCAGCCATACTAGATATACCCAATGTGCGGTGGATAGCATCCCTAGTTGTGGTAGAAGTCTTTGGGCTGAAGCAAATCGAAGACTTAAGTGAATTGACCTTCTGGCCAGAAGACTGACAATAGCTATAATAATAGATGCAAAAGAGGCCGCATTGCGAACAGTGGCCTGGCCCAGGAGAACACAGTCATCAGCAAACAATAGATGGGAGACCGATGGTCCTATGGGGCCCGCCATAAAAGGGGAAATACGATGATCCTGCTGAGCCTGGTAAAAAGCACACGATAGATCATCCGCAGCCAGAATAAACAAAAAAGGAGATAATGGACATCCTTGCCGCAGGCCCACAACATAATAGAAGAAATCCGTCGGAGTTCCATTGATTAGTAGAGAGAAGGATGGCCTCTGAATGCAAGCCATAATCCAATCAATAACAAGGACATCAAAACCGAATTCCTGAAGAGTTTGATGCAGGAAGACCCAGTTCATTCTATCATATGCTCGCTCCATATCAAGCTTAATAGCCATGAGGCACTGTCGGGCTGGGGCTCTCTGCAAGTCATGCATAAACTCCTGGGCAATGAGGACGTTATCCGAAATACTATGGCCTCTGATAAAAGCCCCTTGTTCAGGAGAAATGAGCCGAGGGATCACATCACGTAGGCGGGAGACTAAGAGGCGCGCACAGATCTTGTACAAGGTTGTACACAGGCTAATGGGCCAAAATGTAGAGAGTAGTAGCATCAGTGCGTTTAGGAACAAGGGTGATGAAGGTCCGATTCACTCAACAGGAATAGATTTGGAATGGAAGGCAAGCTGAATGGCCTGAGTAACCTCCTACCCACAATATTCCAGTAATGGCGAAAGAAGAAAGGCGGGAACCCATCAGGCCCAGGGGCCTTATCAGGCCCAAGTTCCCATAAAGCCAATCTAATCTCCTCCGCAGTGATAGGCCTAGTAAGAAGATCATTCTCCATAACAGTCACCTTCTTAGAGTTCGAGACCCGGTAAATAGGACCCCCATCACCCGTCTGCTCAGTCCATCTAGACTTGAAGAAGTGAAATAAGTGATCCCGAATACCATCGATGTCCTCCTGACAATGCCCGTCATCATCAACTAGGCAATGAATCCGATTAGCAGCACGTCGCTGCAAAGTGACCTGATGAAAAAATCTGGTATTTCGGTCACCATCACATATCCACTGGCTCCTGGACCGCTGTTTCCAGAAAACCTCCTGCTGCTGGAGGAGAGAATGGTGAAGAGCGAGCATGGCTCGAAGGGAAGAGAGGTCGGTATCAGAAAGGTAACCTTCCTGATCCTCTCTGGCCTGCAGAGAAGAAATATCAGCTTCTAACTTTCTCCACTTGCCTCTCTAAATTCCCAACCTCCAATCTGTTCCATCTAGATAGCCTTCGTCTTGCCAATTCCAAGCGCCTAGATAAACGGTAAGAAGCATTACCTCTGATAGGTAAATGCCAAACCTGAGATATAATAGATCTAGCCGGGAATAAGAAGCCCAAAACTGCTCAAATCTAAACTGTCTCCGCTGGTGAGTGACAGGGTCAGTGGAAATCAGAATAGGACAATGATCAGATCCAATCCGAGGAAGGTGAGTAACCTGGCAGAGGGATACTTCTGAAGCCACTGAGTATTGGCCATAGCTCTGTCCAGACGCTCTCAAACACGAGCAGAACCATGGTGGTTATTACACCACGTGAATGGGGAACCCAAAACCCAGGTCCAACAAACCAGCGAAAGAAATAAAGGATCTGAACTCCATAAGATCAGCTGATCCAATAACCTGCCTGCCACCTCTCTTTTCATGGGCCCCAATAATGCAGTTGAAATCACCAGCTGTTATGGTTGGAATCCCCTGACCAAGGAGAGAGAGGATCTCTACCCAAAGGACACGCCTCTCACGAAACTCAGTACTAGCATAAACACCGGAGAGAAGCCAGGGATCATTCACCCCCTCAGTGATAACAAGCGCAATTGCTGATTGCATTGATGAAAGGCATTCACTGAAATAGCAGTGGAACGCCAGATGGCCAAAATTCCCCCAGATAGCCCAACATAGTCAACAGCATGAGAAGACCAAGATCTCGCAATCTGTCTCCTAAATCGAACAAGGCTGTCACCCGATAATCGGGTTTCCAGAAGAACACAATATCAAAATTGTGAAGGTTTTCGAGCTCCTCTTACATTCCAAACTAGGATCTTCATTGACTAGATGGGGGAAGGTGGATCTCTACCTGATCCTCCAACATAGCAGTAACAAAAGGACCCCCTGAAGTTGAGTACCTCCCTCAGTTATCTGAGTAGAGCAGACCATGTCTGAACCTTCATCCCGAGCATCCATCTCAACAGGTCAGGAAACCTCACTAGACATCATAGGAGCACAGTTCTTCCCCTGGATTGCTTTTTTAAGGCAAGAAATTAGCAAGTCATGGCTTTTATCTTCCGGCTTAGTTGGCAGAACCATAGTCCTATTAGTGCCACATTTACCAGCTTGGCCATCCACAGGCCGATCAAAAGTCGGAGAAGCCCTAGCCACAGCTTTCCCTTTTCTTTTTTCCATTTTTGAAGAAGTGCGGTGAACCTGATTCTCAACAGGCCGGGCCCACTTTGAGGGACCCGGGTTGGCATCCCTGAGGATCGAGGGCCTACCCACACTTTCATCTGAACCAAGTGATGCAAATGGGTTGGTTAAATTCAGCTTGGATTTCAATTCAGATTAGAATTTGAGTTTTGCTGAATTACTGCAGTCTCAGGCAAAGTATCAGCTAACTTGATACTCTCTGGTGTTTGAAAAATGGCACGGCCATCATCAGCCGGCACGACCCGAGCATCCCCAGTAGGGGACTTCAAACTGCCATCACCCTGAGTTCAGCCACCAGCAGCGTCAAGGGGACTAGGGGGCTTCCGAATAAGCCGGCGAGCCACCTTCCCAACCGGAATCCAACCGTCCGCGAAGAGACCGCACCTGGAACAGAGGCCGAAGAATGAGGAGCCGTCCCCTGGGCTGCAGCCGAACCCAGTCCCGAATGGCTCGTCTTCTTCAACTCCGGCGGGGACGATCTCCTCTGATGCAGCAAACATCCACGGCCCGTAGCTGGCACCAAGAGAGGACTCCCCTGAACCAGTCTGGGACGACGATGAACAGGGGCCCTGAAGATGCAGCGAACCACAATCAGAGCAGATCCCCTCCAACTGTTCGTAGACGAATTGCTGCCAGAAGGGGAATGAATCCCTCTCACTCAGACTCCCGGCCGGAGGCACAGCAAAGATCAACCCGCAGACATGCCCGAGCATACCCACCCCTGTTCTTCAACTGGGTAGAAGCATCGGAGAAGACAAACTCCCCCGCCGGTGCAAGGATGTATCTCAGGATCTCATCGGTCCAAAATTCCATCGGCAGCTTCGGGAGTCTCACCCACAGAAGAGCCGAGGTGACACAGTTTGGCAACGGGATGAACTCCGATCGCCACTCTTCCATGGCAAGGGGTTGTCCATTGATCACCCATGGCTTTCCTAACACCAGTTCTTTGGCTTTTGCATCAACAAATTGGAGGATATGATAGTGATTAGCCAGACTCATCGGCTCAATATCACTAGGAACACCGGTTCGCCGGAGTTTCCGGATGATAGCATCGGACGGAACCCATCGATGGAAGGTCGTACCATAATTGCCTCTCCTTCCCTCAGTTTCCCTCTCCAACGTAGCTGAAGGAACCTGCACAATGTCAGGAAACCTGTCTTCCAGAGCCGCCACCACCTTCGGTGACGGGGAAGAGGAAACCCAAGTGAAACCAGACACCACCGTCTTCTTCCAAGCCTTCTCCCCTCATAACCACCATCCGAGGCCATCATAGAGGAATAGAGAAGAGCTGAAGAGCTGCTGGGAGAGCCGATGAACTAACGCAACAGAGGTCACCGGAGATCATGGCTATGTTTCAATCTTTAATAAGTAATCATAGTAACATGGCATCAAGGTTTTAGCCTGCAATAGGCGCATTTCATGCTTCAATTCATAATGACAAATAAAATATGAGATCTAGGTTTTAGTCCACAATAGGCATTCATGTTTTGGTTCACAATTAAAACCATACGCAAAATCATATTTTGAACTTACATTAGACATTTCATACTGTAGTGAAAAATCATACATGAGGTCTACATTATAGCTCGTGAAAGGCATTTTATAAAAAACATGACAAATTCAATACCTCTTACGTCAATGCCATCTCTCGAATTTTGTTATATATTTATTTAATTATTTAATATTTTATATAATCATAATATTACTATTGATTCATTTTATGCATTCACTTTCATATTTGTATCGCAAATTTATATTTCAATATCATATTCTAGCATTAAGTTATCATCAGTAATATATTGCATACATATATGTAACATATGCACCAATTAGGGATGATAATATTATCTCTACTTGATGGAGACTTGCCTTGACCCTTCATGGTCAGGGTAGGACTTTTTGGCTTTTGACCAAGTTCAAAGCATTCCTCTACTTATAGGAACTCGCCTTGACCCTTCATGGTCAAGGTAGGATTTTTTGATTTTTGACCAAGTTCAAAGCAACTTTTAGAAAAAGCTAAAAACCTTATGATCGGCAGGGCAAATTTATATACTTCGCACCCTAAAACCCACCTTAGATCTATATTTTTAAATATTATTAAATTTTAAATATTAAAAAAAATATTTTAAAGTATGCTTTTAAAATTTTAAGAAAAAATAGTAGGGGTGAGGTAATGAGAAGGTTCGGGAATTTTCATTCTTTACAAGGTCAGGATAGAGACTAAAATTATTACCTCAATGAGACATAGGGTGGGGTACCGAAAGTCAATGATGGGGATGGAGATGGAGTGAGCAAAAATAGACACTAACCCATCTCATTACCATTCCTAATGCTAATCAAAATCCATGCTATAAAGTAAGCAAACTACATAAATAATCAATATATTATTAATTTATATAATGTAATATAGTATGATCAAATTATACATTCTCAACTAAATAAAGAACATAACATGCCATAATCATATGAAAGCATGTAAGAGGATCTTTATATGTATTTGCAGTAATCGTAGGCTTACTTTCTACAATAATCGTAGGCTTACTTTCTTCAAACTTTGATTGTTGGCTACTAATACTAGAGCCTACAATCCTAGGATCTAGGTTCTAAGTCTAAATTTCATGGCATGGGTCAACTAGACTAGTGCAAGTAAGGGCCTTGGTGAATGCGAAGTCAGGTCACAAGTCATGCTTGCAATATTCTAGCAATAGTATGGAAGGGTACACTAGGTCTTTAAGTGATCTGATTGCGGAACCAAACTTATGGCAATCTAATTATCAAGGGAGTAAAGTTTCTTCTAGCAATAACAAATTATGTCAATTTAATGGTATAACAGTAAATGAGTCGACCTAAACCCAATTTATTTATTAATCATGTTAAAAATTTAGACCCAAAAATGACTAGTGTATTATATAAATTACATGACATGACTCATGTAACCTATTTATTAAACAGATCGTGATTGGATTAACAGAAATATATGACCTGTTTTCAACCCATATAACTTAAAATTTGATTTTACTCTATATAACCTATATGTAACCCATGTAAACCATATTTTAAGTTTTATCTAATAAAATTTTGAAATACCCAAAACTCCTCTGGTTTTTTTTTTCTTCTATTTTGCTTGTTTTATATATTGAACAAAGATATGTAAGTAATTTTCTAATATAAGTTAACCAGGTCTAACGGATCATGCTCAGATTTGTAGGTCATGTTATGAGTTGAGTTCTTTAATAATTGTATCAATTTTAGGTAAGTGGGTCAACATAAGACATAACTTTTTTATTAATTATGTTTAACAAATTAATACGATTTTGATATGAACCCATTTATGCTCAACCCTAAACCACTAACTTCGTGTTGAGTTCAAGTCATATCATATGTCATATCCAATTGCCACCTTTAGTTTCTTTATAGACCTCCTAAAGGTCATACAACTTAACCATAAGGTCAAGCCCACAAAAGGCCCAAGATTTATTTTAGAGGAATTTCTCTCATTCTTAATATGGCTGGTCTGTGACTAGATTGGCAACTAGCCTAGCCAACAATTGATCCAACCTATCACGATGGAGGGCCATGGTCGAATAGGCAATTGTTTTCTTTCTTTTTCTTATTATTTTTTTCATGGTGAGACACAAGCAAGGAGTCCATCTCATGGAGAAATAGGAGATTCCTCTTATTAACTATTATGGCTTGCAGCTAGTAGTATCAGGATCCCCATGTAGTTGGGAAAAGGCTTAGATGAGTTGAGTTGAGTTGGTAGTATTAGAATGATGAGGGATAAGGAAGTCTAGGGAAGGTTCCCTCATAAACCCTTGCCTATAGGGTCCTCTATGACTACAGCTATGGATCAACAAAGAAAAATTCTACCATCGAGAAATAGGGTTTTTCCCTATTTATTATGAATAGCCAATGGTTATCATGGCTCAAGGAAGGGGAGAGGTGCAAGAGGGACCCCAACCTCTCTAAGGGTCGGCTGGTCCTTGCCCTTAGCTTAAGTACAGCTAATCAACGACTAGCCATTAGGATATAAAGGAGAGTGATGAAATCAAAACAAGGGAGGAGGGCTTTATCTCGGTTTCATTTCCAATATTAGTGAATGACATCATTCTATAATGGCTAAAGAACCAACAATAACCGCTTATGTTGCTCGGTGAGGCTATGATAAATTGATAATAGGAGATTGTGGTTAAGATCAAAAAAAAGGTTGGTGCTCTGAAAGGCAGAACATTAGGAGTTTTTACCTCATTTGTCAGCTCTAATGATCATTTTGATCGATCACATGGCCTTGGCAGTTGCAAAAGGTGAAACAATCAATCATCCAATCGATTATTAGGCAGGGATAGGGAACCTTTCTTAGATGGATCAACTTAGCTAAGTGAGTTAAGTCCAGAGTCTGGATCTCGTATTCTTCTTTCCTCAATAATATTTTATTCTTCAAATTTCTAAATCTAAGTTTATCCAACAGTGCTTATATCTTCCTCAAATTTTTAATTCAAAACTAATCCATATAATTAATTTGCATCCCTTTCATAAATTTATCTAGCCTATAAAGCTAAAATTAATTTGGAAAACAATAGCTCTCTTATTTAGGAATTAATTTATCTTCTTCTTAATCTCATGATAAGTGGTCAACTAGTCAATCACAAGGACTACTAGAAAATTTTTATTTTAGAATTAGCAATTTAATAATCTTATTAACCTCGATGCTCATGATATATATGTAAGGTCCATCAAGATCATATCACATTCTAAGTATTTTTTTACCAAACAATATAGATATTCATCATAAAATTTCTCTTATAAAATTGATAGATATAGAAATAAATAACATTAGAATTTAACAAATTACTACTCTAATTTTAAGCTACTCTAATTGTAAATGCATAAATCACAAATCCTAGCTAATTATCTACTCTTAATAAATACTTAAATAAGTTTATATGACAATCATTCATGCATAAGATTAATTAATAGTTTTGATTATCCATCAGTTGTCATAGTGTCAAAATCATTAGCCTCCTTTCAGATAAGTGCATAGACTCACGTTTGAGTTCCAAATCCTTGCTACCCTTCTCCTTGTTGTGATTATGCTTAAGGCGTTGACAGTGCCTTTGTGACTGAGTTATCTATCATCCTTATGATTCCTTCCTAATAGGGCATACGATAGCTTTGTGACCTAGTTGACTACATATATAGCAATTACCTTAAAGTCAATTATAACTTCCCTCAAAATGTGATCCTCCACACTTAGAGCATTGAACATAGCCCTGAGTATGAGTTTGGTTATTTCAGCAGCGATAACTAGTCTCTTAACCCTAGCTCATATTGTCCTATTCTGCATTGACAATCTACCTACCTAATCTTTTTACTTAAATTCTTCTCCATTATTGCTCTAGCTTCTTCAATTCTCTTTTCTATTACCAATGCTTTACTGATTGTTTCATTATATATATATATATGTAAACTGGAAGGTGAATACTCACTATCTAATTTGAGTTTGGAGCCTACCTTCAAACTCATAAGCTCAATCACTTTATTTAAACAATCCTTCAAATTTGGCCGCATATTGTATGACTATCATTCTACCCTATTCCAATCGATCAAATTCTTAAAATTTCTAATGGCTGATATCCTAAGAAAAATACTTCTCGCAATGAGTCTCCTTGAATCTTTTCAAGTGTGTGGTGTAGCATCTAGTCCAATTTTTGCCCTCTCCATTATTCACTAACTATCTACTTTTTCTACAGCACGTAAGATGCAAACATGACTTTCTCCACATCGAAGCATTACAAAGCCCTAAACGCTTTCTCCATTTGCTTCAACTAGTGCTCAATCTTCATGAGATCAACCTTTGAAGGCTAGTGGGACAGACTTCCTAAGCTCAATAAGGCTGGCTTGATGCTTTTTCTAAAAATTTTGCTACTATTGAGACTACATCTATTACAATTGTTATAGCAAAAATTGTTGTTGTTGTATAAATTATTACTACTATTTTTGCAAAAATTGTTACTACTGCTATTATTAGATAAATTGTTGATGTTGCTACTACCACCTCTCCATCATCCTAACTATATCAACTCCATCAACAGCCTATTTGCATATCATCCCTGTTGTCGCTAAATCACCTTCCTCGAAGCGTCAGGTAAGATCCGAGACCCGATAGTTGATAAGGATGGGGATCTTCTGATGCTCCGTCCTTGGACTAGGATCCTGCAAGGAAGTCACCGTGGGCCAAAAGTTTCAGTGGGGACCCTTCGACGCTCAAGTGAGTGGCTTGAGAAACAGTAGTCTATCCCCCTCCTTTTTGGGAGATAGCTAGAGACTTAGAGAAATTTTCAAGTTGAAGAAGTTGAAGTCCCCTCTCACATAGTGAGCTAGGGTTTTTATACCTGGTCGGGATCCCTCTCATTCCTTTTTGGATAATTGTTGATTTTGAGATGCTTCATCCTGGCATGGAGCAAGCGGCAAGGCCAGCAGCAACAGATGGTGTCCACCCCCTGGCTTGTCAGGACTGGCAGGCCACCTTCTTATTTGATATGGACAACTATAACCAGTTGATGGATCATGTCCTGTCAGGCGCGGCACGATAGACGATAGGTAGGGCAGGTCTCATGTGGGAAGCTATTGGTTCGGTGTTAGCTACACCTACATCCACTCCCAAGCAACTCTTGGGCTCACACTATAATCATAACTCAAACTTATTGTTTTACAATGGAATCACAACGAACCCAGCCGGTTTTTACAGGTTCACCAGCATAAAACCTATCACAAGCTATATAGCTTGAACAAGGCTTGACGGCCTTTCCTGAGTCGGCTCTAATCCATTTAGAGTCGGCTCTAATGTTTGAAACTTGACACTTAATACTAAACAAAGATTTAAACTTAATTTTTCTTTAGATTTTGATTAATTAAATATTTAAATTTCTGAAATACTTAATCAAAATCATTAGTAACATAAGAAATATACTCATGTGGTTTTTGTTATTCATCAAAATCAATAATTGGGTCAACAACTTTGACACTTTGGTCCTTGTAATTTGGCTTAAAACCAATTTTATCCTTTATGCTTGAAAATTGATATTTGATTCTTATTCTTTTTTACTATATTTTTCAGAACTCATATCGTACTATTTCACTCTATCCCTCTCTTACGAAGAAGAGAGAAACCTTAATATTTTGTTTTGGAAGTTGGCACCTAATGTAGGTTATAAACATTGCAATCTATGGCTTTTTGACCTTAGACCTTTTTCCATCAAGTTTTGTAATCGAAGGTCTCAAATGATATATAAATATAGCCAAATATTTTTGAGACTAAAGAAAGAGTCATATGCATATGAAATTATACTAGAACAAGGACAAAGCTAAGCTTACATCCTTCATAGCACATCTCAAATTTCTTTAAAGATTGATGAAGAAAATATATTAGGATAACACTTAACCTACAAGTATCCAATGGGCTTAAATCTTACAAATAATTATGTCGATGATAGGTTAACTTCCATCACTTTCAATATGTCTAGCATTAAGTTAGCTTTTCATATTGCATCACCTAAATCATGGCTTGGATGAGGAAGTTAGGTCATTGTGTAAAGGTCTATTTTTTTTTTTTCTTCAAAAAGGAATGCTAGCTCTTGTTTTTGTTATTTTAAGTTCTATAGGACCTAGAAAACTATTTTTGAGTTTACTTTTATTTTTAAAAAAATATTCATATGGAATTAGGATTTTTGTGGGCCTTAGGAATCTAGCCCTGTACATAGTTCTTTATATGCTTTGTTTAATTATTAAAAATTTAATAAAACTTTTCTTTGACTGTTTACTTCAATTTTCTTATTCTGCATAATGAATTCTACATGTCCTTGAAAAATTTCAGAGAATAGCAATAAGGCTAATTAAGAAAAGTCTTTGTTAAAAAGCACTAGTCCCTCTCATAACAAGTAGAAGGCTACTAGTTGTTCCTTTTTTTTTTTTAAGCAATCTTTATCTTTAGTTTTCTATTAGGCAAGGTGACTTAAAAACTTACATTAAACCTCTCAATCTATGATGGTACTTCTCTTTTAAAAGAATTTCATGCACAAAAGATGAAAATATGGTAGTCTCACAATTATTTTTAAAAAATAAAATAAAAGAAAGAGAGCGAATGAAAGAAAGCAAATCATAAAAGATAACTTACCGACATAATGTTTTTTTTTTAAGATTCTATAATAGAAATAAAGTTCTTTAAATGATTTTATTTTTAAATAAATTTAAAAGAAAGTAATATATGTCCAACAAGTATGATCAAGCCCTACATGGCACCACTTAAAACTCTAATATATTAATAATAATGATAACGAAACTATCACTTTCACTCTTATTAATAAAAATGTCGCTATGGCCCTTATATCTTTTGGACACAAGAGCATTGTAATATATATATATATATATATATATTTATTGAGGGGTAAAATCGTCATTACATTAATATCCGTGCGATGCGGTTAAAGCTAACCTCCCCCCTTTTGGCCCCTCCGGGCTTCCGTAGCTCGGCTCCCTCCGGGCTTCCATAGCTCGGCCCCTCCGGGCTTCCGTTCCGGCTTCCTCCGGGCTTCCGTAGCTCGGCCCTCCGGGCTTCCATAGCTCGGCCCCTTCGGGCTTCCGTAGCTCGGCTCCCTCCGGGTTTCCCTAGCTCGGCTCCCTCTGGGCTTCCGTAGCTCGGCTCCCTCCGAGCTTCCATAGCTCGGCCCCTCCGGGCTTCCGTAGCTCGGATCCCCCCGGGCTTCCGTAGCTCGGCTCCCTCCGGGCTTTCATAGCTCGGCCCCTCCGGCTTCCGTAGCTTGGCTCCCTCCGGGCTTCCCTAGCTCGGCTCCCTCCGGGCTTCTATAGCTCGGCTTCATTTGCGATCCGCAACCTAACACTTACCTCCGCGGAACCTGACGCGGGAGAGCCCGAGCCTACCAGAGCGGCATCCCAGACAAGGAATCATGTCGGGACGTGGCCTAAAGCCTATCGTAACCGCCCCAGGCCTACTCAACCCGATCTCGAGACATCAAGGAGCTCTCCCAGCCGTCGATCTCTGAACAAACAGGGTACGGACTCTAACAGCCCCACAACGGCCTGATTCTGTCCGTCTCCGTATCATAACAACCTCCGGACCTTCCAGAAGGCTCAAGACCCAGGTGACAGTCTATAAATATCTGACTTGCAGATTCCCTCAGGTATGCAACTCGAGATGCGACTCCTCTAGGGGCAGCACCCCAAGACGCGACTCTTGACGCACACTCTCCCTAAGCACCGGCACCTCTGCTCTCTCCCTCTCTCTCTCTCTCTAGCAGCTCGTCGGCGCTCCTGCCCTCTGGAGCCTCCGATTGGCCCCCCGGAGAGGTCTCCCGGAGAGATCCACCTCCTCACTGTCTGGTTGATCGCCGTTTCTTCTCCACTGACTTGAGCGTCGGAGGGTCTTCCGCGGAGGACCACCCCCAGCGTCCCCCCGCGTGTGGGCTTCTTTTTGCAGGTCCGCCACCCTCTTCCTGGAGATCGACCGCCCGAGTCGGAGGACGGATCCCGGCGGCAACAGATTGGCGCTAGAGGAAGGGTCTCAAGTCCCATTAAAACTTAAGAAAGGAGACAAGGATCTTAATCCGGAGAAGAACCTCTCCAATGGCCAACCGGAGAAGGCAACCTCTGATGCCCAAGATCAGGTCGCCTCCCAGAGGCCTGATCCGACTGGCGCCACAGCGCCACAACCCCCACCTGTCGAGACTCCGTCGCCGCCTGCCATCCCGGTGACCCAGGACCAGTTCGCTACGCTGGTCCAGCAAGTCCAGGCCCTTACCCACCTGGTTCAGGAGCGCCTTGCAGCTCCTCCTGCTTCGCATCCCCAGAAGGAGGCGGCGATTTCTTCTTCGCCGGCGACCTCCTCCTCTGATCCGCATGAATCAGCGGATCCCCCACATCGGCCCAGGGGGGACAAACCGTCCCGCGACCGGTATGATAGAGATCCTCCCAGATCTCGGCGAGCCCGCTCCCTCTCTCCGGCGACGTCTCACCATGATTCCACGCCATCCTTGCGATTCTCGCGCCCAGCCCCTCCTCTAGCCGGTGAGGAGGAGATCCGCCGTCAGATCCAGGAGATGCGTCAGGAGCTGGACGCCGCCAAGCAGACCCATCTGCCCCAGCCCAAGGCAGAGCAGGGCATCCCTTTCTCTAAGGGAATCATGGAGGAAGTGATTCCCTCCCATGTCAAGCTGCCAGCCGTCGAGCCCTATCACGGCTCCACTGACCCGGACGACCATCTCAGCAGCTTCCGGTCAATAATGATGTTCCACGGAGCATCTGATGCGGTCCTCTGCCGAGCCTTCCCATCCACCCTCAGAGGATCCGCCCGAACCTGGTTCAACGCCTTGAAACCGGGTTCCATTGATTCATTCGACGAGCTGAGCCGCCTTTTTATTGGCCAGTTCGTCAGCAGCCGCCGCCACCGACGAAGATCCGACTCCCTCTCCGAAGTCAAGCAGAGAGAGGGGGAGTCCTTGAGAAATTACCTTGGCCGTTTCAACAAGGCCATGTTAGAGGTGGACCACCTTAATCATGAGGTGGCTATGTCCGCCCTGGCGGGGGGAGTTTCGAAGGAGAGCGACTTCTACCTGGCAATGGAGGTCAGCTACCCCCCATGTCTGATATGATGGCCCTTGCGGACAAATACGCTAGGGTCGAGGAGTCGCGGAGAGTGGCCCGCGCTGAGCAAGCAAGAAGAAGCAAGAGCCCAAAGCCCCGACAGCACCGTCCCGTCCGTCGACCAAGTCCGCCTCGCCGCCAAAGAGTCCCTCCGCTGCCGCCAAGGAATCGCTCCCGGAGCCCTCCTAGGCGATTCGATCGCTATACTCCGCTGACTGTGCCCCGGCGCAGATCCTCATGGAGATAGAGCGCCAACTTCCCCGGCCAGTGCCTCTCCGAGGGAACCCGACCCGAAGAGATCCCGCCAAGTACTGCCGCTACCATAGGGAGCATGGTCATGACACTGAAGAATGCTGGCAGCTGAAGAATGAAATAGAGAGGTTGATCCGGCGGGGACGGCTGGATCAGTTCAGGAGGGCACCCGAGCCGCAGCAACAAGGAGGTGACCGCCAGCCCGAGCTCCCACAACTCCCTCCTCCACCAAATCCGCCCGTGGTTGGCCGTATCAACATGATTGAGGAGGCCGGCGGATCGAGCTCCAGGGGCGACGGTGATGCACCGGTGCCAAAGAAGGCACGCACGGGCGAACTCTCCTTTTCCGATGATGATCTTCTTGGGATACAGCTCCCCCACGATGACGCACTTGTTGTATCCCTTAATTTGAACAATTATGATGTAAGCCGAATCCTCGTGATAGTGGAAGTTCGGTAAATGTTTTGTACCTCGGTGTGTTTGCCAGGATGAAATTGCTCATGGAAAACCTTCGAGCCGTGGATTCCACCCTGATGGGATTCACCGGCGACGTCATCATCCCGGAAGGGGTCGTCACCCTGACGGTCCGCGCGGGAACCTGGCCCCTTGTGACCATTGTACAGACCGATTTCCTAGTGACCGACCTCAGATCCCCATATAACGCCATATTCGGCAGGCCCGGCCTGATGTCCCTCAAGGCGGTTGTCTCTATCCCGCATCTGTCTATGAAGTTCCCCACCGAGCGAGGAGTTGGAGTGGTTCGGGGAAGTCAAGCCATGGCTCGGCAATGTTTCGTTACGAGCCTTCAGTCTAGAATGCCCGAAGTTGACGGGCTAGACGCTCGTGAAGACTTCGCCGAACAACGGGGAGAACCGGCAGAGAATTGGAGGAAGTACCGCTGGACGAAGCTCGCCCGACCGAACCACAAGATCGGGTCGCTACTCAAAGGAGAGCCTCGGCACAGATTGATCAGGTTCCTCCAAGCAATGCCGACATCTTCGCCTGGACCGCCTCCGACATGCCAGGAATCAGCCCCGAGGTCCTCGTCCACCATCTCAATGTGGACGAGATGCACAGGCCTGTTAAGCAGAAGAAGAGAAGCTTCGCCCCAGAGCGACAAAAGCCATTGAAGAAGAGGTCGACAAACTCATAAAGGCCAACTTCGTCCGAGAGGTAAATTACCCGAACTGGCTGTCAAATGTCGTCATGGTGAAAAAGTCGAACGGCAAATGGAGGATCTGCATCGACTTCACCGACCTCAACAAAGCCTGCCCGAAGGACAGCTTCCCCCTCCCTCGGATCGATCAGCTCGTGGACGCCACCTCAGGCCACCAATGCTGTCATTCATGGATGCCTATTCCGGCTACAATCAGATCCGAATGGCCCCGAGGATGAAGAAAAGACCGCCTTCATAACCGACCGAGGTACCTACTGTTACCGTGTTATGCCTTTTGGTCTTAAAAATGCAGGGGCGACCTACCAGCGGCTGGTCAACAAGGTGTTCAAGGAGCAAATCGGCCGGAACATGGAGGTGTACGTGGACGACATGCTGGTCAAAAGCAAGGAGGCGTCACAGCATGTCGAGGACCTCTCGGAGAGCTTTGCAACGTTGCGCAAATATGGGATGAAACTCAACCCGACCAAGTGCGCCTTCGGCGTCAACTCGGGGAAGTTCCTCGGCTTCATGGTCTCCCAGCGAGGTATCGAAGCTAACCCCCAGAAGATTCAAGCTCTCCAACAAATGGCGCCCCCAGCATCTATTAAAGAGGTCCAGCGCCTAACCGGGAGGATAGCGGCCCTTAACCGCTTTGTGGCACGGTCGGCCGAGAGATGCCTCCCCTTCTTCAAAACTCTCCGATCGGCCAAAAACTTCCAGTGGACTCCCGAATGCCAAAGGTCATTTCAAGATCTCAAGAAGTACCTCGGCTCGCCCCGCTCCTCAGCAGTCCGACCCCAGGAGAGACTTTATTCTTGTACCTGGCCGTTTCGGAGGGCGCGGTTTGCTCGGTGCTGGTCAAGGAAGAAGGCAAGATCCAGAAGCCGATCTACTATGTGAGCAGGCTGCTCCGCGACGCGGAGACGAGGTACAGCAGGATTGAAAAGATGGTGTTGGCCTTGATCACCTCAGTTCGAAAGCTACGGCCGTATTTCCAAGCACATTCCGTAACGGTCCTGACTGACCAACCCATCAAGGCGGTGGTCCACCGTCCCGAGACATCGGGGAGAATGACCAAATGGGCCGTCGAGCTAAGCGAGCATGACATACATTTTCAGCCTCGCCCAGCCATCAAAGCCCAAGTGCTGGCCGACTTCCTCCTCGAGTGTACCATCCCGGAGGACGGTTCTACCCCAGACTCCCTTGAAGAGCCAAAATCTGGAGCCCGGTGGCTCCTCACGTCGACGGGTCGTCCAATGCCCATCACTCCGGTGCGGGTCTGGTTCTCACCAGTCCTGAGGGGATGACCTTCGAGTATGGCGTCCGATTCTCCTTCCCGGCTTCCAACAACGAAGCCGAGTACGAAGCCTGTTAGCTGGTCTCCGGATCGCCCGCAATCTGAAGGTGGAAAGACTCAACGCCTTCACCGACTCTCAGCTGGTGGCCGGCCATGTTCGGGGAGAGTTTGAAGCTCGGGAACCAAATATGATTCGATATCTCCAGGAGGTGCGTAACTTGCTTCCCCACTTTTCCGAATTTGAAATTATTCGGATTCCCAGATCCGAGAACGCCCGTGCCGACCTACTCTCCCGATTGGCAACCACGGAGACAATGGATGCCGAGCAAAAATTCCACCTGGAGACTCTGGAAAAGCCGAGCATCACGGAAGCCGACCGGGTGATGCAAGTCGAGGCCGAACCATCCTGGTTCGACCCTATCCTCAAATATCTCAAAGAAGGGCTTCCGTCCGACCGAAGAGAGGCTAGGAAGCTGAAGCTGCAGGCCACCCACTACGTGCTGATTGACAACCAACTGTACAAGCGGTCATTCTCCATGCCGCTGCTTAGATGCCTTCGCCCATCGAAGCGGACTACGCTCTGCGCGAGGTACATGAAGGGATTTGCGGCAACCATCTGGGAAGCCGGTCCCTCTGCCACAAGGTGCTGCGACAAGGCTACTACTGGCCGACCATGCAAAAGACGCGGACGATCTAGTCCGAGCCTGCGACCCTGCCAAAGACATTCAAGCATCCAAAGGCTCCCTTCCGCCGAGCTAGTTTCTATATCCTCCGCTTGGCCCTTTGCCAAATGGGGGATGGACATCCTCGGCCCATTCCCGCTTGCAACAGGACAGCGAAAATTCTTATTTGTCGCCATCGACTACTTCACCAAATGGGTTGAAGCGGAAGCGGTCGCACAAATTACCGAAGCACGGGCCCGAGACTTTGTGTGGAGGTCCATCATCTGCCGATTCGGCCTCCCCACACTATAATCACCGATAACGGCAAGCAGTTCGACAACTCCAAATTTCGCCAGTTCTGTGAAGAACATGGAATCCGTCACCACCTTACTTCGGTCGGGCACCCACAAGCCAACGGAGCGGCCGAAGTAACCAACAGAACCCTCCTCCAGGGAATCAAAGCTCGCCTCTCCAGAGCCCAAGGCAGGTGGGCGGATGAACTACATCATGTCTTATGGGCCTACCGCAACCCCGAGAATCCCGACCGGCGAAACCCCATTCCGAATGGCTTTCGGCACAGAGGCCGTCATCCCTGTGGAAGGTCGGCCTCCCATCATTGCGGGTGGAAAGCTACTCGGAGGAAGCTAGCAACGAACAACTCCGCACCAACCTCGACCTGGTAGAGGAAATCAGAGAGAAGGCCCGATCAGAACGGCTGCCTATCAACAAAGGGTGGCCCATTACCACGCCTCCAGAGTTAAGGGGAAGACTTTCCTGCCCGGCGACCTTGTCCTCCGAAAGCCTCTGTTTCCAAACCGCTGGAGCAAGGAAAGCTGGCGCCGAACTGGGAAGGCCCGTACCAGGTAGCGGAGATTATTGGACCGGGAACCTACAAGCTGCAGGATCTGGATGGGAAGTCCATTCCCCGGACTTGGAACGCGGACAACCTTCGTAAATATTATCAGTAGGGTATGTCTTTGAATTCATTTTTGCATGCCTCACTGCACGTTCCTGCTTATCTGTTTCCTCAAAACCTGTCGCATGAGTCATTATGCACCATGTTGTTATGAATTGCAAGAAGAAACAGATACTGCTTACCAATCCTCGGCAACCGAGCTGCCTGTCTGAACAGGAATCTCCGAACCTTGGCAGGGCCAAGTAAAATATTTCTCCGAACCTCGGCAGGGCCGAGCAACAAATCTCCGAACCTTGGCAGGGCCAAGTAAAATATTCTCCGAACCTTGGCAGGGCCAAGTAAAATATTTCTCGAACCTCGGCAGGGCCGAGCAACAAATTCTCCGAACCTTGGCAGGGCCAAGTAAAATATTTCTCCGAACCTCGGCAGGGCCGAGCAACAAATCTCCGAACCTTGGCAGGGCCAAGTAAAATATTTCTCGAACCTCGGCAGGGCCGAGCAACAAATTCTCCGAACCTTGGCAGGGCCAAGTAAAATATTTCTCCGAACCTCGGCAGGGCCGAGCGACAAATCTCCGAACCTTGGCAGGGCCAAGTAAAATATTTCTCCGAACCTCGGCAGGGCCGAGCCACAAATCTCCGAACCTTGGCAGGGCCAAGTAAAATATTTCTCCGAACCTCGGCAGGGCCGAGCCACAAATCTCCGAACCTTGGCAGGGCCAAGTAAAATATTTCTCCGAACCTCGGCGGGGCCGAGCAACAAATCTCCGAACCTTGGCAGGGCCAAGTAAAATATTTCTCCGAACCTCGGCAGGGCCGAGCAACAAATCTCCGAACCTTGGCATGGCCAAGTAAAACATTTCTCCGAACCTCGGCAGGGCCGAGCAACAAATCTCCGAACCTTGGCAGGGCCAAGTAAAATATTTCTCCGAACCTCGGCAGGGCCGAGCAACAAATTCTCCGAACCTTGGCAGGGCCAAGTAAAATATTCTCCAAACCTCGGCTGGGCCGAGCAACAAATTCTCCGAACCTTGGCAGGGCCAAGTAAAACATTCTCCGAACCTCGGCTGGGCCGAACAACAAAATCTCCGAACCTTGGCAGGGCCAAGTAAAATATTCTCCGAACCTCGGCAGGGCCGAGCTACGAATCCGCCGGGCCATGGCAAGGCCAGGTAAGAGTCATTCGGGCTAAAACCCAGCGAAAAAGCCGAAGTATAGAGGCCTCGACCAAAGCCGAACGGCCCCCAAATAGTCCCGAAGGACTTCGTCCGGTTTAAAAAAAAAAACGCATTGAATAAAAACCGTAGACGCACAAAAAGAAGCCACCATTGGCGAACCCCCTCTTGAGGCCGTTGAGCCCCACGTAATCGGCCAAAGGCCCCAAGCAGAGCTAGGGGATTCCCCTCTCTGCTGCTGAAAACCTTTTGGGTAACGCCCCGATAACCCGTCGTTCAAAGCCTATGTCAGACGCGCAAGAACGACAGAGCCACGCCAACACCCTGGTTCATCACACGGATCAAGGCCATAAACTCTTGAAGGAAGGGGCTTCAGAAATAAGATCCATCTTTCATTTATAAAAAGAGAGGATCACAGAGAGGCATAAAAAATAAAAACAAGATGGGAGGCCCTGAATCAGAATTCGGAGTCACTCCCGGAGGCTAGCAGCTCCTCCAGGCGCTCCGTCAGGTCAGCCACCTGCTGACGAAGGGACACGATCTCCTCCCTCTGCTGGTCCATCAACCGGCGTGAGGCCTCCGCCTCCCTGACCGACACGTCCAAGTATTCCTCGGCGATCCTCGCGAGCTGCTCGTTATTCGCAAAGGCCGACGCTAGGCTTTCTCCATCAACAGTGACGGAGGTGCGCCTCCCCTCCGAACGCGGCAGGCTGTCAACGAGGAACGCGACCCAACCGACGATCGCCCTGGAGAGGCCATTTTTCCTGAACTTATACCGAGGGATGGCCGAAACCAATGCCCCTCGATCGCATTTATACTCCCCAAGCAGGTATCTCTATCGGTCGCGCCGTAGCCACCGACCCGTAAGAACTTGCCACACGTCGCCGTTTCAACGCTTGCGAAATCCGGAGTGTCGTGCCCCATCCCGAGCGAAGTCGATAAGCGCGAGCGGATTGCTCGGGAATTCCCCAAGCAAACATTTCCCGATCTGTCGGCCCTCGCAATAAATGCGTTCGGCGCTTCCCCAAGCCTCTTAATGCTGCCTCTTTTTCGAGAAATGCGGAAGTCCGGCATTCGGCCATTAACCTGTCCCCTCGGGAAGAGTGGCATCGCCAATAAAAACGCGACACTATACCGCCCGTTCAAGCGCCACGTGGACTTAACGCTGTGGCCCGTAATGACAATTGAGTCGCTCCCTTAGCCCGGATCTCCGAACCTCGGCTGGGCCGAGCGAGCTAAATCTTCGAACCTTGGCAGGGCCAAGTAAAACATTCTCGAACCTCGGCAGGGCCGAGTAACAGATCTCGAACCTTGGCAGGGCCAAGTAAAATATCCTCCGAACCTTGGCAAGGCCAAGTCAATGATCTCCGAACCTCGGCTGGGCCGAGCGAGCTAAATCTCCGAACCTTGGCAGGGCCAAGTAAAACATTCTCCGAACCTCGGCAGGGCCGAGCAACAGATCTCGAACCTTGGCAGGGCCAAGTAAAATATCCTCCGAACCTTGGCAGGGCCAAGTAAAATATCCTCGAACCTTGGCAGGGCCAAGTCAATGATCTTCGAACCTCGGCTGGGCCGAGCGAGCTATATCTCCGAACCTTGGCAGGGCCAAGTCAATGATCTCCGAACCTCGGCAGGGCCGAGTGACAACATCTCCGAACCTCAGCAGGGCCGAGTGACAAAATTCGATCCTTGGCAGGGCCAAGACAAATACCTTCGAAACTCGGCCGACCCGAGTGACAAGTTCCCTGAACCACGACGAGAAAAAGTATGGATTCCTGAACATCGGCCAAGGCCGACCCACGATAAACCGAGCCCCGGTAAAAGCGAAGCACAAAAATATCAGGCTTCTGACCAAAGAAAGGAGCATGCTTCGCCGAACGATCTCTGAACCGCCACACGAACCTCGATTAGTTCGGACGGCATGAGACCCTCGTCTAAGGACGAGCGGAACGCATTTATACCCCACAAACATTAATAACTACAAGATCGGCGCAAGAAAAGATAGAGATTGAGAAACAGAATATAACTCTCTTTATTGCCGACCGAGATCAGTTACAAATGCCTCACAGGCGTTACAAGAGCATTGAAATGCATAAAATAAAGGCAAATACAAAACTCGGGCAACTGCTCCAAAGCAGACCTAGACAACTGTGATGTTCCGGCGTCCGGATCGACAAATCATGCAAACCACGAAACGGTCAGCCCGCCTGAGCAAATGATAAAGCTGACCCTCCATGGCCCCGGATGAATTAAAAGATCCAAAAGGGGGGGCATGGCTCGTGGATGCTGATTCTGAGGATTCGGACGACCCAGCCCGCTCCCCTAGGAGGGGGTGCTGGATCACAGGCCGCCGTCCAACCAAGGGAACCAGGGACCATCCGACCCTGGTTGCTCCCATATTCTCCCTCCCGTGGCAAGGATTCCCCTTAGAGAAGGGATGGGAACCCAAGCCAGCGAAAGAGGGAGAATCTGGGCGTGCTGCGGGGGCGCCGACGCGCTCCCTGCCATAAGCCCCCCATAACCGGCCGCAAAGGTCACACGGGAAGAGTATATGTGCGCTCCCCGTGTGATCTCTGCGCCCTCCTTGTGCGCTCTCCATATGATCTCCGGGACCCATCCCCTAAGGGCGAGCCATTCTTCGGCAGCTCCCCAGTCGCCCAGCTATCCGGCGGCAAGGAGCCTATGAGAGGAAAGCTTGATCCTCCCACTCGTGGCAGCAGAGAAATGAGCATAATAGAAGCTCTAAGGAAAAATGCACTTTGGGGATAACTGAACATGACCCCTTTCCCCCTTTTTATAGGCAGGAAAAAATCCGGGAACAAGCTATCAAGCTGAAGGTCCCGAGATTCAAACACTGGCCCACGCCTTCACGGTCCCTCAGGATGAACACAGCACCCCGCTGCGCGCCAAGCCCACCACCTAAGTTACGACGTGTACGAAGATCTCCTCCTGATCCCGAATCACTCATTAATACGGGTGATCGCCAGCCAGCACCTCAAAACTGGCGGGCCCAGAGTATCGTCCTTCGAAAGTGACGTCCTCCAATGGTGGGCGATTGCGTGCACAGCAAACTGATCCGCATGGGAAAAAAGCGCTTTCCGAAAAGCTCCGATGCAGCTTTATGCCCCCCACTGCGCCGTATCATCGATTCTGGTGAAATAAAAACCAAATCACCTGCGGAACAGCAGGGCACAGACAGAATAGCAGAAAGCGCGAAGACCTATTTTGTCCGTCGGCCCCAGCCGACCTACCTTCCTGTCGGCCCCAGCCGACCTATTCTACCTATCGGCCTCAGCCGACCTATTTTATCTGTCGGCCCCAGCCGATCCATTTTATCTATCGGCCCCAGCCGACCTATCTTTTCCGTCGGCCCCAGCCGACCTATCTTGTCTGTCGGCCCCAGCCGACCCATTTTGTCTGTCGGCCTCAGTCGACCTATTTCGCCTGTCGGCCACAGCCGACCTATCTTGTCTGTCGGCCCCGCCGACCTATTTTGCCTGTCGGCCCAAGCCGACCTACTGTGCTCGTCGGTCTTAACCGACCTGCTTCACCCATTGGTACAAGCCAACACACTTTCCCAATCTCGGAATAAAGATGACCCAAGAGCATCGGGAGCCACAAGCCAATCGAGGCGAGACTAAGCGACAGCGAAGTC